>VZRS01001933.1:22129-98017 GCA_013398055.1 Ifrita kowaldi
GAAAAAAAAATTGCTGGAGGCCCAGAGGAAAAAAAAAAAAAAAAAAAAAAAGGCAGCTCTACCCAGTGCTGTGCTGATTTGCAAGGCTAGTGAGAGACTACAGAAGGCGTTTTCAAATAGACTCCGATATTTTCAGTGCTTGAAGAGGGCCCGACTACATGACACCTTTTTTGAAGCCCTGATTTACAATGGCCCCAGGCTGAGTGCATTATAATTTGCTGCGAGAAGTTCCAAAGTCGCAGTACTTTCAATAATGAGGAGAGAAACCCTAATACGAGAAGACTTTTCCTTTTCTTTTTTTTCTTTTTTTTTTTGGTATTGTGTTTAATGAAAAGCTAAAAATGTGCTAATTTGTAAGTCCTGTTGTGGTAGTGGCATCGGAGGCTTTTGAAATGCGTTACTGACTTGGGGAGTATTAAGAAAAAATGACATTTTGCTACTAGCAGAAAAGTCAATTATAATGTTTCCACACTTTAGAAAATTGCTGATGCAGGATGGGAGTTAATAGAACAGTCAGCTTCACTTTGTGTTACCGGATTTGGGGGGTTTTGCTGAGAAACGTCGGCTTGTTTTTTAATCCTGATGACAACTTCAATAACGGGCTGCCACAGGTGCTGTGTGGTTGGCAGTCGTCTCGGTGAGGGTGTGATGGATTCCCTTGGGTTGTTCCCACCTGGAGCTGATCCCTGTGCCAGCCTGGCATGCTGCAGACTGCACAGGGGCAGGGAAAATCAGCATCAATAAAGATGTAGCGTTTTGCTGTCACTTTGATCCCTTCCTGGTGCTGCAGGAGCACTGAGCCTGCTGCAGTCTGTTCCCAGCACTCTGCAGAAGAGCCCTGTTCACTTATTTAAAAACATTTAAAGCAAGGAACAGGAGGAAAGAGCTGTCCTTCTCCACTGTGCTCTCGATGGAGTTTTTTTCCCCCCCATCTCTTGGATAAGAAAATAGCAGAAAACTTTTCCTGAGCTCTTGGGGAAAAGAGGGTGGGAGCTCTCACTGTGGTTGCCTGAGAGTTTTAGTGCTGCTGGTGAAAACCTCGGTACTGGAGCAGTCGGCTTTCAGGCAGGCAGGGGCAATCCCAGGAATCCCATCTCTGCTCTGGTACAAGTGAGGAGGCTGAACAGCTCATGCTCATCTATTTCCACCCCCTGCCATGGGCAGGGACACCTTCCACTAGCCCAGGTTGCTCCAAGCCTCGTCCACCCTGGCCTTGGATGCTTCCAGGGATCCAGGGGCAGCCACAGCTTCTCTGGGCACCCTGTGCCAGGGCCTCCCCACCCTCCCAGGGAACAGTTCCTTCCCCATATCCCATCTAACCCTGCCCTCTGGCAGTGGGAAGCCATTCCCTGTGTCCTGTCCCGCTCCATGCGTGGCTTCGGGGGTTGTATTTAAAGCACATTAAAATCCACAGGGAGGGAAATGCCAGGGCTTTATTTCTTCTGCTCCCTCTTCCAGGTGTTCCAAAGAGGGGTTCCTGCTTGGTGTGGCTAAAAGTGGAGGATGGGGGAGTGAGCATGAAGACTTTCATGAAAGTCATGTCATATGTAGTTCTCCTAGGTTTGCAGGAAGCAATTAAGCCAATTAATTTATTGGTAAATTATCTGATGATGAAGTACAAAATAACTGCAATGAAACGCTGACATTCACATTAATACCAAATTAGTTACTGTATTATGACTGTTCTTACAATGAATGCCCAGTAATTTAATAGTAATGGGACATTTAAATAATTTAGCTGATAATTCTCTAGATCACTTACATATATAAATGAGCATGACAGCTTCTTCTCTCAACTTTGCTGCTGCTGGATTGCTCACACCTCCACAGCAGCAGGCAAAGCAGCCTGGCCTCCCTCTTTGCTGTCCCTCAAAGCTCACCTTTGGCTGGGTGGAGAAGGCAGGATTTTCCTCCTCCATCAGATTGTGGGAATGCTGTGGCTGGAGAGCAGAGTGCAGTTGTGCTGGGCTAAGCGAAGCCACAACCTTTTTATCTCTTTCCATGAAAGATCTCTGGGTGGAAATGTTGGAGGAGCATCTCTACAGGTGTTCCTCTGAGAGCTTCCTGGTGGGAAGGGTGTTGGAGATCCAGCCAGGGCCACTTCATTGAGTAATTCAGACACTGAAATTACTCTGTGTTGGCTCTGCTTGATGCAGCTGCTTCATTCATTTTTCAAGTAGCTGCACTCTCTGTAATAATAATTACAAACAGCATTAAAATTGCTCCTCATTCTTCCCTCCCCATTCCCATGAGAGGCCTCTCCTGAGGAGAGCAAGGGCTTGGCAGCCATACAGGGCAGAGCTTTTCTGCTTTATGGGATGGTTTGGGTTGGAAGGACCTTAAAGCTCATCCCATTCCACCCCTGCCATGGGCAGGGACACCTCCCACTATCCCAGGTTGTTCCAAGCCCCATCCAACCTGGTCTTGGACACTTCACCACCACTGTCACCTCCTGCACCCATGGAGCTGTTTGTAGTTAAACCAGCTGAGGCTTCTAAATCCCCACAGAAAGAAAGAAATGCAGGCAGCCACCAGTGCAAGCTGCACCTAGAGGATGAATTCCCCAGTGTTTTTTTCCCCATGAACTGGTGAATAGAGAGGAAAACCTGCAGGTTTTCCCCTGGTGAAAGGTTCCGCATCCTCCCTGCGCGGGGTCGGCGTTGTGCCCTGGAGATGGATGTTGCCAGTCAGCTGCTTTTACTTTGCTATTGAGATTGCACTGAAGCTGCTGAAATATGAGTTAATGGGCTTGCTTACATCCTCCCGAAATGTGGTCCTTTCATCACATCACGCTGTGCTGTCAAACCTGTTGTGGGGAGGAGGATTCCACTGTCGGCAAGATTGAGGGCAGAATTATCCAAATTAGTTTCCCCGCGGATGAGAGCAGAGATGAGGGGTTTGAAACACAAACCCTGTCACCTCTGTGGAGAGCCTGGCTTTTCTCCCCAGGGATGAAGTTAAAAGCACCTTGTTTGATAAAACTGGGGTGTGCTGCCAAATTTGGGAGCCGGAAGCCTGCTCCAAAGAGTAAGGGAAGGAAAGCCAACGTTTGTAGCTGCACTGCTGCAATGGATTGAAGCCAGGGGCTGGCAGCTCATGGGGTCTCTTGTGTGGGTCGTGTGGAGATTCCAGCAGCTGGATTACTGCTGGGAGAGCTGGGGGAAGGACTGGTGTCCGTCAGAAATGAGGGGTTGCACAGGGGAGATGTAACAACAATTTCCTCTCTTACTGCTCGGCTCTCCTTGGCAGGGCTGGAGGTGCAGCCTCGAGGTTGGAAGGGTGAAACCGTGGGGAGCCCTGTACCAGACAGCAAAGTACAGCCAGAAAGGACCACAGAAATCCCAAACTGGGGTAGCTCTATCCTGTGTGCTGCAATAGCCCAGAGGGAGGAAATTCAGATTATTAACCAGATCCATCCAGTTCCCTCCACTGTGCACAATGATATGGCTGCTTGCATAATTTTCTGTGCAGTTAGTGTTGTCCAGGAATCCTCCCAGATCTTTTTTCTCAGGCATTCCTGTTCCCAGGAGTGTCTTTTTCTGTTTGGTTTCCTCTTAGGAGCAGGAGGGGCTCAATACCATCCCCTTCCTACAGCAGTGCTGCCCAACGTGTACCTCCCAGCCTGTTGATACAGGCACAGAGAGGTCCCTCAGCTCCCTGGGGATGGTGGGCTTTGTGTTTCCAGGTATTTCCAGTTACCTGTTGTCAAGTCCACACAGGAATTCTGTGATCAGAGGGAAAAGCAGGTGTTTGTGGCTCTTACTTACAGAAGACTGTGGTGTATGTGATCTGTGCCTGACATGGTGAGGCTGCTGCCATCAGTGTCCTGTAGGTTGTCCCAAAGCTGTAGGGTGTTCTGAGCACTCCTTATAAATACTTTGCCCTCAAAATTGCTGATTTGTGAGCAAATAAAGTGCATTAAGCAACAAATGCATTGCTATTTGTGCAAACATGCTAATTAGTCATTATTTTCTGTGGCAAAACAGATTAAAACCAGATTTTGGTGTTCATCTGCCCAAATTAGCACTTGGCTGCTTTGCTTTTCTCTGCTGACACCCACATACATGAATTTGTTCATGCTAAGGCCTCAGAAGGTGCAAGTGCTGTTCCTCGTGCAGCTGGGTAAATATTCAGCTTGTGGTGGATTGCACGAAGTGCCTCTTAATCCATCCCAATTAAAAAGCAGTCTTTATAGCTGTAATCGTTTTATTGAGGGCTGTAACGCTTTAGACCCACAGATATATAAAGCAGTTAGTTTTATAAAGCATATAGGATATTAAAGTAATGAAAGGCATTAAAGTGACATCAATTTTTAAGGAGAGTTACTTGCCGAAATAAATGAGTATGGCCTAAAAGTTGATGGCATGTTACAGGCCTGAGTAATGAACCCTTCTGCCCCCTAAAATCTCCTGGAATAAATAATGCTTGAGCAAGTTGGTGATCATTAACTCTTTATCCTCTGAGAGCTACATGTTACATCTCATCTGATGGTTTTTTTTTTTTAACTTTTAAAAATCCATCCAGAGAGGAATTCTCTTCCCTGGAATACCTATAACTTGAGGAGCATTAATTTGCCATGCCTTCCCAGTGAGGTAGAGCTGTGACTGGTATAGCCAGGTGAAAAAATCCTTGAGGAAGTTACTTTTTCCCTTTTCCTTTCTTTCCTTTTTCTTTTTCTGCTTCTTTTGCTGCCAGTGCTGCACTCCATGCTTTCCCCAGCGGGGTCTTGGCATACCAGGCCTGGAGAATCAAAAAGCGTTTGTATGTTTTAGTAAAATTAAAAAAAAAAATTAAAAAGGCAAGACAGACCACTTAAACATTTTACTGCTATAATGGAGCATTCCTTAAAAACCCCAAACCTCTTAAAACCCAAGCTGGCTGGTGGAGAAGCCAAAATGAACCCCTCAGATCTCTTGAGAACGTTATTACACCAAGAAGTGTAGCAATTGATCGAGCTGAGTCTCATTAACAGCAATACTTAGCTGGGCCATTTGTGTTGCTATAGTTATGGAAATGTTAAATTCCATGATCAACCCTATTTCCAGAGAATATAGCTCTTGTCAGAGCTCCCTCTGCTCCAGACTTGGCAACAGACAAATCATCCCCTTCTCGTGCCTCTGCAAATCGATCCAGACAGTTTTGATTTCAATGAGGGAGCTTAGGAAGCAAAACAAACCCCGAACATTAAGAACCTGTTTATTGCTTTCAGATGCCTGTTCACAGGCCTGTGACTTGTAAATGATGTTGGTGGAGTTGCTCTGCAGACTCGGCTCCTGGGCTGTGGTGTCAGGGAGGCAGCTCTGGGCTGTGTGAGAATAATGTGAAGTGAAGGAGAAGGGGAGGCTTTAAAGTCAGCATTGGGTAGGAATTACTTCTCCTCTGTATGTACAAGAACCTTTCTCAACAAAGTCCTGCCTAAACCAGAGATTAAAATGCCACCAGGTATTGACTGTGATTGATAAAATGCCTTCCTTCTTGACCATTGGCTGCTATTTAATGCCACATCTCTGCCTCCTCTGCCCATATCATCTTCAGCCTCTCTCCCAACGTGGCATCCTGCAAAATCTGCCTTTTCCATCTGATCCATCCCAAATGCTGCCTCCGGCTTGAGCCTGGTCAGGCATCCTCTAGAAATTTGCCTTGTCCAGTTGCCCAGTGTGTGTCACAGGACCAGAAGTTGAGAGAAGAGGGATGGGAAGGGTATAGGGAAGAAAAACTGAACATGTTCCTCTCCTGGCCCCAGATGGTCCTGCTTGGTGTCAGCTTTTCAAGAGCTTCTTCTGGGGTCTGGGAAGGGCTGATGATCATGGGCACCCTGCAGATAAATATTCTCAGCAGGTGGCTGACAGGGGTCAAACGTCCAGCTGGCTGCTGGACACTTCAGTTCTGCTCTAATTATCCTAATTAGCTGAGCACCTCTCCTCCAAAAACCCTGTCCCCACTGATAAAAACATCCTCCAGCCTCCTGCGAGCCCTAGGCAGGGCATGGGTGGTGGTGGGGAGGAATCCCTGGGCTCTCAGTGCAGCTGAATTTTGCTGCCTTAGTCCCAGGCCAAACTGTTCCTGTTTGCAGGAGAGCTGGGTCAGGGTGTGTTGCTGTTTGTGGCCCTTCCCATGAGAGGGGTGAGGTGGTGCTGGTGAGTTTGGGCTCCAGCAGGAATTGCCTTTCCCCAGCAGTAACTGTGGGAAGCCACAAGAACCCAGTGATGTGTTTAGTCCTGGGTGAGACTCCACATGGCCACAGCGATTTTATTTCCTCTCCAGTTTTGTGTCCTGGGTGTAACACCCTCCAGACCTTAAGTGGGAGGTGGAGAGAGTAGGAAAACCTTGCCCAGAGCTTTCTGGGAGCTTGGTGGGATGGAAAGAGTTGTTTGGTGGGGTGAACATCTCCCTTCCAGCTCTGGGTCACTGGCAAAGGACTCAGAGGAATTTGTCAGGAGAAGCCAGAAGATTTGGGATGCGTTCTCTTGTTCTCTTCCCAGTTCTTTGTGCAAATATTTCAATGCACAACAGTAACCTTTTGCCTCTTTAACTGGTGTAACTGTTCCATGAGATGAGTGAAGTCAGCTCCTCAGCCATAGCTGAAATAAAAGTCCCTTTATCACCAGCATCTGAACTGGGGATGGGCATTACTGGCAGCAGTGACTGATCAGAGTTAAAATGTTTGATTTTTGGAGGAATGATGCCCACAAGCTTTGGAATGGGTTTTCCTATGTATTTCTGAGGCTGCCCCATCCCTGGAAGTGTCCAAGGCCAGGTTGGACGGGGCTTGGAGCAACCTGGGCGAGTAGAAGGTGTCCCTGCCCAAGGATTGGGGTGGAACAGGGTGAGATTTAAGGTCCCTTCCAAGCCAAACCATTCCATGATTTCGGTCCAGTCGCTACCAGGCAGAACTGGTGTGGTTAGCTGGCTTTGCCTCTCTAGAAGTCCTTTCTGTGTAAGGATTTGTATCAACCACCCTGGTGCACTAATTTATAATTTCAAAAAATGTGGATGTGTAATTGGGGCAGAAATTTGAGTGAACGGAATGGAGAAATCACATTGTCACAAACTTTGCATTATTTATATTCATTTTGGAACACTGGCAGAATATAAATGTCAGACTGGGAGATTCATGCTTTCAGGGAAGAAAAATCAAAGATTCATCACAGGGCTAATCTTCACTTTGAATGCAGTGTTTTAGCTGCCCCACTTGCACAAGGGACAAAGCAAAGCAAGGGGAAAGGTCCAGAAATGGCAGTGATTAGAAGCTTGGGAAGAGGGGCTTCTGTGTGAGGAGGGATGGGGATTACTGGAGTTAATTAATGCACGAGGCCATTTTGACAATGCTCTTCCCCTGTGCTGTGTTACAGGTGCTGCAGCAAGGCTCCACGACATTTAAGGGAAACAAAATTCCAACAGATAAAAGGAAATACTTTCTTAAGGGCTGTAATTAATGCAAAGAGAGATGATTGCAGTGGGATGCTGAGGACAGGATCATTTGAGCTGTGTTCCAGATGAAATGCTGCCTGGGCACTTGGTGCTGTACAAAACAGGCACATTTATAGTGACTGGGATAATATTTTCAAGTTAAACTCGCACTGAATACTTGCTCTCATGTTGCAGGGTACAAATGGATTACTACTTGGAGCTGGGAATGATGGAGTATTTTTTTTCCCCTTTGCTGTAACACTGAACCATTAGCCTTTCCCTGAGGAGAGATATTGGTTTAGCTAGGAAGCGTGAGGGGGGGGAAAAAAAGGAGTAATTTGCCAAATATCACAAATGCTGTCTGTGTTGAGCGAGCCAAATGGCTTCAAATGGAAATTGGGAGGTACTCAGCAGGGCTGGGAGAAATATGCACTATCATTAGGTCAGCAGTGGAAGAAGCCTCGGAGAAAGCTGTGAGAATCTGCATCCTGTCTGTGGTGGGAGGTGCTGGGGGATTCGAGGAACCAGGATGACAAGGAAACCTTTCAGCCAGGAAAAGTGGAGGGTTCATAAGCAGTAGAAGTTAGGGGGGTATGGGATGGAGAAAGCTCTTTTGGGGTCTCCTGGAGCAGTACAGAGGTTGTATCTCATTTGGAGCCCCTGGCGTGGGCTGCCTGCAGCTCCTTGCGGCACAGCAGGGCTCTCTGCCTGGTGGCCAAGGATTTTGTAGCATTTATTAGGCTTGAAGGTGATCCATGGATATTTGAGGCACATGTAGAATCACAGAACCACATCTGGTTTGGGTTGGGAGGGACCTTAAAGCTCATGCTGTTCCACCCCCTACCATGGGCAGGGACACCTCCCACTATCCAAACTTGCTCCAAACCCTGTCCAGCCTGGCCTTGGACACTGCCAGGGATCCAGGGGCAGCCACAGCTGCTCTGGGCACCCTGTGCCAGTGAATAAAATACCCCTCAAATGCTGTCAGTTTTGCTCTCAGGATTTTATAACCGTGAGGGCAGGAAGAGAAGAGGGATGGAGCTTGAGGCAGAAACTCATTTATTTTAAAGCCTGAAATGAAAACTTTTAAGGAAATTCTTATTTGAAATGATTTAAGAGAAGGGCTTAGATCTTGATCCCTGGGTGGACATTGAATGCCCATATTTTTTGCCTTCGCAGGGTGACATATCCAGGCTTGCTGAACACCTCTGGAAGGGAAAGGACAAATGCATGGATTTAATGGCCCCTGTGTGTTTTATCTGTGCACGTGGAGGCCACTCTGCCCACGTGAGCTGGGTGCCAGCAGCCGGTTCACCAAAGCCCTCTGCCAGCTGTGTTGCCAAAATAACGACTGGTTTGGCACATTCCCAGATGGGAGAGATGGGTTTTGGTGCTGTTGAGCCCTAAATCATCATTCAAATAGTGAGGTGCCAACCCATCAGCACAATGAGCAGGCCCCTACATCAAGTGTGACTGGGCATGGCAGGGAATGTTAAAATAGATAAAAGACAGGCAACAGAGCTCTGGAAGTCACCTGGAATGTTTCCTCCTCCTCTTTGTACACGGGGTCGTGTCTGGCCAGAGAAGCGACAAACTCAGCAGTCCTCAGTGGCTTCCTGGGCATCTGCAGCAGCCTCAGCTCGCTCAGGACAGTTTGCACTGTGTCCACGATGTGTCCCTGGGTGAAGCCATCCGACACGTGGGCCAGGCAGTTGAGGTTCACCAGCTTGGTGAGGGCCCCGCCGCTCCGCAGGATGTAGTGCTTCCATAGTGCTGAGCAGCAGGGCATGCCAAAGACAGGCATTCAAGGAAAGCAGGAGAAAGATACCTTATTATTATTATTAACTTTGAAACTGGATCAAGAAAATAAGGACTATTGATCAGGAAAGCCAAGATTCAAAATTTTTTTGCTTGTTTTCTTTCACCTACAGATTTGCAGCATAGGGACCTTCAGGCACATGTGGTTTTTAAACTCTTATTGATCATTTTTGGCTACCAGTCAGTACTTTTCAGCAAGTCATTAAGGGCATGTTAAGTGGGGTGGATGTGTGTGTGAAAATGGAAAGAAACTCTGTGTGCACACACAGAACGTGTCCAGCGTTCCCATTTGGATGTGCAGAGTTAAGTGCCTTTACCAACAGCCTGTTTTTATTTCTGTGACCCTCACCACAGCTTATTCCTGCTAAAGTCAGGGCTCCTCTGGGGACTCCACATCCCAAAGGCTTCCATGTTCTGTTATTTTTTGTGTAAGCTGAGTAAAAAGAAAAGGTGCTGGAGAAGGGGGGAGATTTGTTTTAACTTTCTTGGTTTTTTTTTTCTTTCTCTTTTAATTCTGTTAGTAATAAAACCGTTTAAAGTTTGTGCCTGCTTTGTTTTTGTTTCTTTTAATTTTTATCTCACACAAAAAATCAGTAAGTAATCCATATTCCAAACCAAAACCACTACACTTTTTGGTGTTTCCGCCCAGTTTGCAAATTCAACCCGCTACACACGTGTTGCAAGGTGCAGATTTTCTGTGATTGGGGTTTTGCTTGTTACTCGAAGAGTAAATCTGGCTGTATCTTTTAGCTGTGAACCTCTGTGACGTGATTGTTTTCTTTGGGGTTGTGAAGTGGCTGAGATTTTGCTTTCAAAAATAAATAGGAATGATGCCAACCTTTTGGTTTATGTAAAGTAAGGATCTGTTTCAGAGAAATTTAGGAAAACTTCGATGTTGTTTCCTCAGGCTTGGCTTTAAAGCATTATATAGAAATATTTGGAAAAAAATAGAAGGATTACGGATAAGAGGTTAAAAAATTTCTAGAATGAGACATATTTGAGTCTGGTGCGCTTGAATGCTCAGAATTTAGCATGAAGATGTTGGGGAGAGGTTGATGCTGCTGGAAGAGCTGCCTCGTTCTTGCTTGGGTTGCGACGTCGATACTGTGGACTCGAGCCCATAACTATTGACAGCTCTGCGCTGCATTTTTCACTCGAGCAAATTGTGGTCTCCCACTTGAATCGCACTTGTGCTCAATAAATATTGGCTGAATCACCAATTCATAAAAGAGGAATTGATGCACACAAGAGCAAGCACTGTAATATATTGTGTCTTGCAGCTCCTGGTGCAGGTGTGGAACACAAGGCACTGCCTTGCTGGGTGATTAATGGCAAGAAGTCAGTATGGGATTGTGAATCTTCCAGTTTAATGATTTCCATTGTATATTTACTGTTCCCACTGAGCACAGATTGGAATACTCTGGTCTGTAACCAGAGGGAGGGCTGCAGCAGACAGGTAGCTGTGCACTGTGGCTTGCAAGAATTTGTTATGTCATTATTTTTCTGTCAAAACAAGTTTGTTTCCTTCTCAAATGGGGTGTCAGGCACCGAACACTGACGGGATTGGGAGGTGAAGATCCTATTTCCATAGAACTTCAGGGAAGGTTGGAGCTGAAGAACAAACCAGGCACTGTCTCAAATGGGGGCAAGGTCAAAGAATTAAAGCTACAAGTTTAATCTGCTTTAAAATGCCATGAGTTAACTTTTTGGGGTGTTCTTAAGTGTGTGGTTGAAATCCCTTGAGCTGGCCCTTTTTTTTGGACTCCAGGTCAGTGGTGAGACTCCCAGAATGTGACAGTTCAACCTCCAGAAGCGAGCACAGCTAAATTCAGCTGCTATCACCTCCTTTCTCTAGGTTTTGCTCATGTCCTCTTATCTCTCAGCAATTTATCAGAGCTGTAACCTAACATGAAACACATGTTCCCTTGCTTGGTGACCATTTTCCATCCACACCAGGAAAGTTATGGAACGTGGGAGAGATTTACAATGTGCTAGGCAGCCAAAATCTGTCTTGGGCTCACCCAAATGTGCATCACCTTGGTGCCTTGGCTGCCTCTGAGGGATGCAGGGTGGAACTGGACAGCACAGAGTGTTTGTAAGAGTTTTGTAACAAGGTGACAGTGTGGACAGAGCAAAGAGAAACCTGTGTGGCAAGGTCCCTGAGCCAAATGTGTTTTCTTTAATTGCTGTTAATTGCAGACTTCAGAGTGCTTAAAATCTCAAAACACTGGAAGTTTGTCTTATTAGACCAATTTACATGGCTAGAAAAAAAAAGCCACTGATTTCCTTACAAGATTTGAGTCTCAGTACATGGAATATTCAATGGTTTTTTTCAGAATTTGGGAGCTGTCTGTCACTGTAAACATTTGATAGACCAGACGTGCAAAATCTTGGCTGCCTCTACAATTTCATTCGTGATCTGTAAGCACAAAATGTGGAATTTGGCAGTGAGAACATTTAGACATCCAGACGTGGTTTGGTTTTGGAGAGGCCCGGAAGTTGTGTTGTTTGGAGTATGGAGACTGGAAATTCAGAATTGCAAGCTGAAACCAGAAATTCAGAATCACTGTGTTTAAAAAATAATAAAAGCTTAAAATGGAAAATGTGTGCTGAACTGGCATCTTGTGCTTCATACAGGGGGGAAAACCAGCTCAGGCTGAGCTTGGTGCACACTCAACTCACGGCAAAATGTGAATCGCTGCTGAAGAGTATTTTAAACTCTTCTCCCAACTTCCACTTTTATTATTTGATCTTTAGGATAGCCTGTATTGATTTAACCTAAATTTTCAGGGCTTGAGGTGCACCAGGGCATGACTTGAACTGAAGGTCAGTGCTGAGGGTAACTAGACAATAAACATGGATTTTAAACAGTAGGAATTACCACGAGGACGACATGAAATACTTGCCACATCTTGTAAGGTAGTCAGGCTTAGGAATGAGAATGATTTTCTGGAAAGCTTTGCAGAAAGGTCCCGGGTTGCCATGGAAGGGCCTGGAGGTGGTCCCCACGAGCAGCACCCTGTCATTGGGTTTCAGAGCCCTCAGGAACGGGGGCAGGATCCTTGCCAGGCGTTTGGCGTTCATCTGCAGCATGTGGAAATGCGAGGAGGAAAGAGTTGTTAACAATGCTGACAGCTCCGAGTTAATGAGCTGGAGCTGTACCTGCTGCCTGCAACAGGATTTTGGGGGGTTTTTAGTGGCCTGGTTGTATTTGGTATGAGCTGAGGAGATCTCAGCACCAGTAGGAAGATTCTGCTTCCTCAAAATCAGGTTAAACACTTGATTTCTATTTCTGTTTTTGTGGGCTTGTGCCAGTGCCTTTCACTATTGAGTTTGCTGCTCAAGTTATTCAAAGGTGGAAGGAAACAACTCATTTAAAGAAGGAAATCCTTATTTCCAGCTCAAGGAGGAAATATTGCAGGGACCTGCAAACCTGATGAACCTCAGCAGGTAGAAGAATGTAACCTAGTTTGGAATCCTCCCAGCTCTTGGAGGTTATGATTTTCTGACTTCTAAGTGTGAAAAAATACGCTTCCTGTTTTTTGCTGTGATTTCTAACTTGCTGAGGCTCTAAGAACAAAGGTTTTGGGAGCTCAGGGTTCATGTCTTTGCAGTAATTTACTACTTGACTTTGTAACATGTATTTAACTCCTACTTAGAGAACAGATGAGTATTGAGCACAACCTGTTACTGGAGGGTTACATTTGATAATGTTCAAATGAATATTGGCTGGAGAAGCCTAATCAGATTGCTGTGGTGTCACTACTGTTAATCAATAAGCTTTCCCACAAGTTTTGGGGTAGAATATCACGGTTTTTTTTTTTTCCTAAATAAGCTTGTCTTAATACATCTGGTGGATCATTCCTTTTCTTCTCATAGTCATGCTGTGCATTTTTCCAGGTGTGCCAATTACTTCATCAAGATAATGAGTTGAGCCTGTTTTAGCCCCAGGGCTGAGGGCCCTTTTGGGGCACGGGCCTGCTGCTGGCAGGGGTGACACAGGCAGCTCATAGTTTTGCTCCTGGATGAACTATCCCTTGGTCCTGGTGGCAGGAATGTCACCCTGGGATGAGCCCAGTGACTGATACTCACTTTGGCTTCTAAAGGCTGAGTTTAGCTCATCTTGGAGCAGCCTGGTCTAGTGGAAGCTGTCCCTGGCCACGGGGTTGGAACAAGGTGACTTTTAAGGCCCCTTTCAACCCAAACCACTCCATGACTCTCTGAAATTCCAGCACTCCTAAGGAAGCTTCCCCAGACTGTCACCGACCTCTGTCTGTCCCTCCAGTTTCATGCTCTCTCCTTCAAATGTTGGATGTACTGTGAACAATTTGGGATTTGTGGGATTCCAAGCCTGGAGCCAATAGACTCCCCCCCAGGGAAGAGACCTTGTCTTAAATGCCTGCAGGTTTTGGGATGGGTAAAAGGGGCAGAGGTGACACCTTGGATTCTGAAGAAATCCATCCCCACTGATGGCTAAACAGACCAGGATCATGAGTAATCCAGGCCATCTTTGATCCCTAATCTTAATTTTAATCCCTATCTGCACTTCCTGCCAAGGTTTGAGCCCAAGAGCAAGGTTCCCTCTCACTGTGGGGACCACTGAGGGTGTTGATCACTGCACACCCATCATCACCTCATGCAGCTCTTGAGGAAGGAACAGCCCCATCCAAGGCTGGGTTGCCTCATTTCCAAAATGCAGGCTTGTGACCACCCCACAGACAGCCTAAGAAAAAAGGTTTAATTTTTCACATAAAGCTCTAAAAGCAAAATGCATTGCAGGCAACAGGAGTTGGGTTGAATTGCCCTCTGCTGTGGTTTTGTTGCTGTGGCTGTTGGGCAGTGTTTTAATTTTCTTTCCAATGGGGAAGCTCCACAGGAGAGGGAGGAATGGAAGCAGTGGCATTAGGACTCCTGGGAACCCAAAGAAAATAATCTGTAATTGTAACTATTTAACACAGGCTCTTTGTTTTTGCAGTGGAAATTTATCCTCGTTACTTTATTGTTCACTTTGGCTTCATCCAATTTCACAAATTAATAGAGCTGAACAATTTAAGCTCATCTCAACTTGGAGCTTCTTGCCTCATATTTTGAAATTCTCCATTATTCCCTTTTACTTTCCAGCGCACTGATAAGCAGTGACTGGACTATTTTTAAATAAAGCAAGGATAGGTGGAAGAGAGAAATGTGACCTCTTGGGGGCTCTTAAGAAGTCACAAGACTCTCTTAAAAGCTAAAAAAAAAAAAAAATGTTAGTGAGACAAGCTATTATCAAGCAAGCTTTGGCAGGTCTGGTCATAGTGGTATGTGCTCAGCTGAGGAATCCACTTGTTCCTTTGTGTGGGATGTCGTGCAACAGGAGGAATTACCTGCACTGAAATAAAGAAGAACTCACCTCTTCCTCTCCCTTCGGTGCCCCTTTGGAATATAATCTCTCTGTGCCTCCAATCCACACGACTGAAGGCTGCAATTCCTTGCCCACCTACGAGAAAAAGGGGGAGAAAAGGCCAGGAGTTGATTAAAACAGCTGCAGTTTCATACCCGGGAGTCTGGCACTGTGCTTTTAAATCCAGGTTTCAGCAGCTCAATTAGCCTGGCGTAATTTTTATCCCCAGGAATGTTCAGTGCTCATGGATAGCACTGCTCAGCAGCCTAGGCAAATCCAACTCTTTCCAGTCAGGAATTGAGCATTGAGAGCCCACCCCAGACTGGATCATTTTGTCTGCTTTGCTTGAATTCCTCAGCACAAATTCAGCTGCATTCCTGCAAAAGGAAGCCTGGATTTGGTGCTCAGTGAAAAATTATAGTCCAAGGGCAGCTTTAGGCTGAGGCTGGGATCCCACCCTGGTTTTCTGGATGGGGAGACAGGCAGAACATGGCTGTTGTATGAGAGGGAAGGGCACTAATCTTTAAGCAAAACAGTTTGTCAATCTTCTGGTTGAAACCCCAGCATTGAATTTGCAGTGAGCCCAAGAATTAAATTTGAAGGGGGGTGGGGGGGGTGGTGTGTGTGTCCAAAAATGGGTTTTCCTGCTCCAAACTCGGAGGCACGATACCCCTGGTTCACAGCAGGATGGCAGCAATGCTACAGGCTTTTTCCACATCCTGCACTCTTCCCCATTGCTATAGAAACGCCAGAGGTTGAGCCATTCCAGAGGTTCAGACATTCTGCTGCCAAATTTTAATCACTTTCCAGTGGCTCTCAGAGTTTGCTCAGCAACAAAAGTGATGGCTCAAGGAGTCAGCAGTAACGAGAGAGAGAGAGAGGCACAGCATCCTCTATCCTGCCTTTTTTTTTTCTTTAATTCCCCCTAGTTGAAACTGCTGCTTCCAGGAAGGCAGCTTACAAAATCCACAGGCTGTGTACATCACAAGCTCCCGTCTGATTGACAGCCAGGCAGGAAGAATTAAGTTGTGAGCAGCATTGCTCGCAGCACCGCAGTTGATTTTTGTGGCTGTGTTTCAAAGGGGGAGCGGGTCTGTAGAGGAGGAATGGGATGGGGATGGAGAAGGGGACAGGAAATGAGGGCTGTTCAGTGTGTTTGCTGTGCTGGTGGTGGGGTGAAGTGGGAGCAATGCCACCTTGAGCATGTGACACTTTTATTGATGGCAGCTGGTCAGTCCTAGAATATGTCAAGTGATACCTCCAAATCCAGAACAGTTGGATTGTAGAATCCTGGAATGGTTTGGGCTGGAAAGGACCTTAAAGCTCATCCCATCCTACACCCTACCATGGGCAGGAACACTTTCCACTATCCCAGGGTGCTCCAAGCCCCATCCAGCCTGGCCTTGGACACTTCCAGGGATCCAGGGGCAGCCACAGCTTCTCTGGGAATTCCATTCCAGGGCCTCCCCACCCTCACAGGGAACAATTCCTTCCCAATATCCCATCTCTCCCTGCCCTCTGGCAGTGGGAAGCCATTCCCTGGGTCCTGTCCCTCCAGGCCCTTGTAAAGAGTCTCTCTGCATCTTTCTTGTAGCTCTTTCAGGCACTGGAAGGGGCTCTAAGGTCACCCCAAAGCCTTCTCTTTTCTAGGCTGAACAATCCTGACTGTCTCAGCCTTTCCTTGTAGGAGAGGTGCTCCATCCCTCTAATCAGCTTGGTGGCCTCCTCTGGGCTCACTCCAACAGGTCCATGTCCTTCCTGAGCTTTTTCTTTGTTGGAAGGCAGGAACTCAAGTATTTAGTGTTAATAGTGAAGATATAAAAAAATTAAAACAAGATATCAGAAGAGATAATATAAAAATCTTGCAGGAACCACTGTGTGGGCTTGGCAGTTACGGGGATCTTTTCCTGCATGTACAGCTTGAGGGGTAACACTTATTCCAGGAGTGTGTGGAGCACAAGCTGGAATGCAGTGACAGATTAAAACTGTACAGCAATAATCTCTGCCTTTAAAGGCCGGGTGCTGTCCCATCTATCCCCTGTTTATCCATTTCCAGAGGTACTTTTGGCACATTCTGAAATCTCTGCACATCCCTCTGCATCTGCAGAGACATTTGAGAGGGTGACTTGTGGCTTTCCTTGAGCTGTGCAGCAGCCTGACACTCCGGGAATTTCTGCTGGATATCCTGCTGGCCAAGGGCTGGGACACCTGTGGGAAATGCAGGCCAGTCCTATGGATTTGCCCTTGTATTTGCACATCTCTAAAAAACCTGTTCAGTGCCTGATGCTGCAGTGGGGTGTGAGAGGGAAATAAGGGTGGGGGGAAAGTTGCAGAGGCTACAAAAGCTGTTGGCAAAGGCTGGACACTGCTTGTGTCCTTGTTGTCCTTTCAGTGGGGGTCCCCACAGGCTGGGAGGTGCAGATATTCCTTGTTTGGCCTGGAGATGTTTTCTGGGGTGAGCAGCCCCCCTCAAATGCAGCCTGAAGTCTGAAATCAGATTAGCCCTTCATTTTAACTCTTCCAGAAGAATGCTCACTGTTGTCACACCTTTCATCTTCTTTGCCTTTATTTCCCCACTAAGTGGAAATACAATGAATAGCCTCAATTTTGGCTCTTCAAGAGAGAATTCCCTGTGTTTTCTGTTTTGAGGCAAAGAGCTAAATGTAGAAAATGGCCTGCATGTATTTGTTGCCCAAAAAAGCCGTGGATGTTCCATCCCTGGAAGTGTCCAAGGCCAGGTTGGATGGTATTTGGACCAGCCTGGGATAGTGGAAGGTGTCCCTGCCCATGGCAGAGGGGAAACTGGATGAGCTTTAATGTCCCTTCCAACCCAAACCATTCCATGATTTTTCAGGTGTTAATAGACATGAATACAACCTAATTCAACACACCGTGTTGGGCCTGGCTGTTTCTTCTTGTAAATCCAGCTCAGACACTCAGAATCCACTGGCATCTAATTTAAATGGTTGGCAGATCCGTAGCAGACTGTATTTCCCCCCGTGCAAGGGCTCCATCTGAATTATCCACGGACAGTTTGAATCCATGGATAATTAAATGCACTGTACATAATTAATTTGTAATTGAAATTTTATTAGCTTTGCTGCAATCCCACAATTTGTTGGAGCTGCCAGCAGATGGCCCCTTAACCCTTCTAATACCACACTGAGATTTGCTCTTCAGGAAAATCATTATGGGGAAAAAAACCAACCCCTCTCTCATCCTGTTGTCAGCAGTCATCAAAGAGCACTTTTGAGAGCCTTGAGTTCAACTTTTCAAACCCGAGAGCCAGAGTTTAACAGTTAAATTGTTACAATTGAAAATGTCGAAATTTGATTCTCGCCCAGCGCATGTGCACAAGGCTCCTCCAAACTTCAAGGATTTGATGGAATTTTTTATTAAAAGGCCCAAGATTTCCTGGAAGTTCAGTTTATTGCTGAAAACTGCTCAGTGCTCTGTGGTTTATACACCCAGAAATGCTGCACTGAAACCTGTGATTAGACCTTTATCAGTGGGAGCATCACCAGGTAAATCATTCCAGGGCTGCAGTGATGATGCCACTGTATTCTGGTTAGTGAGGCAGCAAGTGACTTGCAACAGGATAAATTTAATTGTTGACGTTAGGGTAACACAAGTTAAAGCTGCTTTCTCACAGAAATAACTGCAGATTGGAGCACTGGTGATATTTAACACTTCAAGGTTCTAAGGATTCCAGCGAGCTGAGCTGCACTGAGAAAAGAATTGTTGTTTTGGATGCTGGAAGGAAGACTCACTGTGCTGTTCCCAAATTTTAGCTGTAGTGGAAGAGTCTGGTGTGGCATGGAAATGCTAAACACAGGGAGTTCTGTCAGTGTACCAGGACAAGCTGTACCCGGCTCTTCAACCTGCCTGAAGGGACAATACAGCAGCACCATGAACAAATGAACATTGAAGCAGTGGGGAAAAAAAATAAATTAATGGCAGAATTCAACATTCTGTTGCCTCTAAATGCTGGGGTTGTATCATTTAATCTTAAATCAACTCCATCACATCCCTTTTTCTTGGTGTAATACTTGTGTAGTCAGCTCTGACTTGCTAAAGAGCAGACCCAAAGAGCCTGATAAGAGTCCCCCAGCACCGATGGTGTTGAAATATTTTTGGAGCTCGCTGCCCTGCGAAGGCCCTGCACAGCACACACACAGCTTCCCTGCTGGCATTTCCTCCTGGCCACCTCTCTCCCAACCTTTTAGCCTGGTCAGCGTTGCACTAATAAGGTTTCCCCACGTGTGGCTTTGGGCACAATGTGCTCTCTGTGTGCTGCTGGCAGAGGGGATGAAGCCCCGTGTCCCTCTGGTAGTGATTAACCCCCTGGCTGCCTCGTGCTTGTCATTTTTATTGCCCTGCAGTTAAACCTTGTGAACTACCTGCATTTTTGTGTCATTGAGTTGTGCATTCTCCCCTCTCTCCTCGATCCTTTCTGGATCTGATTTTGCTTCCGTGCATCCTTCGCTGCCCTTCCTTGCGTCTTTCCCGTGAGCTGCTGCGCCTCGGTGGTGTTTGATGGGGACATAGGAGAGCCAAACGACTGCTTGGCACAAGCTGGCAGCCCAGGGTGGGAAATGGGGCTTAACTGAAATATTCCAGCATGTTCTGGTTCACGCTTGAAGGGTGAGTTTTGTTTTGGGGGGGATTTCTGGGAAGTGCTTCTCTATTGGAGACAGACCCTCCCCTTTTGCTCCGAAGCAGAGCTGACCTGGCAGGATTTGCTGTGGCTTTATGGAGAACACAAGTGCTCAGGCTTGGTGTTTGCAGCCTCTTTCAGTAGTTTTCCTATTCAATATCAATCTCCCTTACATGTCTTCTGAATAGGCAGATTGAAATGGTGGTGTTTTCCTGCTCTGGTGTGAGAAGTCAGTTCCTCCGTGTGACATTAAAATGCCTGCCTGGAGTAACAGTCCAGCCTCTCTGAGATCAGGGCTGCTGTGTCTCCTGGAAGTCTCCTCCCTGAAAAGGGGGGGGGGGGGAAGGGAGAATTTGGCTTTTGCATCTGAAACAAATTAAAGTTTCATTTTTTTCCCCAATCCTATTCACTTGTTTAGGGCGTCTCCCACGAAACAACTGCCAGCAGCCAACACTCAGTCATGGAAGGAAAGTTTCCTAATGGTCATTTTATGCTCTCCAGAGTTTCCTTTCATTACAGAAACCCTTTTGTTTGCACATAGGATAGGTAATCAAAAGTGTGAGGTGACTTCACCTTTATCACAGAGCACCATTAATCCTTATTTACTAAATCCTGGTGTTTAACAGTGGTTGTGTGGATCCTAAGATAAGAGGGAAAGAACTGTCATGTTTCCTGTCATTCACTCACAGCTTGGAGTGGAAGGTCTGCATTTTGCTTGACTAACTCTCCACAAAGGCACTTCTGGGAAGCTGGAGTACAAAGCTCGCTTGACAACAGTTGCTGTTTCCAAAAAACCTGCCCAGAAGTGACTGGTTATGGAGATGGGGGGAATTTGCAGTGATCTCTGCACACAGGGCCCTCTAATGAGGGGTGCTGTGCTGGTGGGTCAGAGAAGAATATTAAATACGAAATGCCAGCTGCAAGATTCCAACTTCCACGTGACTTCCATGGTCTGTCTGCCACATGTGCCACTGTCCAGTGTAGTCTTACAATAATCCTAATAACCAGACTTTTCCCACTGGTCAGCTTTCTCTTGTCGAGGATTTTGTTTTGAATGTGTGTT
Source organism: Ifrita kowaldi (assembly GCA_013398055.1). Taxonomy (NCBI): domain Eukaryota; kingdom Metazoa; phylum Chordata; class Aves; order Passeriformes; family Cinclosomatidae; genus Ifrita; species Ifrita kowaldi. Next base: position 42,461 of record VZRS01001933.1, read on the forward strand.
GCTCCTGTGCTTTCTTCAGCTTGGGTAACAGTAAAATCCTGCAAATCAGGATATAGGAGATTCCTTGTCCTTTGATTCCTTGTAGAACTTTTTCCTTTATACATAAACTAGTTTCCTTGCTGCTACTTGTGCCCATTTCTGTTTGTCCCATCGCTGTGCACCTCTGGGCAAAGTCTGACTCTATTCTCTGTATTATTCCATGAAGTCCCTGAAGACAGAGGTTAAACTCCCCGTCACTCCAGCTTTGTTTTAGCCTGAAACAACTGGATCTGTCCAGATGTGTCTCACACTCTCCAGCCCCCTTATCTCCATGGCTCTCCTCTGGACCTGCTTGTCAAGGCCTGTGTTTAACAGGGCAGCCCAATACTGGACACAGGGTCCAGTTGTGGTCTCATAAATGCCCAATAACAGGGAATAATTAATTATTTTAAAGTGTTTGCTATATTCTTGCTGATACAGGCCAGTATTTGGCGGGGTTAGTGCTGCATGGACTCTGCTGAGGACCAGAGAGAGGGGAAATGAGGTGCATTTGGGATTGTCAGGAATAAAAGAGGTGGATTGTAACTGCACAAGTGAGGGCCTGTGTGGGTGCAGGATTGTTTCCAGCCTGACTCTGAGAACCTACAGGGTCTGAGCTGAAATCCTTAGCAGATGGGGATATGTTGGTGACTCAGCCATGGGGATAGAATGTGGTGGGAAAGGTGAAACAACCTCTGGGAAAGGAACTGGGAATGAAAATTGAGCACAGTGGGTTTGAATGATGCTAGGACAGGCCAGTGTTGTGTCATAGGGTCATAGACTGGTTTGGCTGGGAAGGGACATTAAAGCCCATCCAGTTCCACCCCTGCCATGGGCAGGGACACCTTCCACTGTCCCAGGGTGCTCCCAGCCCTGTCCAACCTGGCCTTGGACACTTGCAGGGATCCAGGGGCAGCCACAGCTGCTCTGGGCACCCTGTGCCAGGGCCTCCCCACCCTCACAGGGAAGGATTGAACATCCAGGAAAGAGGAACTCTGTGCTCTGCCATTGGCTGTGCTGTTAAAGCAGCAGGGTTTGAAGCAGTGCTGCTGTTGCAGTGGGAACAAGTCACCTTTTGATAAGCAAGGGCCTGGACAGCCCTGATTCCATGGGATTGTGATCAACTCCATCCTTGTAACTCACAGAGGTTTACTGAAATGCCACTGTCTTTTGCAGGAGCTTAAGTAGAGAAATAATCTTGGAGTGCTCCCCATGATTTTGAGGAAGGGGTTGGACAGTGTTTCCATTTGTTTTTAAGTCATGTGGGAAAATGTAAGGCACACACATACATGGTGTGTGTATATACTTACTTATCAGTGTGTATAAATACACATTTTATGCATGCTCCTCTTATTGTACATATTATTTTCGAGTCTGCAAAAAACCCCTTGCTGTCTTCAGCAGAACCTTGTCCAGGAGTAAAAAGTCTTCCCTCATTTCTCCTGTGCTCAAAGTCCTTGTGCTCTAGCAGGGACTCTGTGAGGGCAAGGATGGCGTGTGCTGTGCCTGCAGCCAGGTCTGAGCTCTGCCACTGATGAGGGCAGACAAATGAAGTGGAGAAAGGTGAAATGTGCAGAGGAGAGGGACTGCTAGCTCAGGATAATGGCTCTAAGTTGTGTCAGGCAGTGCCAGGCCTAGTGTCAGTGCCACAGCATCAAAGGTGTGTGTGATCACAGCACTGTCACCCTTCCCTTGGCACCGGGGTCCTCGGGGGTTGCTTTGCTCTAGACTGTGAAATGTGGCTTTTCTGGGCATGGGGGCACCTGTCCCAAAACCTGCTGTAAGACTGGATTCCATAAAATACAGCTGATAAATCCCCTAGTAGACCACTGGCACTGGAAAACTATCACTGTTTGGCTTTTTCCTACTTTTTTTTGGTCTGGAAATGTTTACCAGCTCCCATCCGGAGCAGAAATGCTGAGGACTTAGAATGTGGAAGAAATCCTGCCAGGATAGTGTCTTTTTCATCTTTTTTCTTTTTTTGAGGAGGGTTTGGGCTATGTCCTTCACAGTTCATATGCCTGCTTTCATTTCCAGACTTCTCATACATTTTTGTTCCTGTAATCCTGAACCAGGATTCCTCCTTTTGAAGAGCTTGCTGATAGGTAAACAGAGAGCAATAATGGGGGAGAGAGCTCTTGTCCAGCAGCAGTCCCAGAGAGGAAATTTCTGACCACCCCCAGCCTAGCATTTGATTAAATGCTGCATGGCAAGCATTCCTGGCTGATGTGCACATAAACAGAGAACAGAATTTTCTTTATCTGTGCTGCTTTTCATATTCAAGGTAACACAAAGCTCCCATAAATCCTAATGTGAAAAATATGGCTGCTCCCAGTGATTTCTCCAAGGGCATTAAATCCTCTGCAGAGCTGCACACACTGGCTGTCAACAAGTGGTTTCACAGAGTCACAGAATCATTTTGGCTGAAAAAGACCTCTGAGATCAAGTCCAACCTTTGGCTTATCACCACCTTTCAACCAGAGCAGAGCACTGAGTGCCACGTCCAGTTGTTCCTGAACACCTCCAGGGATGATGGGGACTCCACCACTCCCTGGGCAGCCCCTTCCAAAGGCTGACAGCCCTTTCCACAAAGTAATTCCTCCTGATGTTTTGAACATGTGAAGGCAGGGAAGGAATTTCAGATTGGGTTGAGCAGCTTTGCCCAAGGTGTGGATGTTCCTTGTTACAGAGAAACTGCAATTCCCTGTTTGTCCTACAAAAGAACCAGACCACCCTGGTAAGAGAATTCCCCAAGACACACCATACCTTGAGAATCATGTGAATCATCATCAGCAGGCCATCCCTGCCTGGATATTTCCCAACAATGTTGGAAGGAGTGAGGTTGAAGAGGTTGGCTCCTGTTTCTGTGCAGATGGCATGGACCAACATTTTCTTTCCAACGCCGGCGGGTCCCGCCAGCAACAGGGATTTCACCAAAGGAGCGTTCTCATGGACGGTTTGGGAACCTGTAAAAAAGTCATAAGGCACTATTATTGCTTTCATTTAAATCTGCCATAAAGGTAATGGAATGATTCCTCCTTTTTTATTCACCATAAATAATTGATAATGTGAATTAATTCTTTCCTTGCTGTGGCATGAGTGCTCTTGAGTTCAACTCTGTATAACCAGAGCTGTGAGCCCAGCAGATTTAACATCCCTGTTTGGAGCAAGGCTCATCCACCCTTACTTGTACCTTCTGATGGGAAAACTTCAGTTTCAAACCACTGTGAGCTAAAAGAATGATTTGGAGACCAGAGCAAATGCAAGTGCCAGGGTTGCTGTGCTTCCCTTGCTGTGCCTGCAGCAATCACTGCTCAGCATTTCCAGCTCTGTCTCCATGGCTGCTTCAGGTAAATTCATCCTGGGCTGTGACAAATATGATCCATCTCCTGGGAAAGCCTAGCATTGGGAAAACACGAGCACAGACAGATTCAGGTGGTTGATGAGGATGGAACTTGTCTTCCCTGCAGCTGAACTGGGGACAGATGAACCTCCAGAGGTGGAAGTAGCAGGAAATGTCCAGTGCTTTATCCATGCCCACTGGGAGTCCAGTCACATCTTTGCTTGGATGCCTAAAGGTGTCCTGTGTCAACAGTGGTGGTGCTTACACATACTTGAAAATCTGTGTGAGCTTCCACTACATCTGGAGGTCTCTCAGACTGGTGTCCATCAGATCGTGATCGAGAAACTGGCTCCAAAGGGGATGGGCTGCAGAGGAAGCCTTTGCCTTAGCCTGGAGAAGCCCTCTGGGTTAGTGGGGACTGCTGGTATTTAAAACAAATCCAATCAGGGTGGTTATCTGTGTCCTGATGGTTTAACATGCCAAATAAATGGCAGTGAACCGAGCACAGAGACAAATGCCATTATTCCAGCATGGTGCAGGGTGTAGGAAGTTGTCAGCCACCCAGGCTTTATTAATATTTGGTCATTCCATACCAATCCATTACTATTCTACAAAGATTTATTGGGAGGGGAGCAGCAGACTCCTGTGTGTTAAAGATGAAGTATAGCTTCTACTATTCTTTCTCCTTTCAGCTGCTTATAATTTTCTTAATGCCATTTAAGCTGGGGCTTTCCTTGCCATCAGGTGGCTATTTTGAGAAAAACTTCCACTTCTATGATACACAATTATCTCATGATGAACTAGTTTGGAGACCAATTTAGTGAAATGTCATCCACAACGTGTCACCCCAAAGGTGAAACTATTCCTGTGCCTTTTTTTTTTGGCTCATGTAATAGCTTTTGTTACTGAAAAGTATTTTTCAAACTGCTCTTGCAAATACCTTTTGTTTGTTTAACTAGCCCAGGGTCTCCTCTCCCTAGAATTTTTGCCACTTGTATAAATGGCAGAAAATTTATGGGTTCTCTTGATTAAAGGGTGTCTCAGGGCTTGATTTCCCTAGATTAGATGGTGTTAAAACACAGCTTTGGAGGAGTTTTGGGATATGTGAAATACATTGTCCAGACAGGGATAACTGCTGAGCTCTCTCAGCTGATTGCAGTCAGACCTCCAGTCAGCCCCTGAGGGCTCACCCCAAACCAGCTGAGGGTGTTCCAGGTGGGAAGAGCCCCATCCAGGTGATGCCTGAAGAGGCCTCCTAAAAACAGAGACTAGACAAGAATAAGGGAATAAAGGTCGGTATTTATTGGAAAGGCCTTCAAAGGTATCCCTGGGGACCCAGAGGCTACTGCCAAGATGGACCCTGAGTCAAAAGTTCTTCACACTTTTATAAGTTTGGTTCATTTGCATATCAGGGTTAATTTTCCAATTAAAGCTTCAGTTAATGATGTAATTTCCCCAGCTTGCCCCCCCTTTAGAAGCTTTTGGTTTATACTTTTGGGGCTAGGACGGTCTGGGTGTCCTTGGAGAGCAGGCCTGGAGAGGCTTTGTTATGTCTGCCTAGCAGGAGAGAGCAGAAGTTAACAGGCTGCAAGAAACTTCAGAGTTACACACTAAAGCAGTACAGGATTTGAAAAATATAAAAGTTAAAACCTAAGGCATCACAGGTTGAAGAGAGAATAACCTGAGCACTGGCCTTTGGAAGGAGGGAAAAGCAGAAGTTCTTTGTCAGCTTTGCTCTGTTTTCCAGGATGGGAGGCAGGCAGATGTTGGTGATTTTGCCCTCTAAAGGGGATGAGCAGACAGTGACACAGGCTGGGGGAGGACTTGCCTAGTTAAAATCTCCCCGAGATCCCATCAGGAATGAAAAAGGATGCAAGTGAAGTATCGAGGCTGAAAAATCCAATCAGGAGTGGAAAGGGACGCAAACGAGGTTTTGAGTGAAGGCCCCTGAGACAGGCACTTCTTGCAATCACTGGAGTTTGGCATAATGCCATTCCCAAGTAAAATATGGGATAGATTTTCCATTAAAAGCAAACAACCTGACCCAGCAAAGCCTTGCTAGATATTGGCTAAGCCTGGCATTAAAACTGCAAGGGCATTTCCAAGTGTTCTCTGCGACGTACGAAATGTATCCAGACTAATTCCTTAAATGATCACGTTGTGCTGCGCTGAGGAACATCAGCCAGCTTGTAAAAGGTAAATTGCAACCTTAGCCCTTCCCTTAACTTGATTAATTCTGATCACTGGAGCTTGTTTTGGCTATTGTCTTTCCCCAGTGGTTCCCCTTGCTGTGCTGCCGTTCACAAACTGTTGCCATGCAAACAGAGATGGGCTGGCGAGGCGAGACCTGCCCGTGGCACGATCCTTCCTGCGCTCTTAAAATGATCCAGCCTCACTCCCAAGGCTCCACTGAAAAACAATCAGACTGCAGAATGCTTCGGATTACGACTAATCAAGCCCTGGCAAAGCCAGGAAAATGGGTGTTTCTGATGGGAAGCAAAGCCCCCCCCGGTGTGTTTTGCCCTGTTGGAATTGTCGGTGTGCTCTTACCCAAGGGCAGTATTCCATAGAGTGTCACGAGCTGTCTGACTTCTGGGATCGAGGGCATGGGCTGGGCACCTGCCTGGTGAGGGATGTTCCTCAGACAGTCGTAGTAGCCTGTGAGGAGGAAGCAGGAGCTCAATAAATGTGGCACTGCTGTTGTAAAAAGCACAACTTAGGGAATGAGGAGCTGCCACAGAACAGGGATATAACACACACCCAGCAAACCCAGGCTCAGCCACTCAAGCTGGGCAATATTCTGGTGGAATGTGGCCCTGAGAAAGGTGAACTGCAGAGGAAAATTTAAGCTGAGCAGGCTGTGGAAGTTGTTCAGCAGAGAGCAGTCGGTTTCGAGTAACCTTTTAAAGAAACTTTGTGGAGAGGAATCATTAGCAGCACCATAAATCACGCTGCTGGCAAAGGATTCCTGGATTTGGGATTTTGCAGGGCTAGAATCCCAGTGAACCATGCGCTCTCAGAAGGATTTCAAAAAGGGGGAAAAGCTATTTTAACAAGCTTTTCCCTGGCTGGGTCCCATCTCAGCTCCTCGCTGTGTTAGACGTGTAAGCGTGTCACCTCATTTGGTGGGGCTCTCTGCTTTGCAGTTCACCTCTTTTTTTTCCCCTCTTTTGTTCAAAAAAACCTCCACAAAACAACCCAAGAAAACTAAAAAAAAAAACCCCTGATGTGAACTGAAACGATTTAATCTTGCCTTGGCTCTGGTTACAGAGCTATAATCACATTGCTTGCCCTGTCAAAGTCCATATCCAAGACATGCTGGAGAACAAAGATCCAGGAGGATGAGCCACAAGCAGGAAAACCAGTTGTGATGTAGTCAGGGATTATTTTTAGCATAAATTACACATCATCATGGTGATTATTATTGAAAAATAATAATATATTACATTTTACTGGAGATAAAAAGGCAGAGGGCAAGAGGCCTCTGGAGCAGAGGTAAATTAGCAGTGGTTAAGAAAGTGGAGGTGTAATTTGGGGGCAAAAAGGCAGACAAGCCCTGGTGCAACTGCCCCCTCCCCTCTGAAGTATAAAATTCATTTCAGGTTTTATCTTTTATTTAAGGAGAAATCAAAAGAACGGGATAGGAATTAATCTTCACAGATTTAATTAGAAGGCATCAAAGGGTTTAATTGCAACTGCACATAAATCACAGTGGATATTCTCTGACTAATTTAGATAAGGTCACCAAGAAAATTAGTTCAGTGATGTCAGTTTGTCATAGAGGGGGGACATTTCAGTGCCTTTACTGGCTGTGTAGCACAGTTCCACTCTTTGTCCTTTCCCCAGGAACTGGAAGTGACCTTCCTTAGGCTTCAGCCCTGGAAGGCTGAGCAGATGAGGACTTCTTTCTCTGCAGCCTTTAGACCCTTCAAGAGAGGTTTTTCTGGATTTAAAAAATGGTTGGAGATGTGCTGTTCTAAAAGCATTTGTGGTGGGGGAATGTTTGTTGGACAAAAGTGACCTTGATGGGTTGGGAGAAGAAAGGAAGAATGGAAATCTTCCTTTACATCATGGTCTTTAAGCATGAAATGGATGGGACACTTGTTAATTCAGAGAATTAACAGTTCTTCAGAGGAATGGGCAGAGGCTCTGGAGGCTGAACTGGTGCTTCTGAGGGTTTATATAAATATGGCATTTGGAGGTGATAGAAGAGAATCTGGCTTTTGTCTTGGACTTGTACTATCAGCTTGTGGCACTGCTGCTTCTGGATGGCTGCAAATTCAAACCATGGCCTCTGAAACTACTGAATCTTGGGGTTTTTTTTGGTGTTAAGCTGCTGTGATTTCATCACCAAATATTCCTGGAGATGGTGTCAGACCCCTCTGCAGTCTGAAAATGTGGGGTTTGGGGTTTTTTACCCTTTTTTCTGTGTAGAGCATAGATAAGCAGGTCTGGCTGCAATTGCAGGTAACAGAAACCAGACAAGAGGAGTGTGAAATGCAGAACTAGGCAGAGACACATCTTACCCAAATGAAGGGCCAGATATGCCTCAAAGCACTGCTCAGAGTTCATGGGCAGTCAGGGATGTGCAGGGGAGGGGGGTTGAGCCTTCTCTGCTCAATAACCAAAAGCTGGAGGCACAATTCTTGCTGTTCTCTGGGAAATATTCTGCATGGATTATGACCCCTGCTCTCTTAGACTGGCACTGTCTTGCCGCTGCCTCCTTGGCAAGGGCTCCTTAAAGGATGTTCTGGTTCCACCTCAGAGTGTTTGACACCCAGAACCATTCAAGGCTTCCAGGTGCTGGTGCCTGGAGTCAAACACCAGCTCTGCAAACAGGCCCTGGGTTCAGTAGCAGAAGTGAAAGGCCCTGAGCACCCTGCAGAAACAGACTCGATTTGCATACCTGGCTTTAGATATTCAAATTCCTGAAAGTGCAGCGAGTACTCTTGAACTCGGTCTTGACTGGAAATGGGGGCCCTTGAAGGTGGAATGGCTGGAGGTTTGGTTAGATCAAACACGACATTAGCTGTAAAAAGGGTACTTTACCAATGTAGTCAGAGAGATTCACATTCTTGACTTTGATGAGCAATCCTGCTTCTGCAAGTTCCTGGTACAGGGAATCAATGGTCCTGCAGGCAAGAGACATCACTCAGAAATTGTCAGGAAAAGCTCAGTCCTCTCAGAAGTGAGCCAGCCTGAGAGTTATTTGTGTTTGCCCAGCTTTATAAATGCACTTTGTGGCTCGGAGGTGGCGGTGATTAGTGCCATCAGTGTGAAATCAATAAGCACAGTTTTCTGTGTGGTGGTGAGGAATCTCTTTCACTCCCTCCCATGCTGTGTCCCCCTCTCCTGCTGACTCCATTTACCCATTTCCAGGTGATGCCAGATCAGTTATGACTTGTGTAATGGGCTCGTTCATTAATATCAATTACTGGGAAATTATTTTTAAATTACACAATAATGGCAATCCTAACACTACTATACCTATTCACTTATCTCTGCAATTAGTACTAATTCATTAATTCTTCTTGGAATTTATTGTGTTGGCAACAGACAGCCTCATCTCCCTGGGAACACACTGGGAATGCCTCGCTCAGATCCACCACCTGCAGTGTTGTGGTCACACTGGCCAAAGGGGGACTGGGGCAAAAACATTCCATGGAAGTGTTGTCCCATCCCTGGAAGTGTCCAAGGTCAGGCTGGACGGGGCTTGGAGCACCCTGGGATAGTGGAAGGTGTCCCTGCCCATGGCAGGGGGTGTGGGACTGGATGAGCGTTAGGGTCCCTTCCAACCCAGACCATTCTGGGATTCCATGAAATGGGCAAAACTTCCACAGGGCAAGTTTCTCCCTGTCTCCATTAGTGGCTGGAAGTAGCTCCCAATAATGAAGGAGTTAAAACACTTAAATTTGTGTGTGCTTTTCCAATGGTGTGGATCTTCTCCATGTTCTCTTTTGGAGTTCTAAGCATTAATTTCGGTGACACTTTTGGCACTTGCTTCTATAGATTGACACTGCTTCAAGGATGACACAAACTGAATAAACCTCTTGGAAATTCTTGCTGTACTGACAGCATAAACAATATTGATTTTAATCTTTTTCGATCTCTTCAGTGGTTTTGTACACTTCTCACATTCTTTTTCCCCTCAATTATTCTTTCTCACCTATCTTAATTGGGATGTCCTGGTCTGGCTACAATAAATATATTTAATAGTGCCTCTCAGCTGGCTAATAAACCTGCAGGTATAATTTGAGGTCTGCAGCCTTTTTTCCATTTCAGCTGAGGAGTTTTATGTTTATGCAGTCTTAGTGGCACAATTAATGTAGGAGCAGCAATAAGCAAATCCAAAATTTAATGCACCTTCAACAAGGTTGATTTTGCCGCTCTGACTCTTGCTTTCATCCTCAGTGGTTTTATGTTGGGAATGCATCATAAAACAGGCAGAAGGTGGAATGGGGCTAACCTGGCAGCTCTGCTGGGAGCAGGACTTCTACTTTTCCTGGTTTATTATTTTTACTGTGCCAGTTAAATGATGCATGTCCCGAGTCTCCTCCAAGGGAGGGTGATGTGACCGGTCTTTGTTGACTGGAGCCCCCTGTGCCCCCTCCACTGGGCCAAAACGGAGATGAATCTGAGTTATTCATCCCTTCTCTGGGTTGAATCTGAGTTATTCATCCCTTCTCTGGGTTATTCCTGAAATGCTCAGCGGGGAAGAGCAAAGCATGGAGCCAAAGTGCCAGATAAAAAGTCAGCTACTAAAAAGCTCCTGTTTTCAGCTGGCTGCATGTAAAGTTTATATACAAAGAAGCAGGTATGTGCAAGAGTAGTTTTAAAAGCAGGGAATATGTGAATCCTTATTAGACTTTGGCACTGCTCTTTAGGAGAGGTCCTACTCTGTTATAATCCATGAGACATGGATTTTAAGTATTTGCTTGGACGGGGAGGGGTTTTTTTATATTATACAGCAGGTAAAGAGATCTTTGGCTGATTGTGTGGTGCCAGCACCCAAATGATCGAGTCCAGGTGTTGCTGTTCTTGCACAAAAGGGTTTGTGGGGTGAATCCCACTGATGTGATGGTGTTTGTCATTGTGCTGTTCTCCAGCTCCGCACCTGATCAGCTGGTCTCTCTGGTGACACCTCTGTGTAGGTGTCTGTGTTGTGTGCACAGGTAAAAAATGGCTGGATTATCAGGGAGCACATCACTCCCATTGAAAATGGCAGCTCAGGAGAAGAAATCCTCTCAGATCCCCCAAATAAAGTAAGGGTGCTTCAAAGAGCAAGGGTCCAGGTGTGCCAGGACTCTTACTGATCCATCAGACTGATTTATGACATGTACACTACAGCTCAGCCATGAAGGGGGATTTATGGAGTGCAGGGGTCTGTCTGCAGCCTCCCTTATCAGGCTCCATCTGGGATGGAGACTCTGACAGTAAACAAACCAGCCAGGTGCTTCTGCACCTGCAGGGAAGGGGGAAAGAGGCACACGGGGCCAATAATATCCTGCTGAACTGCTGCGTGTGCTTAGCTCTGCAAACTGGAATTAACCTGCCTGGAGGTAATGGGGCTGGTCCTGGTGCTGTGTGGTAGCAGAACGGGGATTTTAATTTGTGTTTGTTGGTGAAGATGAGGAAAATTGAGGTTGATGTTGGCGATCTAATGCAGGGAGGTTCTCTCTTTACCTGTCAGGAGTCCGATCTCTCTCCAGCTTGGGTATCCTTCTCTTCCTGTGTGTCTTGCTTCCCTGAGGACCACAAAACCAGGCAGGAATTAGTGACTTTAGCACAGATAAGTATTTTTGAATGTACTGAAGCAAAGTGAGGGCCAGAACAGCCGATGTTTCAGTGTTTGAATGTAGCCCAAAGGGAAAAATCAGATCCTTAAACAGCAGTCCCACTGCTTCCAGTGAGGCTACGTAGGAAAGCATCCCAGGGCCATTTTGCTCCAAGGGAAAAAGGTCCTCTCCTTCCCTTTGGTTGGATATTAGACAATTATTTTTTACTGGCACAAGCTGCCCTGGGCAGTGGTGAATCCCCAGCCCTGGAGGGATTTAAAAGCTGTGTGGCTGTGGCACTTGGGGACACGGTTTAGTGGTGGCCTCGGCAGTGCAGGTTAAGGGTTGGACTCTATGATCTCAGACACCTTTTCCAATTGTGTGATTCTTACTCTCTGATTTTTGTGGAGCACAATTCTGTGGGTGAGGGGGGATATGGCCCTTGCCCGAGAAGGAAGCAGGAAGGAAAAGGGTGTGGGGTTCAAGTAGCTGCTCCAGAGACTGTTTATGCCTTTTTTAAATATATATATTGAAGTAAAATATATAAGCAGCTTCCCTGAGGGTAAAAGCTCCTGAGACTGGCTACTCTCCTAACCACTGGACATCCTTCTCCTTCCTAATGCATCAGGGAAGAAGCTGGAAGAGGTCAGAAAAACACAACCTGCTCTTTTCATATTTTCACCACACTTTCGCCACGGAAAGACTTTGACTTGTGCGCCTCGTTTCTTTACATATTGCAAGAAAACTCGTGGCAAACATAAATAAGGAAGATGTGACTCAGGCTTGTCAAGTCCCTCCATTAATTACAGCTCAGGAGCCATAAATATGGTCAGGCATAATTAGTAGTGTGGAGAGGGCATCATTAATCCACGTTAGTGCCCACCACTGGTGTCTGAGCTCCAGTCCTTGCAAAGCACTTCAGCATTGCTTCAGTGGAACTGTTTACTCAGAAACCTTGGTGCACCAGGGGATTTCTCCAACAGCTTAAATTTAAGCACGTGCTTAAATGCTTAGTTGAACAAGACAGCTTATTCTTTCCAAAAGTTTATGTTCGCTTTCCTGGGAATACAGTCATTTACTTTGCTTTTTTTATAATAGTGAATACTTCTGCAGAGCTCTGGAGACTGCGTTGTTGAGTTAAAAAATCGTATCCAATTATCTGGAAAATGCTGGGCTTTTTCACAGTATAGATCAGCAGCCTTCAGGAATACATCAATTTTAGGTTTTCAAGGACAGACACAACATAAATAACCTGTGGCTCAATCACCTGTTACTGTTTGTGATGCCACAAAGATAATCCAGATGAAAATGCAGCCTAAACCCAGCATTGTATGGATCAGCTAAGTGGGAAAAGGGATGTTCTGACGTTTTGGGTTAGGATAATGCAAACAACTCTGTATTTGCAGAGCTACACTTTGGGTTTCTTTACATAAATAAGTTTGGCAGCAAATACTCATCAGAATGTGCCAGTGGGATTTTGTTTTGAAGAAAAGGAATGGGAAGAAGAAAGCATCTGCCATACTGTTTTAACAACTGAGGAAATATTGAGGCTGTCGCTGGTTTATTTTTGCTGTTCCTCCTGCTTTGTCTTTTTAACCTCTCTTCCAACAAGCCAGAAATTACAGATATTGGGGTCTGACTGGGAAGAAAAGCTCGTTTCAACCTATGTAAAGACACTAAGCATATGTTGAATTTATTGGCCAACTGGTATTGTCCTCAAGGCAGCTTCACCAATAAAGTAACTCCAGAGCAAAACAAAAATGAACTGTGCGGAGGAAAAATGTGTTTTCCTAATTAACAACAGCATTTGTGGGGAATTTGGCACAGGCTGAGATGCGATAAGGGCAAATAGGAATTGTAGACAATGGCTTGCCTCCAAAATGTCTTACTGGGAACGGCTTTTATTTAGCAAATGATAATGTTTAATGAATGTGAACATGCTCGGCATTTCTAATGGAAATCTCCTTGCTCCTCTCTCTGAGATCTCAGCTTCTGTGTAGCCATCCTTTGGTGATTTTCTGCTTTGATAACTCCCAGGGAGTGAGCTGGATCAGCTGGCAGGGACACAGGGCTGTCTCCTGTGCCCAGCAGGGTGGCTTCTCTTGCTGTGTGGGCTCAGCAAAATGTTTTGGGTAGCCCAGAGGTTGGAGCAGACCAAGAACCTGATTTCAGACCAAACAAGCAGACAGAGCACTGTCTGCTGCTGGAATGGCACCAGGAGGGAGAGGGTATCCAAATGTCTCACTGAGGGAAATTGTTGAAACTGGGGAGGATCTGTGTCACCCTTTGGCTGTGATCTCACAAGTCCTGGCTGCAGCTATGGCCACCAAGGGTCATGGAATCGTGGAATGGCCAGTTTGGAAGATTATCCAGTTCCAACTCCTTGCCGTGGGCAGGGACACCTTCCACTAACCCAGAGTGCTCCAAGCCCCGTCCAACCTGGCCTGGAACACTCCCAGGGATGGGACAGCCACAGCTTCTCTTGGAAATCCACTCCAGGCTCTCCCCACCCTCCCAGGGAACAATTCCTTCCCAAATCCCATCTAAACCTACTCTCAGTTGGAAGCCATTCCCCCTTGTCCCTGCATGCTGTTGTAACAAGTCCCTCTCCATGATTCTTGTTGGCTCCCCTGTGGAAAAGCAGCAAGAGGGAAGTGCTCCTGTGGTTTAAGGGAAACCAGCAGCAGCTGATGCAGTTTTTTAGTGGATTCCTTGGATCGTGTGAGATGCTGAAGATGGGAGGCTGAGCAAGGGCAGATTTGGGCATGGGTTGAGAAGTCTTTTCTGGCAGTGCTGAGATAAAACAAGCAGCTTCTGACACTTGTGCTGAAAAAATCCTTAGACAAAGATGTTCCCAGTGATGAATAAACTCTTGCTGGATGAGGGGCTCTGATCTGCAATCCCTGTTGGATTTAGACACAGCGTCCAAAGAGGTTACAGCTCCCACAGCCAGCTCAGAGCTCTGGGTGCTAATCTGCAGCAGGTACAGGAAATCCAACAAGGCTTGGGAATCACAGCCCTCAAACCCAGCCTTTCCTCAGCTCTCACCCAGCTGCTCTTCTGGCCTCGTTCTCTATGGCTTTGTGCTTTTCAGTGGTTTTGTCAGAGCCATTTGTGGTTTTCTTTGCTTCTGCCCAGCTTCACCAAAAAGGCATCTCCAGAGCTCTGTTGAGGCCTGTTCCAGAAGCATTTTACACACCTAGGTTCTCATGTCCCCCTTTCCTGGGTTTTCTGTATCTCTCTTTTTTATTTTTTTCCCCTGAATTCTGGCCATGCTTTTGTGTATGTGTGGGTGTGTTCATTCCCAAAGCATTGCTTTACCTGCAGCGGGGAGCAGAAAGAAATCCTTGGGGGAGCGGAGCAGGAAAAGCAGCACAATGGGCTTCACAGAAAGCACTCTGATAAGCTCTTAAATGTAACTTCCAGGTCAGTGACTGCCATGTTCCTCACTCAGAGGCCGTCTCCTTTCCAGCCTGTCCTTTCACAGGGATCCCTGGCTGGGCAGGGGATGAGCTGCCACTGTGCAAAGTGAAGGGAAATGCAATTTACAGCAGAGCTGGCCCACATTGCTCTGTTCTGTCGTATCCTCATCCCCTCTCCTGTGACAGTCACTGGACCAGGAGCTATCTGGAGGAATCAGAGATTCCAGGAATCCAGCAAAGTGTGTTTCTTGAACAGGACACTCTGCTCTATCCCCTGTCAGTGCTGGGCCATAAAGGTGGAGTAATCTGTGGGTGTGGGAAGCTTCCAGCTTGGAAAGAGGCACAGGATCTGTGACTCCACTAACTGCAATGTGGTTTATTGAGTATTGGGTGCAATCTAATTAGTTTTGGTATTTCCAGACCAGTTTGCTGCTCTGGAGACCCACTTGGCATGAGAAGAACAATTTTTTCACCCAGTTTCATTCTTCCACAAAGGTGGCAAATGGGATTCTTATCTTCAGGAGCTCTAAGAGCAGCTCTTGGTAGGGTTAAGTGTCAGCTTTTAGCAGTAAGTGGTATTTGAAGGTTTGGGAATCAGTGATAAAGTACTTATGGAAGTAAAGGAGTGGCTCTGGGTATGCCTGGAGCTGTTATATACTGGGGTTTTTTTAATCTAAGAGCTGAGATATCTGGAACACACTGACTGGAAGGGAGAAATTTCCCTTTAGAGTCCAATTTCAAAATGTTGTGGCTGTATTCCCCACAAAAGGGACTTTCAAACTCAGATTGGTTCCTGTGGGTCAGGCAGTTTTTTGGTTTTAATATGGATTTGACAGAAATTTTCTGAGTTGTGAACTACTCATCTTAAGGCTTGGAAAGGCACAGAACACCCACCTCTGGTAGGGACTATTCCCTGACAAAGAGAGCAGAAGAAATCCCTCCTTAAAACAGAGGGAATGGCCAAATGTGGCATCAGGAACTGGGGATGACGGTCCCTAGACACAAAATCCCACCTGTAAAAGTTCTCTTAAAGAAATTACCCTTTCAGTGCCCCTTGCCAGAGTGCAGGAGAAGGTGTGATTTCTCTGAAGAATGCTGAGTTCTCTTGAGAATGCAGAATATCCCTATTTTTTTTTTTTTTTTTTAGGCAGGGGGATGTTTCACATTGTACTCCAGACATGCTCCTGGCTACAATGAGAACCTGAAACAATCACCTGTTATTTCATGCAGCATAGCTGAGGGAGAGACATATGGGACCTAGGCTTGAAAAACTAGAGATTTTTTTGCTGAATAATAAATTAATGAGCTATTTCCAAAACTTTCCAGCTCACATTATTCTTATTATCTAGAGCAGGTTATCCTAAAGCAGATCTGCAGTCTGTGTGCACAGGTATGCACTGGTTTGGTTTATGACTGAGATATTTATTCAAATGCTAATTGGAAAAAGCCTTTGCCAATGCTGAATGGACAATTTAAATGGCTTTGCACAGGGAAGATGTGTTTTGGCTAACACTGCATCTTTCCTTCCATTCCCCACTCCTCAAATAGAACTGTTTTGGCTTGGGTGGGGTGTTTTGAGATGAAGTCTTTGAGGAATTTTTTTTATCTAATTAGTACTTCTTTCCCTGCCTCGTTCTCTTAGGCTACTGGCACAACTTGGGAAAATAAAAGTTAAATAATTTCCCTCCACCCTAAGCTATTCCAACTCCACATTGAAGGAGAAAAACCCCAACCCAGCCCCTAACATAAAGCTCTGTAATGCCAGTGGGACATTTTGCAGCAGGGCACTGTCCAGCTGATCTAAATGTGTCTGCCCATGAAAACTTCGGGAAGATTGTTGCAATATTTTGTCTGTATCTCTTAAGCCCCGTCTATTTTTGAAACAGATTTAGGAATCCATTTGGGATCAGCTTTCAGAGCTGCCCCAGTCTTTTCTTATTTGAGCGTCCTTGCACGTTTGTCAGGTGAAAGAGCATTTTTAAAGATAATTTGAGTAGAAGTAGAGCAACAGCAAGTATTTGCTTGCTAAAAAGGTATTATAGAAATGAAATACAGCATGAGATTAGGGTTGGCTATTTGCCCTGAGGGTTTTAAGTGGATCTGCTGATTGAGTGGTGGGGTGGAAGCTTTGAGTTATTTTGCACTGACATGATCTCTAATTTAAATGCTTGGGCAAGGAATTTAGCGAACCACAAGCTGTGGAATTCTTCATACGATAATGCTGTAAAACTAGATGTGAACACGACATGTGCTCTGTTTTGGCGGGGTTTAACCTATTTTTTATGCCTAAATAAACTTGGCTTAATTGCAAATTCCCAAAGCCTTCAATAGGATGTAGTAACATAATGAGTACCTGGCTGTGTGTGATCTATGTGGTGTTACAGACAAATGAAAGGTTACATCAAAACATTCCACGGGAATTTTTTTTTGGTGTGCAGTCTTGAAACATAATAACCAACCTTTATTTAGGAGGAAAACAGTCAGCAGCTGGAAAACTTACTGGCCTCCAGATCCCTGTTTTCCTTGGAAAAGTATTAATCTGAACTGGTCACCTTAAAGAGAGGGATTGCTTCCATTTTGCTGTTTGACTGCATCCAGGGATTTCAAGAGGGTGAAAATGTGAAATACCTTGTAGCGATTTATCTCTGGAATAGCTCAACTTGTCCTAAGCAATATTTATAAAAAGTTAAAGGGAGTTAAGGGAGAAGGCCCTGAAAATAGCCACAGGTGAAGAGATTGTTCAGATGTTTCTGACTTGAGATTCAGGAAGTGTTTAGGGTTGATATTTGTACCTGAGGTTTGCACTGACCACCACTGTACCTGGGTAGGGAATTGAGACTGCCCCTCCCTTCTCCCACCTTGCTGCTCTTACCTTTTCACCTTTGCCAGCTTTACCCTGTCTGGCACCTGTCTCTCCATCCACAGCCTGTTTGAGCTTCAGCAGTTTCTCTTGCATCACTTCATCGACCTGCTCAAGACAAACACAACTGAATCTTCCTCAGTTTTCTCTTCTGCCACTTCACCCCAGACAATTGTTCAGCTGAAAGCAAAGAACAGGTAGTAGGGACTCTGGAAGGAGGGAAGGTCTGTGCCAGGGCCAGTTCTTACAGCTGGAGAAAAATATACCCAGGTAATGCACATGATTAGTGTCCTCCTGCTATTGTAAGCACACCTGCACTCTGATCTCGTCCTCCACTTCTTCCCGTTCCCCTTCTTTGATCAGCTCCGGGTCGTGATCCTGGAGAAAATCCAATCTGTTATCTCTGTTCTCCCAAAAGACTGTTATCCAAAAGAAAGAAAAAAGGGGAAAAAGTTACAGAAGCCATTGGTTTCTCCAACTGCTTCTGGAGGCAAAAGAAAGGGTAGTTGTAGGCAGGTTTTATTAAATTATGAGCTGTATGAAAGTAGCGGGCTCTGGGGACCCTTACCACGTTCAGAGCCCCGTTGTGTTAGGATCTGTAAATCTTGAGGTTAAGGGATTTCTTCTTTTACCTCGGGTTGCAAAACGGTATCAGAATTCAGGAGGATAATGGGACAGTGAGGTTGTCATTGGGAGGCTGTAAAGCTCAAAGCCTGGAGTGTTCTCAGTCTCTGAGAGCCCTGTCCCGTGCCCCCTGTTGGCATCATTTTATTCCATTCAGCAGCACAGTGCTTAAATGTTTTCCATGAAGGAGGCACAGGGATGGCTCCTGCCCTGGAGGATGAGCTCTCCATGAGTGTCACTTGGCTGCCACCACACAGGCTTGGGGACCAAAGGAAGGGGGTTAATTCACACCACAAAGTTCCCTGCTCTCCCCATGGCTCACTTAAAGCTGCTGCACCCTGGCAAGTTGGCCTCTCTCGTCATTCCCAGGAGGCTGAAATATGGGGATAGGGGCACTGGAATAGGAATAAAACCAGCACTGAGCACGTGGAAGTGGGAGAGAGGGAGGGGACAGCGGGTGTGACAGAGCAATAACCTGCAGCTGACCCACAGGGCATGCAAGGCCACACAGAGGCTTCACTCTGGGGAATTTTTAGCTCGATGCAGAAATTGGAAGGCAGTTAAGCCCAAAAGAGACAAAACCCACCTGATCCAGCCCCTCTGTTTCGAAGTGCTGTGCAAAGGAGAAGTAATAAAAAGACCTAACACCCAGTCACAGCAAATTTGTGAAACTGGTGATGAAAAAAAAAAGCTATTTATGATAAAGTACCTAATGATCCTGAGGTGCAGCTCGTTATTTTTGTTGAGGCAAACTGCAATTTGCTCTTTAGAAAGAAAACTAAATGAAGTCTGACGAGCTGGGTGCATATCTGAGCTCTCTGCTGTTAGCAAAGTGCCTCATTTTAATGGAAACACCTCCTTTTTTCCTACACTTCTCGAGCTAATTTGAAGGGAGACAATTCATATCTCGCATTTCAAGCCCCGATAGTATCTTCCTAAATGACAGCTAATCTCCAGCTGGATGTGCTAATTCAATTTCCAGATGATGTGAAGTGACAGTTTCCACTTTAAGACGTTGGCTCCTCTGTGAAGCTGTTTTGTACCAGATATTCTCCCCTGTACCCCTTGCCTGCTGAAGGCACCAAGGCACTTTTAACATCCAAGTTTTTGTTAATCCAAGACTGGCTGCTCTTTCCATCCCCAGCAAATTTTCAGGGCCCAATTCCATGCAGAGGATTTGTAGTTTTACACAAGAGGGAATAGTTCTTGCAGGTGAGTGGTTGTAATTTCACCACTGCAAATGGTGGGGATGGAGGAGGACAGGGGATATTTTGCTAATGGAAGAAATTCCAAAGTACAGACATTTAATTTCTTTAAATTACTTGTGGGTCATCAGAGGGCATGACAGATGTCACGTAATATTTCAGGAGGAGAAGCTGATTTGCCCAAGTTATGAGGTAGCTCCTCCAGCCTGGAATTCCAGCCTTGGGGAAAGGGGACGTTGCATAGGAGTTATGTGAATTTTTAAACACTTTTCTGCCTGGGTCAACAGGTTGCAAGTGGTCTGTTTTCACAGGAGTACAAGGCTTTAGATATTTATTTTTCATAGAGGGATCCGTAGATTTTCCTGTTCTGTTTTTTTTCATAATTGTTTGTTGTCATTTTGTAGATTGATTAGTGGTTAATACCCACCCCAGGCAAACCAGGGACAGTCCCCCCAGACTCTGCTATTACCTGGCAATGAGTTATCTGAGGGTTATATTAACCACTGGGTTAGAGGTGCCTCATTTTAGTGGAGAGATCAATAACTCATAGGTGTTAGATGCTCTGTTATTCTTTTATACATCAACAGAATGTTTCAAAGTTAATTTTAAAGGCGGGTCAGGAGGCTAAGGATGTTATGTTTTCACTGGCTGGTCAGGGGAGCCTGGTATTTTGTTACAGGCAGGGTCAGCCAGCTCCAGGAGCAATTTCTGTGCCTGTGTGTATGCAGTGAAATTTATGTCACCTTTTCTAAAATGGTGTGTGCTTATTTTGGGATTATTTTATATGCACAGCTAGCCCAGACCACTCCTAAATCAGCATCCCTGCTCTGCAGGCCACAGGGAATTCCAGTATTCCTGAATTTCAGAGAACAGCTTGTGACTAATAATTGTAATATATTTATTTGAAGCACGAAGCTTCTCTCGAAATGGCCACTTTGAACCTCCTGGCACAAGGATTTAAATCTTTTGAAGGCTGGTTAAAAATACAGAATATCACCACACCTTAAAGGAGTATTTGGACACACCATGGAGTGTTTGATCACAGATATCCTCTGTGACACTGAGCAAGTCATAAATATCAGCTGGTCCTCTGCAGAATGGGGGAAACAGCACATTGCTGCCTCACACTGCAAAAACACATCCCAGGAAGGGGGAGGCGATGCTCAGCTTTACATCTGCCCCACAGAAACTCTGGCTATTGCAGCGTGAAAGGACATGTCACACAAAGTGGCTGTTTCCAACCACTTCATTTAAAAGAGGTGTTTTGGAGTTTGGCAAGTGTAGTTTAGCAACTAGAAGAACTGCCAGGTACAGTTCTGGGAGGAGAAAAGGCTTCATGAATTCCAGTGAACTTTAGGCAGCAGCTCTGGCTTGGTAGAGGAGTTAAAAACACAGAGTGAGAAGTTTGTGACTGAAATGCTTAGATTTTTGCCAAAACTGATCTATATTTTTAAAAAATATTGAAGTAAGCTAGGAATAAAGCACCAGTTTCAGGGGATGGGATCACTTTCTTAAAATTAGGTGTTGGGGAGTGTCACAAAACAAAGATGTTTGTTGTTTGGGCAGCTATCATTTAGGTGAACTTTGGACGCAATTATAAGGGGCTCTGAATTCCTCCTGATACAAACAATTCTTAATCAAGCTCTATTATTTCTATCATCTTTTCAAGATTTCTGCACTCATAAATCTGAACTTCTGTGCAGATGCTGATAGCAAGTGACCTATTTCTACCTAAGAACAGGAAAAAAGTTCTGGGTGTAGAAAGACGAAACTCAAACCTATTTCTTCCTGCATAATTCTGCTACTGAGATGAAAGCAGCCTAAAATTAAAAATACAAGAGACTGCTTGCACTGTTCTGGTCAGATGTTGTAGATTTGATTTTGATGGCCAAAGAATCCATGGTTAGGTTAAAAATAAAATAATTTTGGACAACCCCGAGGTAGTTTTGTGTGAGTGCCCTGCAATGAAAAGCCCAACGTGCTTGTGAACAAGGCAGGGGATTGTGCTGCAAGGAGGAATTAACAGCTGTTTATTAAAAATAAGTGTGGTGTCAAACAGATCTGGTTCAGCAGGAAGAAAACCCCCACCTGCAGTTTAACTGCACAGCTCTAGGCTCTTGCTGTGCCTAAGACAGAACTGCAGGTATTCTTCAAAGCCTGCAAGAGAGCTTTTCCACTCCGAGGGTTTCTGGTTGTGCTCTGTGCAGAAAAGGGCTCCTTCTCATGTGCCTTTAGAGCTGGGGAGCAGCTGTCAGCTCCAGCAGGATGGGCTGGAGATCAGTGGGTGTTTAGCTGGGAAATGGGAATCACAGGGGCACTCACACTGTGTGAATAACCCCCAAAAGTTCTGTATTTGCAGGGCTCAGAGCAGGGATCTTGCTGGGAATGGCAGTGCTGGTGTTCAGTTTGGGTGACAAATCCCCCATCCCCTCACAGACCCCCTGCCTTATTACATGGGGTAGTTGTGAAATTTGGGAGTCTCCGTGGCTATCAAAGTAACCTTATTGACCCCTGTGGTGTTTTCATTCCTCACTCTGGTATCCACTGCTGTGCTGAGGTTACAGCCAAGCATGGTTCCTCCAAGGCAAACCCCTCCTGCTTCCACACTGCTCCTTCCCAGCTCTGGGGACTTGCTGGTTGGTTTTGAGTTCCAGGTGCCATTTCATCCTTGGCCAGCTAAGGAAAGGAGTATGGATGGATTTGATCCTTATCTAAAGCTCCTGCTGCCTTCAGCGGGGTTCTGATGTGGTATTTGAGAGTAGATGGGATGAAAAGCTCCTTTTTTAGCCAGAAAGCTGCTCTATGATTTATAATGTGTAAGAAAATCCTAATTGTAACAAGTCAGAGGTCAGGCCAAACTACTGATGCACATTTAGCAAGTTGTTCGCTCCTTTCTCTCCAGCCAGCTCTCAAATCAGGCATAAAACTTGACGCCAGTAATTTGTCAGCAGGAGGGAATAATGGAGACTTTTCATACGAGGAATTTCAGCAAGGCACTCACTCTGAAGAGTGGAGAGCAGAAAAGCTATTTTCCCACATTGTATCAGAACAGAATCTGCAGAGATCCAGCAAAAATAACCCCATTTCCACTTCAGACAAGTGCATGACTTCTGTGCCAGCTTCCAGGTGATTGCTAAGTCACTTGTGAATCAGGCTGAGCACTGAAGACAAGTGTTGAAGAGATAAACAGAAGTATCAAGAGCAGAGGAGAGAGGATAGAGGAGATCTGGGAAAGAACAAAATGCCCCTTCATGATTTTTATTAAGAAATCTCTGCTTTTGGGTGCTTTCTCCTGATGAAAAACCAGCCAGGCCCCTTGCTGAAAGTCCGGGTTATGTTTTAGTTTCACGTACTTGGCATGAAGCAAGTACATTCAAACATAAAATCAAAAATAATTTGAGTGGCTGTGGATGCTGTGAAGGAATCCATGGGTTCTTTCCATGAGTTCTCACTCCTGGAGGGGACAGGACAAGTAGAGTTACAGGAATATGGCAACGTTAATGCAGAAACTCGATGTACAGTATTGTGCTTTTGAATTATTGGCTATTCTGATGTCATTTTTGTTGCCCCGAGAAAATAAAAAAATGCCTTTTTTATATGTATTGAAGCACTTTACCTTGAGTTTGTTCACCTTCACCCCCAGAAATGTCCCTTCCTGCATGATTAGCTCAATGGTTTTGACAGATTCCTAGGAACCTGAGAGGCTCCCTTCCTAAGTACCATTTTTTTAATCTAACATCCTCATTTTTATAATGTTCCATAGTTTGGGCAGCTGCCCACTTGACCTTATAGGAATGACATTCAGATTAAGCTGGTCTGGGAGAACATTCCAGCTGGAATTGTTATCTTTTTCTACTGACCTTTGTACTGAGAGCTTCCTTCCTCCAGTATTGAAAGGAAATTGCTTGGGCCCATTTTCCAGCTTTCATCCACTATCTAGAATGGGGGGGAAAGTGAAAACAGCAATTGTTGACAGCATTGTTTCACAGAATTATGGAATGGGTTGGAAAAGGCCTGAAAGATCTAATTCCACCTCCTGCCACCTTCCCCTAGCCCAGGTTGCTCCATGAGAGAAGGGGTGGCATTTTATCAACTGACGTCACAAAATTAAACAAGAATTAAACCTCAGCTTGTTTGAAGATGTAATTTAGGTAGGAGAGTTGCAATATTTAAATGGAATCACTTTTTCAGTGATTTTTCAGTGATTTTTCCATTTCACTGCCATTGTTTCGGTGACTTTTGCTGCTGTTGCCGTGTTCCTGAAACAGTTTTAATTTCATTGAATGGTAATTTCTGAGGGAAAAACTTCCCAGAAAAATATCAAAGTTTCTTCATCTCGTATCAGTCATAAATCTCAAAATGTGAGTGAGGTAATAGTTGATAAAAGGAGATGAGATCACTGTTTGGGGAGGAGGTGAATGTGGATTTACATGAGACAACAAGGTGGATCAGGATTTTGCTGATAACCTGCAAACCACTTGTTATCAGCGAGATATAAAGAGCAGCTCCTGGGATAATTAAAATAATTATTATATTAAAACCCCCCTAAATAAGCCCTGTAATTAGGGGCATATCTGCTACCTGCAGGTACAGTTGCAGCCCCATTATGTGAGTTATCAAATATCTTTTTAATTAAAGTAGTATTACAGTAATTACAGTAAAACGGGAAAAAAAAATCTAAAAACGTTTATCACTTCTACCCTATAGATGCATTTGAAAGAGACTCAGGCGTTTCTTGACTGAACATCAGGAACTGTTTTGGTAAAGTACAAGGAAAAGTTTGAGTATTTGAGCTCGAATCCCCAGTTACTCAGATGTATTCCCAGTTTTACAGGGTGTGGCACTTTGAGGTTCATCCTTGGATCATTTGCAGTAGGCAGAATCCTTCTTTTACCATTTTTCCACGGTATTTTATAGAAAATGATTAAACCACGATGTTCTGAGAGGAAATGTGGCAACTATTAAAAAACCCAACAAACAAATTCCCCCCAAAGCAGCCTAAAAATGGGTTATTCATTTTTAGCCTCTTAATAGAACAGGATACATCAACATTTTATTGTTATAAATAAGCCAATGAATCATTTTAGTTATTTGCTTCAGTGATTTTATACACTGACATAAATAATATCGTTGTGTCAATTTAATTGTTTTTAATCAAACCCACTCTCTTGTGTCTAAAGGACAGTTGCAGGATGCTGCAACTGTTTTCTCTCTTGGCTCAATTAACAGCCTAAGAGTTAATGTAATAAAAAGAACTTTTCCTTTGAATCCAGTTCATGTATTTTTTGATTTTCACTTGATTGATTCCATGCTTGTTCTGTCTTAAATGTGCTAAGGCACCTTGAACCAGCAATATATGTTTGAGTTTAAGCAGAAACGTGGAAATCAGAGTTTCAGTCTATTTTTGATGCTTTCCAAAGGCAGTTCCCACCAGGTGATTCCCATTCGACAGCAGGGAAAACTGAATTGACTCCACTGTGCTCATTTCCTCTGGACATTTTCCTGACAGGTTTCACTAAGGACAAGAAAGTGCCTCCCTGGCAGAGCTTTCTGGGTGAAATTCAGGGATGCACAGCCGTGCTCAGGTTCAGTGAGACAAGCTGCAGCAGGTTACTGGGTGAGGCAGTCCAGACTGGTTCTGCTTTTGGAAAGAGGGATTATGTGGGGGCGAAGCCGTGGTTGGTTTTTTTCCTTCGGTGCCTAATGGGAAATCAAATCAGCACCTTGCAGAGAAAAGAAAGGGAAGTTGCTTTGATATCAAATACTCTTTGTAAAGATTGCTATCAGGCTTTTCAGAAATACTTAGATTTCCTTCAGGGATCAAACTTTTGTTTTCTTTAAGAGCTGAAGTTGGGAGCAGAGCTTTTTGCTGCCTGCATCCGTATGACTTATAGCCTGTACTTATTTTAATAAGAGTTCTGCTGTTAGAACTTTTCCAAATACTTCTCAACTGCTCTAAGATACTCTTTTTTTTTTTTCCCTGTCAGTGCTATAACCTTGGAGAGAATGTTCCCTTTGTTCTTTCTCAATGAACCATAGAGAACCTGATATAATGGCTCAGAATTTTACTTGACAGGACTTGTGTGATGGCTGAGGAGATGGGAATGGCATGAAGTTATAAAACCCCAGAGCTCTCTGCTGTTATTTCACCCCATTTCAAAACAGCCTTGCAGAGGCTGCGAGGGGATCGAGACACATTTTTGCTGTTGTTGGTTCTTATCTACTAAAATGTGCAAAACCAAGAAGGAATCCAATTTTACCCTGTGAAAGTCAGGTTTTTAAGCAGATGGGGGAGGTGCCACCCAGTTTCAGGAGCTTCACCAGTGCTGTGACAGTGTCACCCAACGAACTGGTCACAGTAACAAGTGACTGACTGAAGATGAGTGTGCCCAGAGCTTAAAAACATCTCCTGTTTGCACAGGAGCAGCCACAACCCTTTTTAATTAGCAAATTTAGGCAGTCAGGCTTAAAGAGCTTGAAAAACATTTATGTATTTGCTCCTTCAGCCTGCTGTGCATTTTCATTTACAAAGGGGAAAAAATCCCCCACTCCAAACCCCCAAATAGTGTTTTCAAGGTGCTCATTTACAAGTTAACATTTAGGTATCTACGTTCCAATTAAATTGACTGATGCTTCCTAAATTCATGTAATTTAGGTTGCTGGCTAGCTGTTCTGAGAGTTTTTGCCAGATTAATGGATGTTGTCCAAAAGAAGCATCTTTTTTTTGATACATATTTGTTCTAGGATTAGGCCTTCAAATTAATTTGTGTAAAACTTGCAGTGAAGAGTAAGCTTTGCCCTAGAAAACTCCCCCTTCTTCTCCACATATTTAGTGAGAGATTAATGACCCTTATTAAAAAAAATATATATTGTTTGAACTTTTGTTTATACTACAGAGTAAATGAGAAACAAAAGCTGCTGCTTCAGCAAAAGCCTGCAATTTTTGTTGCACAGCTTGCTTTTGAAGATGCCCTTTTTGGTCACTGCTCTGTTCCACAGGTGTTCTGCTCTGTGAAGTTGCTCCTGAAATAATTTGGAAACGAGTCCTCTGTGAAAGCAGCTCTTTATCTCCAGGATTTCAGGGGGTTTATTGTACATGAAGTGGTGGCTACTGACATTTGAAACAAAAATAGTTCCTACCTTGAGCATGTGGGCTGAAAATGCATGGTTTATTTACAGGTTTATGAAATGCTGGCTAATGTGGTTTAAAAATCAGTTTGAAATCCACACAAGCTCTGAGGTGGGTATCTGGGTGAAACTATGGCTTTAATTCCTAATTCTGCAAGGAGTGGCAGTAATTAACTTCTCTGGTACCCACATTAAAAGTGGGAATGCTTGATTACCTGTCTGACTGTCCTGGCAGTGATTTCAAAGCCCTAAAGTGTATTTTGCCCTCATTTATGTCCCTGACTGTCTGCACCTCCATCAGCTCTTCCCACTGAGTTCGCTCGTGGCCATTCCTAAAATATGAGGGGTAAGAAGTTCCCCAGAATCATCGAGGTCATGGAAAGGCTGAGAGAGACCAACCTCAGCCAGTTCTTTGTCTCCTGAACCCAAGCCTGGAGCTTTGGTGACCAGTTTGATGTCACTGAACAGCCTCTGCCCACATCTGAGCTTTGTCTCTGGCTTCCCAACCTGCTTTTATTGCCTTACTTGCTTTCCAACTTTTGGTGGCTTTTTTACTGCTGGCCTTTCCTTTGCTTCTTTTCCATTCTTCTCCTTTTCTCTTTTCTCTGCCTCCCTTTTGGCAGCCAGTTCTTCAGCCACCTGAAAGACACAGGGAGGAATAATGTCATTGGGAAAACACAATATCCAACAAGGCTGCACGCTCTGAATTCCAGACCATTAAAAGAAGCCTTTTTGTGCTGAGGGCACCTGCAAACTCCAGCACAGGTGCTGACTATCCCAATATATCATTAGGAAAGGGCTGATTCCTCTGTCCCAAACCATGAGGGCTTTTGTGGAGTAAGACCAGTTCCTGAAGCCATCCAGAAGCAGAATATTCTCATGACACACAACTCAAAGTTCCCTCTGGACTCAGAGCCAGATTATGAGCTTGTCCTGGTGTTTGGAAGGCAGATTGATTTTTACAGGGATGGATTTTGAGAGACTGCCCCGAGGTGTGTCTAATTTCAATATGTGGCTAAAGACTGAATTGTTCTAGTGGGTGAGGGAGGTTGGATAGAGATATTGTCACAAACACTGACAGATACCCATGGATAGCTCAGCATCTTTATCCCTGCAAGCAAGCAGCAGCTGATAACTGGGTACAGCTCCGTCAATTCCTGTATCTTTAGTTCCTGACCAATTATACTTTATTATCTGAAAAAGGTAGAGGGTGAAAATTTGCTGCTTCTACCATTCTCTTGTTTCTAGGCATCTTTCTTGTCCCTGAGAGGAGTTCTAAGATCATTTACTGATGAGTCTAAATCAGAAAATCCATTGAAGTTTATTAATGGGCCACTAATATTGGCAGTACCACAAAAGAGTAGCAAAGTGAACATTTCCAAGTGTAAGATGTGTTTCCTGTAACAGTGAAGATGTTTGTTTTCTCAAGTTATACCTTTGAATGTACTGGGTGCTGCAAGGGGACAATGCCAAGGGCTGTGCTTTGCAGCCAGGGCAGTTCCATTAGTGGCTCTCCCCAAGCATTTCAGTGTCTTACATTTAATTAAATATGGTAATTCAAACCCCAAGCAGCACTCCCTCACATCTCGCAGCGATAAGCAGCCAAGGGTTTCATTCCCTGGGATACATTAACAGATTGACTGGAGTTCAAAATGGGTTTTTAGCATCCCAGCAGGCCTGGTGGATCCAAAACCAACAGAGCTACTCTGAGTGTATCCTTTACTGTAGTGTTCCCACCCAGCCAGAAATGCAACCTTGTCACCTGCACCTCTGCTCTGCTCTGCTCTGCCTGCAGAGGTAACCAGACCCATTCCCAGCGTCTCAGGGGTGGCTTTATCCAGCAGGATACCTGTAAACACACAGGTGATTGACAAAAGGTTTCCATTTGCAGCAGTGCCTCTGCATTCTACGGGCAGTGTCTTAAGTGCATCCAGACTCCAAGTGGAAGGATCTGCTGTCACGATTTTGCACAGATGAATGACACTGGAAGGGCTTAGGCAGGGTTTGTGCTCTCATGAACCTGCTGTGGTGGCACTGAAGTGTTCTCATGCTTCTGCCTGGCCTTGCTGCAGCTTCTCCAGCTCTGCTCCCAGCAGCTCCATGACTGCAGAGGGCTGGGAGCTGGGGGAAGCTGCCCGTGTGTCTAACCTCGAGTGGCTTCTGCTCTCTCCTGCAGAACCACTTCCCCTCCAGCTGCAAGGAGATGCCTGAACAATCTGACAAAAGAGGGGGAAAGAAAGGGAATGGCAAGCAAAGGTTAGTGTGAGATTAGTAGGCAATTCACCACATTTGAGTATGGTTTTTTTTCCTTCATAGTGGAAAGAGAAGCAGATGTCTTCCTAAATTGTTTTGGACTTCCCTTTTCTTTGCTAGGTTGCCTATTTTTGAAATGATGCAGAAAGCAGTTAGCAAACTCGTAATACTGAGGAAGACACTGTCATTCAGTGGGAGCAGATGCATTTTAGCCTCTCTCTATTTTTTCCCAGTCCTTCCTAGGACTCCTATTGTGCCAGCGATGATTCTTCTCCAGTAACATTTTCTCCAGAGGCTGAAAAGACATTTTCCTTTAAACTGATACCCCATAAAAGTTGAATTGACTTTTCTATATCAGTTCAACCATGTTTCTAAAATCTTGCAGTGCAAATCTCCTTTTTATTTTTGGGAAAGAGCTGGGCACTAAGCCAGAGTGCAGCAGAATGAAAATGTCTAATGCTGCTTTATATGAGTCAAGTAGAAGAAAACTTCCAGCTGCCAGCAGGACTCACTTGTTCTGCTGTCCTCAGCCACAGGAAGTTTGGTGTTGGCTCAGGTGAGGTGATACTCGAGGTAAATGCTCTTCTTCAGGAAGAAACCCTTCCCTTATTCCTTGAAAGCAGACCTGACTTGAACTTCTTGCCTTGTAGAGTTGTGGGCATAAAAGAAATGCAGGGGTAGAGGGTGAGTTTGCATATCAGGGTTAATTCTCCAATTATAACCTCAGTTCATGATGTAATTACCCCAAGTTTGCTCCTCCTCTTTAAAAGAAGGCTCTTTAAAGACTCTTAGTTTACACATTTGGGGGCCTGGGACAATTGAATTGTCCTTGGAGAGCAAACCTAGAGTGGGTTTGTTATGTCTGATCAGCACAAGAGAACAGCAGCTGACAGGCCACAGGAAACTTCAGAGTTACACACCAGGCAGCACAGGATTTGAAAGATATAAAAGTTAAAACCTAAGGCATCAAGAGCACCCTCAGAGCCTGGCTCTAACACCAGTTTGAACACAAACACTTTCCAGGGGAAAAGTGTTCCTGGAGGGAAAAGTTTCTCTCTTGGAATATTAACTCTATGGAAAGAAGTTATGTTGGAATCTAGGAAATGTCTCTTCTTTATGGAGGGTTTTTGGTGTGGTTTTTTAGGGAAGGTGGATTGCTGTCTGTAGGTGAATATTTTAAGTGTTGTGCAATTTAGCAGAGGCCAAGTACAGTTTCCCTCCTCCTGCATGGTTAACTTGAAATAATCTGAGTATTTTAAGGCTTTGAGTCCTTCTCTGACACCTTTCTTTTTTTTTTTTTTTTTTTTGGAATGTTATTTAATATTAGAAATGAGGGGGAGCTGGGAGAGGGGGAAGTGCCTGCTAAATGGCAACTCTCTTGGCTTATTTTCATGGTGATGAGACTTAATGAACTACAGGAAAAGATCGTAATTTTGTTGGCAGCAGGATAAGGGCAAAGCTAAAAATTGTCACATCTGATGATTATCTGTGGAGCAAAACATAAAAAACCATTAGGGATAGAAATCTGGAACAGATGCAGGGAGATTACACCGATGTCCTGGAATGCTGAATTTCTCTAGAAGAGTAAGTAAAGTAGAGAAAAGCTGCTTTTCAGGCAAGGGACAGCACTTATTTTTCTGACTGAAGCACCAAGTACTCAGCTTTGGGATGTCTTTGGCACATCTTTTGGAAAGGTATTTGGAAAATGTCATGGAAAAGCAGTTTGTGCAGAAGGCTAACTACATTCCAAAGTCAAATAAGGTCAGGGTTGTCAAAGGATCAAGAAATATAGAATGTATAATAATGCAGCAATGGTTCGTGAAGTGATTAATTTGTATTTTATTTTCCCCAAAGTGTCTTTACCCAAGTCTTATAAAATGCTCACTTTTTAAATACGGTTCAGTCTGGGTTTTTCATGGAGTTTGACTTGGGACTAACCAACCCCTGCACAGGAGCTAAAACAGACAAGAGGTGAACTCCTGTCCTCCCCTGGAGTCAAGGACAAAACTCCCGTCAGCTTCAATGGGGCCAGGATTTCTCTTCCTGTGCTGCCCAGTAGACCAGTGTGGAACAAACCCAGGGATTTTTAATAGGCAGCTGACTCAGTGTTTAAAAAAACCCTGTTTTTACTGTCTGAAATTCAGGTAAAATCATTATTGCACTGAACTTTCTCTGGCCAGCTGCATGGTGGAGATCTCTTAAGGCTGTGACGCACATTCTGCTGGCTAAAAAGGGAGAAAAAACAGGCCCCAAAACTAGTGAAAATCAGATAATTGCTAGTGAAAATTTGTTAGGAAAATAGAGGAAGGGTTTTTTTTCCTGGGATGCAGGGAAAACAAGCACTGAAACAAGCTCTCCAGACTGAAACAAGCTCTCCAGACTGAAACAAGCTCTCCAGACGTCTGGCTTCCATTTTCTTCATGCAAAGAAAAAGCAGATGCTCAGGCAAGGCAACAAAACAGCTGAAGGTGGGAATTGAAAGCTGGGAGCAGGACAGGAAGGTTAAATCCATTTCTTCAGGATCCACCTCCAGATCCAGCGCTGCTCAGAACAATTCCTTGTAGTGTTTTCTTCCCTTGTTTATCCTTGATGGTAGCAGGTCTAATTAGCATCACACTCCCCAAACCCCTGTCCAGCATTAATTAAACCCCACTTTTTGGATGGCTTCTGGCTGCTCCCAGCAGCCAACGAAGCCTTCTTGACTCTGGCACTGCTTTAGGGGCCGAATTGAGGATCTCCTTCCCTGGCTGCAGAGCTCAGCAGTCCCTGAACTTGGCTAAAACCAGGAGCATGCCCCAAACTCGGTTTTAGTGAAGCACAGGGAGCTGTTTGCAGCAGTTTTCCTGCATTTTTAGCACAGTAGCTGATGGTTAGGGCTATGCTTTGTGCTGTGCCTGTCTTTACACCCCCCACCTCCAAACCACACAGAGACTGCTGGGTGCCCCAGGCTCTCCTCCCTGGAATCCCAGGGAGGGCTGAATCCAAAATTCCCCGTCCCTGGCCAGGCTGGATGGGGCTCTGAGCAGCCTGGGCTAGTGAAAGGTGTCAGGGTGGTTGCAATGAGATGATTTTTAGGTCCCTTCCAACCCAAACCATTCTGTGATTCTATAAAAATCCTCTTTTACCACACCAGTGTTAGAGCACCAGTTGCAGAAAAATCATGCAACAGTCTTAGAAGTGGAGCTTTGAGGAGCACAGAATTCAGGTTTTGACCTCTTAGTTTCCCTAGCCCAGCACACTGGTTCACTCAGGGGCCAAATCCTGCTTCCTGTTTTCCCCCACCAGACTCCTTGCCCTGCTTGGCTCATCGGGATGGGTGGAAATGGCTCCAAGTGCCGACCACTGCCTTCAGCTGGGCTTAATCACTTTCCCTGCATGACACCCAGATGATCAGAGGAAGAGATTATCAGCCACTTCCATTAACCAGAGGAATCAGGTGAGGGATTTACCAGGAAAAACAACCGAGTTCACTACAACACACAAGATAAACTGAGATACTTTCTTCACTGGGATGTTAAATTTGCTTAATGAGCCTTGGCAGTAAATCAAGGCTGAGGCCTGCCTGCCTAAGAAACTCTTCTCTGCTGTTGTTCTCTACTTCTTGTCCATCACCTGAGCACCTTCAGTGGTGATTAAGTGGCTGCACAGCCTGAAAGGGAACAGGTTTTGGTACCTGATTGGAAACACCCTGGAAAAAAACCCCCATCCTTTCACTTAGAACAAAAAGCTTTGAGCCATAAAGTTCTTGGAGAACTAGTGCCACAGTTAGGAAAAGTTGCTGCTTAAATAAACAGTCATGTTTTGTGGCAGTTCCTTCTCCAACCTTGTGAAATTTTTTCATGAAAAGAGGAACAGTACCTGCTCTGGATGTTTTTCAATAATAATAGCCTTGGAACCGCCTGTGTTCTCAGGGGGATAGTCAGGAAACCTGCCTGTGATATGCCTGTGGGAGAAACAAAAGTGGAAAAGGAATTAAAATCCATCCTTTTTCACCTGGTTGACAAAGATGTTAGATAGTGGGGAAGCTTCTTATGGTAGTGACTTTTTGTCCTGTAAATTAATTAAAACAGTCATCAATCCATGTCTGTTATCCCATGGTCCATCAAAAACTGCAGATCCTTAGGACTGCATGTTACTTCCTGGTTGAGAGATGTAGATTAAAGTGTTTATACCTGGAAGTGTCCAAGGCCAGGCTGGATGGGGCTTGGAGCAGCCTGGGACAGTGGAAGGTGTCCCTGCCCGTGGCAGGGGTGGAACAGGATGAGCTTTAAGGTCCCTCCCAACCCAAACCATTCTGGAATTCCATTATTTTATGTTCACAGCCCAACTCTCTGCTTTCAACATCCAGCTTTTTTTTTTTTTAAGAAAGAGTTATTTTGCTTAAATCAGCTTTTAATTTGCAAGCTCCAGGTTGTATTTCCATGGGAGAATTACCACTCCTAAATTTCCAATGGACTTGCACAACTGAGTGGTGATGGAAGCTGTGAAGGGGCAGTGAGTATCTTTGTGGGAAGGGTTCATGGATAACACAGGGAGCTTCCAGGCCTTTCAGAAAGAGATTAAACGATACAGATAATAACTTCAGCCCCAAAGGCCATTTACACTGATAAGACCCTTTAACTTCCTACCCTTTTGCTGCTTGTTGGAATATATCTGTTAAGATTTTCTGTTTGTTTGGTAACATCAGGAAGGTTTTTCTGTTCCAAAGAAAATTCTGACAGTGCAGAAAAACCCTCGTGCTAGTTTCAAACAGTACGGTAATGTTTCCTCTAAATGAAATTAAATTTCCCTGGAGAAGAAAAGAGCTCAGAAAGGTCAACACAATTCCTAAAAATTGCTTTCTTTTTTTTTTTTAACAACTGGTACCTTAAGGGACTTTGCTAGGCTGCTGTTAAGCCGCAGGCTCAGTTTTAAGCTGAGATCCTTGGAGCAGAGCATCTGTTCTGTTTCTGTAGCACCACGTGTAGGGTTGGGATCTCTTGCTGCTATTAATGCAGCACCAATTAGGGCAGAATCAACAAACATTCGTCTGTGCTTGGGAGCTCTGACTTGTGCAACAATTACAAGTTTTATATGCAAACAGATGCAAATCCTTGGTTGCTGCATTCCCAGAAACCAGCCTGCATCAACAAAGGGATGCCATTGTTAGTGTGCTTTAAAAACATCCATTAAGAATGGGAATTTGCCCTCAAAACCCCTGCATGATCTATTATTTAATGTTAGCTCGTGTTCTGTTTTTTACAAACAGCCAGAAAATAGCTCAATTCTATGTTAAATGCAGCCTTAAACGCTGGTACAAGCCTGGTTTACAGTGAAAACCTTCCCAAAATCTGTTAGTGAGGCTGTTGCTACTTCAGTGCCAGCTGGGAGGAAGGAAAGGCAAATGCACTGTGGGTGAAAAACCAGCTGGGAGCCCACTGAAAATGATATCAGGGCCAGCTTTCAATATTTATTGATGTTACATTTGGTATTTGTACTCCCTTTTCCACTTTTGAATCATTTACAGCTCTTGGAGATGGCGGGGGGCTGCAATTAGATTATTTTTAAGGTTTCCTCCAACCCAAACCATTCTGTGCCATTCACCTTCGGATATGTATGGTGAGCTCATCTGAGTGCTGTAGAAATTCTACCATATCCTGAATTTTGAGAAGGGGATTCTGGTTTATAATCTGTATTTTGTGTGATTCTTGGCTCCTCTCACCTTTTTTTTGTAGCAGCTACAGCAGGTGCTTATGTGAAGAAATGGGGTGAGGAGAGGACCATGCCCATCTTTTCATGGAAAGAGGGTCAGGCATTTATTATCCAGTCAGGGATCAGTGGGGCTTTTGGCTGAGGGCAGTGCAGGATGTGATTTTCCATGGTCATCAGTGACCAGAGAGCAGGCAGTACCAAATATTTTGATGTTCTAAGTCTTCCAGGGCATCTGCTTTTTTCTTGTGCGTATGCACTGCTGTCTGATGGCCTGGAAGCAGAGCTCTTAAATCTTATTTCTCTACCCACCCTCCTGTGGGTTTTCCTCTCTCTCTTCTAGGTTGAAATGACCACAGCTTCAGTCTTGTAGTGCCTGGGAATTCCCATGTGTGACCCCGATAGGCAAATTCCTCCCTTTATGAAACCCTCCGAGTTCAGAGGTTAAACCAGGGATTCGTTTGGCCTGTAAATCTGCCCACAAAAATGCAGCCATTCATCTTCCTGGTCAAAAGTCCACTTTAAACGTAATGAATCTCAATTTTCATTCCCCCTTCACTTTCTGGCAGCGTGCTACTCAGAGCCATCACAATGGGTTGTCTCATGCCTTTGCTTCAGGATGGAATTTTGGGTTCAACTGGACCTAAATTCTTTGGTTTGCAGTTGGAAGCACCAGGATAAAATGAGCAGCCAGGGAAGCTGCCCCATGCCTGGAAGTGTCCCAGGTGAGGTTGGATGGGGCTTGGAGCAACCTGGTTTAGTGGAAGGTGTGGAGTGGGACTAAATGATTTTCAAAGTCCCTTCTAACCCCAAACCACTCTGTAACTTTAAATTCATGTGTCTTTGTGCCTTCAGATAAGCTACACATCATCTGTGGCTCAAGAGGGTCCCAGCAGACATTCCCCATGAACAGCTCCTGAATTAGGAGGAGGTCCCAAACATTTGAGGCTTGCCTCACAATAATATTTGTTCAAATAATTTTTAACCGCCTTCCCCTTTTGAAACTTCCTATGAACACTGAAATATTCACGATTAGAGGCAATAATCGGGTAAGAAAATGAACCCAGATGATGCAAGAAGTTGCTCCTGACTGGAGCTCCCCCAGCAGGCTGCTTTGTTTTGTGGGAAGTGCAGAGGGGAGCTGTGTGGTGGGAACCCTCCCTGGTTCCACTCTAGATGGGGAGAGGAGAACATAAAAAGCTTAAGCTCTTGCTAACAGGAGCATTAGAGTGTGTAATAGATTTGAAAGCCATGGTACATGTCAGAGACACCTAGATCCGAGTCAGAACTCCATGAATCTGTTACTTATTACTGTCTCAGTGTTTGCAGAGGGAGAAAAATATCCAACTGTACTTTTCCAGCATCTCATAAAAACGTGTAAATGCCAGAACTGGAAGAAGCAACTCTTATTTTCAGTGGGATTGCTTCAGTGGGAGTGCTGACAACGCGTTAAGCACTGCAAGCAAAAGCAGGAGCAAATTGTCCTGGATTTCTTAGGGAAGATGCAGTTCTAGTAAAACCAATTGCCTAAAGGAACAAATGAAGTTTATAAAATCGCGTGGTGGGACTGGACTCGGGGGCTGAACAGAAGTAAATAAGGTGAGAAGGAAGGACAGGGCTGAGAAGAAACCTCCTCCTTGTGAGACAAACCCCAGCAGCAGCCTGGGCAGGCCCTTACAGCCTCAGGAGCCCGAAGGCTGCAGGCAGGGAGCTGGGGATGGCTCCTGTGGGTGCCCTGCTCCCTGGGGTGTGTTCCCAGGCACTGAACAGCAGCCTGGGTTTGGGAGCTGTGCTTGCACTGCTGCAAATAAAATTGGGGACTGCCAGAGTTCAGAGTAGGCAAAAAGATCCTTCTTTGGGTCAGAGCCACTGCTTCAGCACCACTGCTGAAGTTTCTGTGCTGAGGAGGGTGCTGCTGAAGAAGGGACCTTTAGAAACTGGTGTGTGAGAAATCCATTACTTTTCTGGAAAGCAATGAAATCCTGTCAATGGAAGCAGAGCATGGGCTTGGAAAACAGCTTTAGAGAAAAGCCATCTAACTGGGATGAATGGGGGCCCTAAATCTGAATCAAAGCAGCTCAAGTGGAAGAGTGAAGGGATGAACAAGGATGGAGGGATGAAAAGATGTGATCTTGCACTCCCAGCTGAAAAAGAAAAGGATGTGATGAGGTTTTTGTGCTGTTTCTCAAATTACATTATGTTCTCTGGTTCACTGTTACTGCTCCAAACCTGTTCCTCTTACAATAACTCAGACCTGTCAAGTGTAATTGAAAAAGAATGATCTTTTATTGTCTGCAGTGCAAATCCTTTTGTCTCTGATCTGTAGCAAAGAGTTCTGGCTCTTCTGGGCTCAATATTTGTTGCAGCACAAAACCCCACATAAATGTCCAAGTTTTAACTAGGTTCAAATGGTTCTCTCATGTCTCCAAATCACCACCAGACTGGGCCAAGTTGGTGTGATTGGCAGGCTCTGAATGCTGTGGCACCTCCCTTCTCACCTGTAAAATAAATTCTCTGCCTGGGAGATGACCCTACATTGTGCTTGTCTCATCTGCTGCTTCCTCCCTGCCTCGTTTCAGGAGCTTCAACATTTTTTTTTTAAGTGTTTACTCTTCTTTCCACATTGCTCAGGGATGGTTATAGTTAGGGCTAAATCTGGCTTTTGATTTATGAGAACACACCATTGATTTAAACATTTTGTCTGGTAATAGACTCAACAAGTTCCTACCTACTCTGTTCTCTGGCCTGGTTTTACATGTGTTATTCTTTCTTTTTGGCTATGGCTTCTCCAGCTAATTGCATAAAAGGCCTTGTCAGGAAAAATAAATTGTTCTTTGGAGGAACGAGAGTGTTTAACTCTTCTCAGGGGAAGAAAGGATGTGGGCTGTGTGCAGAAGAGGAGGCATGAATGATGGTGTACTCTCTGAGTGGAGGGACAGAGGGGTGTTCTGTGCAGAAAAGGGACACAAACAAGGAGGGGGGAGCTTTTTAAAGAAACAAAACCCTCATCAGTTTTGTAGCTCTTTTCTATTTCTGTGACCCCACCTGATATGGATCCTCTCAGGCTGCTTAAATAGCAGTGCTGGTTTATTTTAGGTGTCTTTGCTGCGTTGTTTTTTTTTTCCTTTTGTGTGTGTGCTTTCTTTAGCTCTTTGAAAACCACTTCCAGGAAAAATAACCTGAGCAAATACAGCATTACGTATAAAGCAAGATTGATTTCCACGGGCTTCTTATCATCTTTAATGAGTTTGGACACAGACACATTACAGCTGATGTTTTATCTCAGGTCCTGATCCTCCCAGTGTTTGCCTGTACGTGTGGTTGTTATGTATGGAAGAGTTTCAGGGGAGGGTAATTGGAGGATCAGAAACTTTATTGTTCTGGATAAATATTCAGCTTTGAAAATGGAAGACCGAGTGTTGTGAGGCCAACAATGTGCAAGGAAAAGCATTCCTGTGGAGGAAGGAGGACACAAGGTTTGTGGGGAAAGGTGATATCCTTTATTAGAGTAACTATCATAATTACAATGGTCTTTGGGGTCCCCAGTGCCTGCCTTAGATCTGAAATGGGAGAAGGGAACTTCAAAGCCAAGTAATAGCTGGGAACAGTTGTTGGAGGGGACAGAGCTAAATGAGGAATGTGGTAATTCTCCTTGATAGTTTTATTCCATGTGGTGTTACTGGCCAGGAAAGGTAAACCTTTGGCTGACCCAGTGCAGTTGTTCATAAGCTGCTTGAGTTCTTACAGCGAAAGAGTCTTGTTCTGCTTTGTCAGAAAGTTACTACCTTTCCAAGGATCCTTCTGGTCTTTTAGGGATAGCACTAGGTAATTAGTGGAATGGAAAAATGGGAATCTCTGTTCTCCTTCAGGTAGGCTGGGGTATGAGCTTTCTCTCCTGGTTATCCCGATTCCTGCTGTAAAAACCACGAGGGAAAAGGATTGTTACAAATTTTCTTCCCTTCAAAGTTCTGACAAATTGTTCCTGGTTTAAAATGGCAAGAGGTTTTTCTCCTTGAGATAATTGGAGACATGGATGGTAGCACTGCAAATTACTCCTAGGTTTTTGAATGGAAATCAAAGGCAGCTTGGGCATGAATAATGCCAAGGAAAACCAAAAAGACTTATTCTTCCAATATCAGCTTAAGTTAAAAGAAAACCTGCCACAATCAGAAGAAATATTTTGTAATATTGACACTCATGAAACGTTCTGGTGCTCTGATTTTGCATGTCCCTCTACACACTCAAAAAATGTTGCCCAAAGTTTTCTTGGAGCTCAAATTTGGATTAACTGAGGACTGGGAGAAATAACATCCTGCCCGGTACAACTAAACTGCTTTGCAAGAGCTGATACCAACTAAGCTGTGCTGAAGGCTCAGACAAACCTCGAGGACATTAAATATACCCACCACAGCATGGAAATGGGAAGAAGATTAAAGGGACTGGAAAGCAGATCCCTGGAAGGTTATTTAGGGTTTTGGGCTTGACTCCTGCAGTGCTGAACAGCCTGGGGCAGAGCTGCTGGTAAACCTGGTGTGAGGTAACATTGAAAGATCCTGAGGGATCTAAGGACACCTGGATGTCCCATCCCTGCCCCTGGAGGGAAAACTGACATCCAGCACTGCCCCCATGCTTGGTTTGCGAGGTCTGAAGTTCCTTGAGTGCGTTTGCTTCTCATTTGGAGTTGTTGATCGTGCTGTGTTTACCAGAGCTGTATTCCTCGAGGGACTGTCCCCAAGGATATGGAGGGCTGCTCACCCTCCTTCCCAGCCAGGCTGTCCC
Organism: Ifrita kowaldi; assembly: GCA_013398055.1. NCBI lineage: Eukaryota > Metazoa > Chordata > Aves > Passeriformes > Cinclosomatidae > Ifrita > Ifrita kowaldi. The sequence goes on from VZRS01001933.1 coordinate 81,556, forward strand.
CAGGCTTGTTTCCAGCTTCCTGTTGCCTGTCTCCAGCCTTTTGAGGAATGTGCTCCTGTCGAGCCAGAGGAGGCAGAACTGCCCCCAGGGACTGCTCCAGGGCTCTGGGGCCCTTGGCTGATGGAATAAGGAGCGCTCAGCTCCCATTAAACTCTCATCTGGTTTGATTTTCTCCTATCTTCCCATTCTCTTCAGAGCAAGGTCAAAAATACAGAAGCTGGCTCAAAGAAACGCCGGGTCAAATTCCCCCGCGCTTACTGAATTCCTTACCTTTGGTCAGCTTCTCCTGCCAGCATAGAACGCCCAATCCTGACTCAAATTTGGCAGAATTTCCAGTGCTCAGCATTAAACTTAAGAGACTGAAACAATTATGGGCAGTTTTAAGCAAGATTACTTTAACCCAGACTAGAAGCTTTGTGAGAATAGTTTTCCTGCAGAGTCAGCCAGAGGGAATCAACAGTACTTTATTAACACAATATGAATCCTGTAAAGAGGAAAATAAAGCATGCCATTTCTTCTGGCAAGGCCAGCCAAAAGAAATAACTTGCCCTCCAACATCACAAGTTTCTTTGGGATTTGGAGTGAAGTGGAGAATAAGAGAGCATTTTGTTTTATGGGATTTGTTTATGAGAAATTTGAGCAATTGTTTTTGCTTCTTAGAAGTCAAGGTGTGGACCAGAATGCATCTCTACAGGAGGGGAGGAAGGCTCTAACCTGGCTGCTTTACACTCCTTCACCATGACCCATCACTTGAAACTGAAGATAATGCTCTGGAGAGGGTTCAGAAATGGTGTCCTGGGCAGGTCACCCACCTAGAAAAGCATCCCCAGCTCTGTGTGGGCTCTCTCAGGACTTTGCCCTCCTCCTTGTTCCAAGATCGTTTTACATCTGCTGCATTTCTTCTGCCACACCTGCCTGTGGAAGGTGGCTGAGGTATTTCAAGGGCCCTGGCTGATTAAAAACTCCCTGGAAGGTCTGTGCTCTCCCTCTTGCTCACGTGCTGGATGGAGAGTTGTGTGCATGGATAATAAACTCAGTGCTCTTGGGGCATGTCAGCCTCCCTGCCTGTGCTGTGCAGCGTGGACTGCCTTTATATCTGCCTGGAAAATTGGGAATGGGAGCCTGGAATGAGCAGAGAAGCTCTGTGCTTTGATCCACCCTTTTTTTCAATGCTAGAACAGACAGTAGAGCATAGAAGTGCAATGTGGTGATTAGACAGCCCTGATTGTGGGTAAATGATGAGATTCTCTTTGGGATTTTCAGTGATGTAATTTCTTCAGCGTGATGAAGACAGATGGATCTGAGGTGGCATCAGACACGTTTCAGTAGCTCTGTCTCTGCCTTACACCTGTGCCATCAGAGCAGAAATACAACCCAGCCTGGCATAACTCATTTTTTGCCTCCCTGAGTTAAAATGCTCTTCAGCCACTGTGTCCTGGCTGTCCCACTCGTGGATCACTGTGCCCCTGACCTGCTGCCTGCCCGTGATTTAACTTGAGGAGTTTCTAAAGGCCAGAGAGTGCCCAGCTTCATCAGGCATTGCATCACTGCTTGGGAGAGTGGCCTCATAATCCATTTACAACTGGAATCACGATTTGCAGCTAAGACTGAACTGCCTTGAAAAGCACTTGTGATGCAGCAGGAAAACCTCAGAGGGGAAGGAGAAGCTGAAAATGGCTCATTGTGAAGTTTTTAGGAATGTAACCAGACACTGCTTTCCCTTTCACTGCTCAGAATCCCAGAATGGGTCAGGTTGGAAGGAGCCACAGTGAGGTCACCTGGTCCCACCTCCCTGCTCCAGCAGGGTCATCCCAGAGCACAGGATTGTGTCCAGAAGGCTCTGGAATACCCCCAGTGAGGGAGACTCCACACCCCCTCTGGACACTCTGTTCACTGCACAGGAAAGAAGTTCTGCCTGCTGTCCAGGTGGAACTCCTGGCCATCAGTTTCTGCCTGTTCCTCGTGTCCCAGTGCTGGGCCCCGTGGAGCAGAGCCTGGTCCATGCTCTGGCACCAACCCTTTGGATATTTATGCACAATACAGAGGTCCCCTCTCAGCTGTGTCTCCTCTTGAGGAGCCCCAGCTCCCTCAGCCTTTCCTCACCAGAGGTGCTCCAGTCCCTTCACCACCTCTGCAGCCTCTGCTGGACTCCCTCCAGGAGCTTCTTGTCCTGAGGAGCCCAGAGCTGGACACAGCACTCCAGATGTGCCTCAAAGGGCTGAGCAGAGGGGCAGGATCACCCCCTGACCTGGTGGGAATGCTCTTCCTGATGCACCCCAGGATCCCACTGGCCTATTTGTCCCCCAGGGAACACTCATGGCTCAGGGACAGCTTCTTGTCCACCAGGACCCCCAGGGCCTTGTCCACTTCAAGGGATCTGTGGGTCTCTAAACTCCCTCTGTGGTTTATGTGAAAGCATAAATGAGCTATTTAATGATAAATCTGAGGCAATTTCGTGCAGATGAAAGCAGTCAGAGTGCTTGATTTTTCCATGTTCATCCCAACTGGCTTGTGCAGCCTCATTTGAATAAATCCCCATCAGGTGTAAAACCAGGGAAAAAGTGAGAATGTCACAGAATCCATCTATAAAATTAGAGATGTTTGCACTCCTGGCCAATGCTAATAACCAAAGAGCTCACTAGAAAGAAAAATAATTCAGAACCTCTACTTTGGCATTTAAAAAGCATAGGAAAGGACAAGGAGAAACATTCCAGATGAGCTCAGCTCTAAGCCAGGCATGGTATTAGGAGCAGCCATTTATCAGGAGTTTTAGCTCAAAACCCCAGTCACCTCTGCAGTCCAGGAAACACACTGTAATGCCTGGAGATGCCAAGTTCCTTAACCCTCACCTTTTTAGTTTTGGGAGAGAAAAATTGGAGTGTTCTAGTCCTGTACCTGTTTGGTGCGGCTCTGGTGCATGACCTGTAGTCTCCCGAAGTTGGCAGGAATTGTACAGACTGACAGAGTTGAATACTTTTTGCAGGACTCTGGCATTGCCTCTCCAAATGCTTGAATCCTTCTGCACGTTACTCAGCGGGATACACTCAGATTTAATCAAAAATAAGCACAAAGTGCAGCTTTTTGATTATTGTTAATTTAAACGATGGCTTCATAATGTGCTTTTGAATAATTCCTTTGGTAGACGGGGTCAGTGCTGCAGAGAGCTGGCAAAGGGGCTGGAGAGCCAGGGATATAAGGGATATTCTGTGGGAATTTGGAGCTGGAACCCACTCTTGGAAGAAGCAGAGAGCCCAAACACAGGTGATTTCCCCAAAGTGGTGGAACAGGCAAGGTGGGGTGGGAAGTGCAGTTTGGAGACGAGCCCTGCAGGGCAGCTTTGCTCCATCTTAGAGCTCTTTTGTGTTGTTTTCCAGGCCTGGAGATGTGGCTGTGTTGCTTCACAGGCCTCTCCAGAGGATCAGTTGTCTGGAGTGGCCTTTTACAGGGTAACAGAGCTCCCTCAGGCAAAGAATGGGAAGGTGAGCCTTGGGCAGGAAGGGGATGCAGCACTCAGGTGTGGGAGAGGCCCCAGTGTGCCGCTCCCACCTTCGCTCCTGCTCGTTCCCAGGCTTCCCAAACTGCCAGCCTTGCAACCCACAGGAACAAACCCACGTGGTAGGTGTGATTTCCCTGGAGAGCACCAAGGTGGAAGGGTATTTTGGGCATAGAGTTACCAGCTGTGAGAGCTGAGGCCATGATGGGAAGCACATGGAAGCACACGGCACAGCTCCGGCTCTGGGATTCGCTCCCTTGGAGCAATTGTGTTTTGACTTGGAATACTTTGAGGACTCCTGCAGCTACACAGACTGCAGCCTTTAACTTACAGCCATGCTGTAAACCTGCATCTTCAGAATTGGTTGCTGGATCGGAGATGCTTTCCAGAAAAAAAAAAAATCTGGGAAGAGCTGTTTTCCCTGTGTGACAAAGCAAGAGAGTCAACTTCCTTTCCAAGCCACCAAAGGAGTACTGAGTCAGCAAGGGACTCTGGGAAGAGAGAAGGGAGTATTTGAACTGATTTCAGGGCCAGGCAGTTTCCTGCTATTCCATAAATGTCTCAGTAAATATTGAACCAACTCTTTTATTTTTCACAAAACCCTTTGCCCAAATCATGGAATCATGGGATGGTTTGGGTTGAAGGGACCTTAAAGTTCATTCATTCCATGCCTTGGGCAGGGACACCTTCCACTAGACCAGGCCGCCCCAAGCCCTGGCCTTGAACACTTCCAGGGATGGGGAATATCAAACAAGTTTGTATTTGGCGCAAGAGCTTACTGATATAGGTGTAATTATTGCTGATATAGTTATTTTGTACAAGTAGGGCCTAAGAAGACCCACTAAACTCCCTTACATGCTATTAAATGTCCTTTATTCAGCCTAGGATGATCCTAACTCTGCCTGACACAGCACACAAACCATAATAGCTGGGTGTTTTCAGAGTAAATGACTATAAGTAATTAGAATTTCTGTTGTCTCTGCACAGGACTGAAATGCAGCATGACTTAAAAGCCCTGGACTCTGACCTGGATAATAAAAACAACCTGCTGGATGTAGTCTGACTCATCTCCCCCATGCTGAAATTCCCAGTAAAACTGAAACACATTGGCTCTGGAAGGAATGGATGCATCTCAGGTTTCAGGCAAGTTCTTGCTCTGCCCACAGAAATACCATCTCCCAACCTTTTCAGCCTTGAGCTGAGATTCAGTCTGAGTTTAGGATGGATAGGACTTGGATAGAGCAGCTTTAATGTGAATTTTGCTTCCTTAGGTGCTCACCGACCCCACACTGCCCACCTAACAAAGGAGCAGCCTGGTGCTCTCGAGGGAAATAATTAAATCCAATTTTAAAAAAGGAAAGCTTTGTCTCATGTGCCCTTGCCATATTTCCCAGCCCTGGGATTGCAGTCAGTGTTCTGCTGTCACCTAGAGCCTGTTCCAGCTATTCCACCATGGAGATCTTGAGGTTTATGGGATAACCTGCTCCTGTTGCCTGTGTCCTTCTCCCCCCTCAGCTCCTCCTCGTTCCACTTGCAGTGTAATCCTGGAATTTTGTCTGCTAGATGATGGAAGCCTCCTGGGTGTGGAATCCACTTGGAATTCAGCACTTGAGGAACTTGTCAGCAGCCTGTTAAATAATCCTGTTGGCACACTGGAGCCACAGTGCCCTGAGTCAGCCTTGTATTCCATCAGACATTCCACTGCTGTGCTCCCCAGGGTCGGGAAAACCCACTGGCAGTGGAAACAGGGAAACAGCTGGATTGTGGAATTAAACATATCCCTCTTCTCCTGGGAGAAAGAATAACAGGCTGCCACATTCCCAGCCATAACTTGAATCCTTCATCTTCTCCATAGTCAAATCTGGCCTCTTGGCAATCGAGTCTTTTTTTATAGATTCACCTGAACTTGCTGCCACAGACATGTGGGAACTGCTCTTTTGTCTTTGCCTTGGAAACACTTCATGTTTTCTGTCAGTCTTTGGTCCTAACTGTGCCTATTTATCAAAATGGTAACTCATAGGGTTTTTTTTCCCCTAGTTTTATGCCTCTTTTATCCCTCCTCTTCTGATTCTGCCTCTCCAGCTCCTCATGACTGTTTCTGCTATCCCTTTGCTCTGCCTGTATCAGTGCATGCCACGGTTCTTTTTTACCCCACTTGCCTCCTTTCTTCTTTGCATTCTACAGAGCCAAGGCTGAAAATGCCTTTTCCACCTCCTCTGCTTGCTTCTCCAAAGAGAACCATCAGTGGAGCAAGGGCTGTAGCTTGGGAGCCACTGCTCTGTGCTTCGTGCTCATTTTTATTCCTCTTAGTTCTAAGCTTTTCCTTGGTCTTTCTCTTCCCAGAATATCCATTAAACCCCTCTCCTCTGCCAGCCACTGGCTCGTCAGTGCTTCTACCAGGCACCACTGGGACTCCTGGCTCTTTTTTCTTTGCCTGTTTCTTGTTCCTGTATCCCAGTAGATCTTTGCTTGTTGGAAATGGGGAAGTGGGGAAAATTGGTTCTTCCTCCTGCTCTGTATTAACTTGCTGGAGAAGACACCTCTCCCTGTCACAGTGGAGTGAAATAATAGCTGGGCTGGGTCTCTTCCCCTTCCCCTTGGGATTCATCCCCTTCTTTCTTTCTCCTTGATTAGGACCATGCTCTGCCGGTTAAACCAAGGCTAGATCAGATGGCAGAGGCTCCCCTGGGTCAAGCCTAGTAGGTATCCAGCTGGATTCCTGAAAGAGAAACCAGCTCCAAGGTGAACATCAGGCCCCAGTCAGCAGCCTTTTTGAACACCCCACTGCTCTGTTCCTGCCTTCAGAAATCCAGCCTGCTGTGTCAGGACTCTGCTTGAGAAAGGAACAGCAACTTAACACACCCACTGAACGGGTGGATTTTCCAGAAAAAAAAGCCCAATCCTGCCTTTCAAACATGTGGAGCTGTATTATAACAAGCTGCTGGCAAAGTGGGAGTCCCTGGGTGCCACTGATGTTTGTGTCTCTGTGAGTATCTATGACAACAAATAAACCTAATGTTTGGGAAGTGTCCTTGGGAATCTCAGTGGGGGGGTGAGGGGGGGGTTTGCTGCATTAGGTTGGGAACATTTTGCATTTTCAGACTTTTAATTCCTAAGTATTATGGAGATGGGTATGAAGTGCTTTAGGAAAATGAACTAATTAGTTACCAGATTTTATTTTTCTTGAGTGCAAATGGGCCAGCTCAGACTAATGCTATTTACTTCAGCTGATTCCAGACTTTTAGATGTATAAAGGAGTGAATATTTTTAGGAGCTTTAATTCTATGCAGGAGGCTTAGCCTCAAGGTCAGTGGACTGTGGGTATCTGTGGGTCACTTGCAGCCATTTGAAGAAGGTAGAAAATGGAATCTAACCTCAATTTGTTGTAATGGTCAGTTTTACTTCTATAGTGCTACAAATCAAAAAGTGGGAAGCCTGGAGTCATCCTACAGAGCAGTGATCAGGATGGGCAGGTCTGTAAGAATGGATCAATGTAGTTAAAGACATAATAATTATGCTAAATAAATGGAAATGTCTAATTGCAGCCATCTTTTTTGCTCACAGGATTTAGAACAAGGAGTTTTATCTTTCTCTTTGGTCCTCGTGCCTTTTGGAACAGAAATGTCTTTGCTATCCCTGTAAAAATCCACAGCCTGAGGATGATCTTGCCTTTGGTCTACAGTCACCAGAGTGTTTAGAGCTTTGCAGGTGAAAACTACAGAGACAGAAACTGGGGCAGGAATGGGGTGGGGAAAAGGTTAAGCCTTTTTGGGCAAAGTGATTTGGGAGCAAGCAGGTTGAGGAGAAAAGCAGAGGAGGAGAGCCTGGTCTGTAGGAGAACCGTGCTTGTTGTGGCTTTGCTGATGTGGGGCTGTTGAGATCTGAATAAGCTTTTAATGTTCCTTCTGCTTAATTTATGTGCAAGCATGGCAAGAGGTGTGCAGTGCAAATCCTGCCTGATGGAGAGGTGGAAATGAGCTCAGAAATGCATTCCTGCAAAAGATGCTGAGGGAAAAAACCTCATCACAGGCAGAAAGCCCACAGTGCCCCGACACTGAAATCCTTTTCCTTGATTTTGCATTGGTGGACTGCTTGGAGAACAACTCTGTGATTCTGCCTGGCTGTAACACCCTTGAAAAGGCTCAAAACCAACAACGTCTTATTCTTTGAATCCCCTTGGAAGTCAATGGGAGTCTGCTTAGAATGAGGGGGATTAGATAACGTCAGGATCTGATACTCTTTTCGGTGTAAGCAAAACATCTCAGGGAAAGGAGAGATCAGCCAGGGAGGATCCCTAAGGACTTCGTGATTTGAGCTACCTGAGTGTCTACCTGGAATGGGAATCACAGTGTTTGGAAAGCTGAAGATGTGCTGATGTGCAGCATTGGTGCACTTGGTGATTCAGTAAGAGTTCATGAGGATGACTTGTGATGTTGAAAACCCCTTGGGGAGCCTGATTTGCACCTGTGATGTTTTAAGAATCTTCATTCCTTAGAAATTTGCATAGTTGAATGAGCAAAACCCAGGATTGCAAAGAGCCCTTTGCATGTGCTTTCAATCACTGCACGGAGGTGGCAATCATAAATTGAAGTGTCAAACTGCAAAGACGACGTTATCTCGGAGTTTGTGGTGATTTGGAAAGCAGAACCAGCCATCTTATCAATGCCTCTCTGGAGCTGTAACACCAGGGTTCAAGTGCTCTGGCTGCTTCAGATCCCTGCCACCAAGATTTATCAGTGTATGGGAAATGGATGAATCCAGGGGCTTCCGGCTGGTGCCCCACAAAGCCATGGAGCCGCCTCCATTAATGTCAGCACGCTCGTAAATTCCGAACTTGTGCTGAAGGAGGCAACTTCTGCTGCTGCACAGAAGCTTCCACAGGTGCCCCCTGCCTCCTGTAAATCCATGGACACCCACTAAAGTAGATTAACTGCAGATGGACTTTTTAACAGCTGTCCCTCCTTTGGAATTAGAGGGGTTCACACTTTTAAAAAGACGACAGCGCGGTGTTCCCATAAGCAGGAAAGGCCTGAAGGGGTTTTGTTGTTGTTGTTTTGTTTTAAATGGCTTTCAGGTTAGGCAGTTGATTCCAGTTGATGGGAAAACAGGTTGCAGAGCTGTTGGCTCCACTCTCCCCCGTCATAAACAAACAATCCTCTTGTTTCTGATAACTTATTTTCCCTCTATTAAAGGAACCCGGTGGGTTATTTGCTTTGGTTCGCTCCTCCCCTGAGCCAGTGGTGCATTTGCATTCCATTCCCTTGCTCCCTCCAGCCCTGAAGATGCCTGCCAAAATTAGTCAACAGATAACTACTCAGTGGAAGCTTTTAAGAATGTGTTAGGAAAGGCTTGAACATTACCCATTAATGTTTACAGCTCCTAATTACGTTAATTAATCAGTCTTTGAGGCTGTCTCAGCCCAAAGGCAGGATTTCAGTTCCCACAGATGCAGTTTAAGTCACTGCCACGGCTGCTTGCAGCGAGGAGCTCAGCACTCTCTGCCTGCCAGGATATTTCTGCTGGGTCCTGGATAGGTTTTTCTGGGGTTTTCCTGCTGGATTTTGAAACTGCCAGCATCTGGGAGCAGGCTGAGCCGTGTTCAGGGAGAGGGATGTTAAGTGGAAGCTGTCCCTGCAGAAGGGCCTTTTGGCAGGGGAGAAAGGCACTCAGAGAGCACTCTGCACCAGCACTGATGGTTGGGATACAGAGATTACTGCCTTGGCAAAACCTGGAATTGCTGGCGCTGTCAGAAAACAGAGGTGAAACTACTGCTAGAAAAACCCCCAGACATTGCCTCTTCTAATAATGTTTCTTTACTTCTGCAGGAAGACCAAGTGTTTGGGCAGAGGACAGCCACGCTTGTGCCATCCTCTTTCAGAGCTTCATTTCCATAATTCAGAGCTTGTCTTTACTCTCTTGAGGAACACCAGAAGATTTGGGTAAGAGACACAATCCTGCAGAGGCATTCAGAAGGAGAATCTCCTTGTTTTGTGCTATTCCTGGAAGAATTTGGTTTGTGTAAACTGCATAAAATACAAGAGGGCAGGAGAAGATATATTTATCTCCAGGTGAGGACAGGAGAAAATATGGTGCAGACACAGATCTCTTTCAAATTTAGTCCAGCTCATCCTCATCTGGTGGAATTAGCAGGCAACCACTCATTTATCCTCATATCCTGATTTTTACCACGAGCTCACAGCTGCTCCTGGCTGGTAACTTTTACCTCTCTGAGTGGAATGTTACGTGCAAGTGGTTTGTGAGCATGTGACAATCCTGTAATGGTGACAGGGAAAACAAGTAATGACAATTTTCAGTAGGTGAAAAGAGAATGGTTCTTCATCCATCTACAGATGGCTCTCGTGGGCAGCAACTCCTCTCTGTGCTGAATACCAAGTTCCAGATACCAAAGAGGCATTTTTTGGGTGGGTTCCTACAGCAGGAATGCCCCTGCAGGAGTGGCAGAGAAGAAGGGAATGGTTTTTCCAGACTAACAGGGTATGGAAAGAGGCCTGTGCTCAAGGGGCTGCTGATGCCTTTGGTTGTGTTCCAAGGATCTTCAGGCTGGAGCTGGCTCTTGGACAAGTGTCTGCTGGAGTGGGTCATGGCACCAAACATGGTTTTTAAGCAAATTTCCCATCAGCTGTTCCATGAGTGGCTGCCATATTGCGTGGAGGCTGCAATCCATGCTCCTGGGCTCCTTGGAAAGCACTGCTGGCAGGTCGAGGTGAGCCAGATGGGACTGGAAAGCGACACGGGCCCGGATGGATTCGGAGCCGTGATTCCTGGGATCCAGAGCGGAGGGGGTGCTGCTGTTGGCACTGCTGAGGTGTCATCTCTCTCTGTCCTGTTGGCCAGGCTTCAGTGCTGATGGATTGCCTGGCAGCTTTGCCACTGAGTCCATAAAAAGCAGAGCGGACGGAGTGTGAAATGCGATACGGGCAGTGCCTGACACGAATGAACACTTCCCCTGTTCTGTGGAGTTCCAGTGCAAAAACCTCTCTCTCTATTCATCTCCCTGCTGCCTCCCCCTTCCCCAGCCCCTGCTGCCCAGGGAGCCCCGGGAACAGGAGTTTTGGCAGTAAACTCAGCTCCACAAAACAGGCTGGGGAGAAAAGGGAAATATAACACCATCGCTTCCTATTTCTTTCTCTTTCCCTCTGCATCAAAGCCCGGGCTGGCTGTCAGGAATGTTCAAAATGAATAAATAAAGCACAGGAACCCCCCTGCTTCAGGAGGAGTCTCATTCACTCACCATGAAGCTTGGCCAATTCCTTTTCTGACAGCACTCGAGTCAGCAGGCAGAGCAAGAAGATCATTCAGAGCTAATCAGTAAAGTGTAAACCTATTATGAAAGCACATTTACCCCTCGTCGCCTCCTCCCTCCCAAAAACCAATCCCCAAATCTGTGGGAATAACACACAGCCTCCATAAAAGTTGCTATTACTTAGATCCCCTGTTATTAGGTCAGAGATGGCACTGATGAAATGCTCCCCAGAGCTCCAAGTGGTGGCGGATAAATCCTCCAAGAAATTCATGGAGTAATTTGTTACAGCTCGAGGGCATGAGGCACATCACAGCACAGCTCGTGCATGAGGCTCTCCCCTGTGATTCTGGAGGCCATCTCTGGTAATAAAAACCTCATCTTGATTTCTCATCCTTTGTATTGATTTCTGTCAGGAAAGACTTGTCTTAGACAAAGATACTGCTGTATTTCTCGGGATAATAAAGGGATCCTTCTCCCCTTTTCTGCCTGCCCCTTTTTGAAACTCAGTTTAGGGATGACTCTAAGAAGACTCGTAATTTGGGAACTGGTTTATGCACAGTGGGTAAAGAGTTGAGAAGATGATGACTGGCTTTGCATATTCAGTGCAAAACCCTAAATGTGAAGTTACAGAAAAAATGGGTTTGGTTTGGAACCGTACAAGAAATTGAAGCTAAAACCCCAGCTCTGCTGTATCTTAATATGAAACTCTGTTATTAATTGAATGGATGGAATGTGTGGCAATCAAGTGAGTACCATCCAGACTCAGATACATATAATCATAGCAACTGCTGATTTTGGATCATTTGTACTCCTGCTCTGGAAAAAATAAAAGAAAGGCAGGTCTGTAGGTAAAACTGCATGATGCTTCCTCAAAAAGCTTTCAAACCAATTCTCTTTCTTTTCTAGTATGGCTGGACAAGGCCACATGGAAATCTGGAAGGCTTTATGTGAATAATTTGCAAGCCAAAAAAGAGCAGCCCCACAGAAGTCAACCCAGGTAAACAGAAGGATGGATGGTAGGGCTGGAAAATGCAGTGTTAGATCAAAATTATTTTATCTCCTCTGCAGCAGGATTGATACAAGCAACTGGAACAATTTCATTTAGTCTATTCCTTTGGGTTTTGCTTTCCTTGGCTTTTTCTATAACCTCTCTTCATAAGAAGTTGGTTTGGGTCTTGAAATGACTGAAGCTGTTCCCTTGTGCAATGAAAGTGATAAATATTTACAGCAGTTCTTACAAGCTGAGAAATTTAATATGTGCTCATTGCTTTTGTAATCTAAGAGTAACTGTGCTGAAAGATAATACCTGCTAATTGTATTTTCTGTCAGTCTTTTCAGAGTGAAGGATAAAATATGGAAGTTTGGGTTTATTTTCTACTCCACCCAGCAAAATTTATTCAAAAGAATCTTTGTTCCCCTTTATCTGTTTATTTAATAGACTATGGAAAATGGTAAACTCTGTCAAAAAAGCCTGGCTGAAGAATAATTTATAAGCTGCTTAGCTGTTGATCTCGCAGACTGGCTTAGGAGAGAGCCAGAATATATCCTGGCAGGTAATAATTAATGCAAACCTTGACACTTCAGGCCTGGCCCTCTGTTGAGCAGGACCCAGCTCCCAGTTCTGCAGCGTCTCTGGCAGGAAAGCCTGGCTCTGCAGGACACACACACTCCCCTTGTGGAGAAATCTGCTGGGTTTTTTTTGGTTGTTTTTAAACCTATTTTGGATGCCAGCAAATGTGTCTGTGGGGAAAGCGATTCTGGTCACTCAGACAGGGGCCTGCTGTGAAGAGCAGGACTGCAGGCAGCTCGCTCTGATTCCTCTCAGCTCCGTAAATCACCACCTCACTCAGCCACATTCAAATGAACTCCAGTGTTGGGCCGTGTCCAGCCCGTGCTGGAGCTGATGGCAGCTCTCCCACTGCCTTCACTGGGGGCACAATTTCATCTGCCATGCTGCTAAATCACCAGAAGAGCTTTTATCAATGAGAGCTGGCTGGTCTTGGCTGAACTGTGCACTACTGATTTTCAGGGCTCACGACAGACAGTGAATCTGAGAGAAGAGAGAAACAGGGAGCGTGATGGGGCTTGGAGCTCCCTGGGATGGTGGAGGGTGTCCCTGCCCATGGCAAGGAGTGGAATGAGATGAGCTTTAAGGTCCCTTCTGAAGCCTTTCCCTGGTCTTAAAATCAAGAATCAAACACGGTTAGAAGGGAAAAAGGGATTTTACCTTGGTATTTATTTGAAGGATCCTTAGGTGCACCGTGCCCAGGTTGAATGCACCTCAATACCCACCGCAATGCCCTCCTCCCCAAAAGATCTGGTATAACATTATAGGTGTTACTGATTAGCATATCTATCAAAGATTCCCTAATGAGAGGCTCAAGTGAGCCCCCCTCCCCAAGGAACCTTCCCCTGGATGGTCCTATCTCAGTTTACAAAATGTGTTCTGGAGAGGACCTTGGGGTCTGGGGCACACTGATCCCTGACTACGAAGCTTCTAAGATGGACAAAAAATGCCAAGAATGTAGGCAAAAAGCACTGAGGATACAGAAGTTGTAAAAAGGTATAAAAGGGGCATAAAAGCAAAGGCAAAAAAACCATCATGGCATCACTTCCAACCCAAACCATTCTGGGCTTCTCTGCTCAAACACTGACTGCAACAAGTGTGTCGCTGCCCCTCTGCCACCAGCGGTGACCCTGCTCACAGGCAGACCACAGAACTGCACATCTTTAGCCAAAAAGCAGTTTTCAGCCTAGTCAGAGTATTTTGGTAGAAAATGGTTAATTTTTAAAAAATGCTGTTGTTTCAGATGGGTGGGTTATTGTACAAGGTTGGAAGGGAGCTGTTTTCTCGCCCTGTCTCAAATGCAGCAGAACAAGCCTGACTCGAGGCTTATCTCCAAGCACCCTGTGTGTGGGTGTATCTTAGTCCCATCTAATATAATCCCTTGCTCAGGATTATCCATAAAACTGTCCAAGACCAGTTAATGTGGTGCTTATCTGCAACATCTGCTTTAATCTCTGTTAATTTTCAAATCTAGATGAGATTCAAGTCTACTGAACCTGTTTAGGCAGACCAGAAAAGGGGAGCTGAGGAAACTTTACAGCTTGTTTAATCAGGTATTGATATGCTGGGCTACTGATGGTGTGCCTGTAGCCTTGAGTCTCACCTAAAGCTGAGATATAAATGTAACAAGGAAGTCCCATTCTGCTTGTAAGGGCTACAGAAAGAAAGCTCAGCATTTTACATTCCACCTTAGACAGGTACATGAGACTGAGGGCTCTCCTGCAGTAGGCAGCAGGAGCTTTGATGAACTGCCCTCTCAGCCATCCCTCTCCACCTCCCTCCACTGAACCATGGCTTCAGCTTCCTCAAATGATCCTTTGGATGGCTTAGGCTGCTGGTTGGCTCTGCTCTTAAGTGTCTCTGTGGAACAGATTTAACTTTTAGTAGTGTCTCATAATGTCTTTGAAGAGGTTTATGGCTCAGCCTGGTTCTCTGGGAGATTGCCTGTTCCCTGCTAATCTGCTACAGAAACATTGCCATTGGTTCCTGCAGTATTTCAGGGAGTTCTCCCCCAGCTCCAGAGCCAAGTTAATTGGACACGATTGACCTGTGCTAGAGAATGACTATTAGGTGAGGAATATTAGGCAAAGGGAATAAGATCTTTCTGTACCTCAGAACATGCTGGGAGCTGTGGGGAATGGCAGGAAATGGCAGCTCAAGGAGTGTGCAGAGCAGGCCCTGGGAGAGGGTTGATTTAGGGAATGGGAAAGTGCTTTGCAATAACTGAGGTTTGTAAAACCAGCAGCTCTTTCTAAAGGAGAGTAAAAATAAGCTGGAGTCGTGAGAGTGTGTAAGAGGCAAAAGTGCAAGAAAGAAGAGAAATGGTCTGTGGCAGACCTGTGAGAGTGCTGGTTTTGATCATTCTTCCTCTTTTAACAAACACTTCACGGTAGCACAGCTGCTCAAACCTGATTGAAGGAGTCAAGGAACAAACAGAGCAGGATTTCATCAGAATGCATTTGTGTTTCCAGCTGGAAACTGCATGCTGAAGGCAAGTCCAGTACCCTGAGCAAACACTGGATGATTAATGGACGTGACACTGGTCCACAAGATAAATACGAGCCCTGTAACATCACGGAGCAGCTCAAGACACAAAATCAGTTTGCAGAGAAGCTTTATGCAGAGCAAATGAAAGCTTGGTGCTAAATCTTGGAAGTTTTGGGTGCTGCTTCCCAATTTACTAATCCACTGGATGGGGTAAATCCCAGAAAATGATAAAACCAGCCTGTATTCCTTAGGACAAGGGTTTCCAGTGTCAGAATTGCCTGTCTCAAAACTTCTTTGGCTGAAGTAAACTTCCTGAGGGAAGCAGAGGTGTCAGAACCGGGTTTAAAACTGTCTAAGTATGTGCTTAACTCTACTGAGACGTGAAGTTTGCCTGAGATCAGCAGCACTGCTCGAGGAAAGCTACATTTGGAGGAGTGGCTCCAAGGTCAGGCCTCAAGTACAAAAGTGCTTCAGATTCATGTGGGCTGCTGGGTAATACCAGCAGCAGGCACCTGGATGGCAGTCCCAGTGACGTGATGTGATTTGCTATGGCAAATAATGGAGCTCCCATCTCATGGAAGAGTGAGCTCCCCCTCTCTTAAACCTGATGTGTTCAGACAGGGAGAAAAGTCACTGCTCCTGAAGTTCAGAGTGTGCTGCCTGTAATTCCAAAGTCTGAGCCCAAGGTAATGTGCAGAGTGAAGGTGTCCCACAGCCAGTGACTGAAGGAGCACCTCTGACCCCTGCCAGCAGCGATGCCGGCTCTGGGCTCCCCAGTCAGGAATCCTCCAGCTCAGGATTTTGGCTTTGCAGCTGGTGCAGAACTAACTGCTCCTCTGGGCCTGGCATCACTGCCTTAAAGATGGATTTTGCAGTTTGTAGGAACTCAAAATCAGGCTCTTTGGGGCAAATGGACTTTTTAAGGGGTAAGTGTTTCTCTCTGCTCACCGGCACTCGACGAAGCACTGGCTGATCTGGTCCTGGAGGGTTTCCTTGATGTGGGACCCCTCTGTTTGTCTCAGCTCTTGCCTGAAGGATGGCTCCTCTCTCTTCTGGACTTCACCTTGCAGGAGATTTGCTTTCCCAGCACCTATCTGCAAACTGCTCATTGCCTCCAACTCAGGAGGCAGGCTCTGAAAACAAGAGGAGAAAATAAAAGGTATGAATGAAAAGAAACTTAATATTTACTGGAATGCCGGGGTGACAGTGAATCTGAGCTTAAGCCTTAATTTACTTGCAGGAAGCCAGGAAAAAAAACAACCCTGTGCTCATAAAAAGTGCCTGGATGCACACAATGGTCTATTGTTGGTATTTCAGCATTAATTAACAACATTGCAATGTACAAAAACAACCTTTGCAGCGTGGGATCCCAGGATCTCAATGAGACAGGTGAGAAAGCTGCTGTTCTGCAAATGCCAGCTTTATCCATGTCAGAAGGGTGCCAGATAAATTTTTAATTGAATTTTCAAATGTCTGGACTTCCCATTGGTGCTTTTTAATAAGCCAGTATTGTTTTTAATTTGAGCACTGAAATTTTTATATGCACTGCTTGCTCAGTGGTTTCCTGGTATTTTGTTGCAGCTGGTCAGACTCCTGTAGGAAATCAACTTCCCTTGAGGAACAACAACAACAAAAAAGGAATAAACACCCC
>VZRS01001933.1:98402-165932 GCA_013398055.1 Ifrita kowaldi
TTTTAGGTTTGTGGGTTTTTTTAATTCTAGAACAAATTGTTTTTTTCACATACTTGGTAATTATTAATCATGTTGTCTGATGGCATATGGCAAATTTAAGAAGGGAAAAGAGGAGAAAAGATGACAATCTGGTTTTGTAGTATGATTTTATTACTTTTCAAAGTTAGTGACTGACATATAGGTGGCAGCATATGTGAACAGAAGCTGTTGGTTGGCATGGGAAAAATATTATATAATATTTATATAAATTATAATTTATAATTTAAGAGGGGTCCCACAATATAATTTTGCTCTGGCCTTTCAACTTCAGAGCATACAGAAATTGTCCTTAATTGGCCCATCTCAGACTAATTGAGTAATGCGTTCTTCTTGCTCTGGTGATGCATTTTCTGCTGTGCTCCAAGTCCCAATTCCAGAGGCAAAGACAAAAAGCTCTGTCAAAGCTTTGGCCAGCTCATATTTAAGATCTGTTATTCCCTGTTTTTCTGTGCTTCCACCAGGTTCCAAAAATCACTAACAAGTGCCAAGCAACTTTGGTTTCAGCGAGCATCCAGAGGGATGCCACAGTGTCCAAAGCAAGCACAGAGGCCCTGTTCAGGAAGGCAATTCCCTGCCTCCCCTGCATCTGGGATGTGTGACTTGCACTGTGCTACAGGAATCGGTCAAGGCCGCCAGGGAGAAAATATTCAGGAGGAAATAAGAGCAGCAGAGTGGTTTTGAAAGGTGCCTGCACATGTTCCCTTCCTGAACGTGTGACCCCAAGTGCTGCCTCTCACCCTGAGATGTTACCTTTGCTCAATTCCCGGTTTCCAGGGAAGTCAAGTGTTTCCAATCCTCCCCCTCACCAGCACCTATTTATAAGTACAACACAGCTACTCTAAACAGTGTTTGTTTGTATTTCACCATTCTCTGCCTTGCTGATGTTAAATGAAGCCCAGGACAGAGCCAGATGTGATGCTGCTCTCTCAGGGGCTGGTCTGGAAAGCAGAGGAGCCCCCACAAGGGCTGTTTTCCAGACTGAGATCCAGAAACAACTCCTCTCTTTGTCTCCCTACAGCAATCCTCAGGGGGCTGCTTTCCTGAGAAATTCCCATCAGATGGGCATGAGGATACCTGCAGGTTTAGGGGGCTGATCTGGGGCTGATGGAGAGAGGCTGAACATTTAAAGGTGGAATGTCACCAGATGAGCTGTTTATTGGGGCTGGGAAGGGGTCAGCTCTCGCTCCACCTGAACTGCTGGATCCATGATCCCTCCCTTCTCCTGCTCAGCCTCTGGCACTCACCTGACCCTGCAGTGAACCAGTTCAGCTCCCTAAAAAGCAGAAAAGAATCCCTTTTGTCTTTTCCTCTCCTCCTCCCTCCTCAAGTTACTCATTTCCCACTGTAACAAGGTGAACCAGCCAGCCCAGGAGCAGCTGAGGGCCAGTGCCGCAGCAAGGGAAGTGCTGGACAATGGGACCAGAGCAGCGTGGGGAGCAGCAGCACAGGCAGCAGAGCTCCTCCCTGCCGTCCCAGAACCTTTCCAGCTCCTCTCCACTGCATCTTGAGGGAGCCTTGGATGACCAGCTTCTCTCACTGCCTCCCTTTCACCAGTCCCAAAGCCAGACGAGGTAAGAGCTGTTTGAACTGGCAAGAAGGTGCCAGTGTAAGTTCAGCAGTAGGAAATTCTTATCTCAAAAAGTGAATTGCCAGAGCCCATATCTACACTTGAGCCCAGAGTCATGGAGCTGCTGTGGACACAGTCCAGGCAGCTCTGAACCAGCTGGCTCAGATGCTGATAGCAACAAGGCCATGGGATATGTTCTGGCTGGCAGAATCCAGCCGAGCCCTGAGTAAATATTTGTGCAGCTCCCTGTCTGGGCACCATTCAGTTATCAATACATCTGCTGATAGGAGTTTATGAGCTGTGCTCAGCACTAAGGCTGAAGTACAGACATAAACCTGCAGAACAGCTTATGAGAAGAAGCTCTGTTGTATTTACCCTTTGTTTTTGTAATGAGAGTTAGTTCTAGAACAAGACTCCAGCCATTCACCTTCAATATTTCCCTGAAGAAAGGCATGGAAGTGAACAGGGTGAGTTGCTAAGGCTGTGTTCTCCTCTTTTCCCCCAGTCCTCCTGGTTTCTTGTTTGGCAATAACACGCTCCAGCTGCGATGGGCGAGGGGAGCATGCAGTGAAGAGCACAGCTGGCTGTGACAAATGAGGCCTGAAGGACTCGGGGCTGGCTGATGTGGAACATACACAGCGTGCCCTGTGCATGAGGGAAGAGCAGGAGGCCAGCACGTGTCAGGAACGTAAGGCTGGCTGGCTCCTGTTCTGGGAGAGGAGGAGGAGAAAAGCACGGTCTGGCAGCGAGGACATCGTGCCACGATCATTTGATTTTTAAATAAAACAGCACAGGTGAATGTACAGCTGGTTTGACTTTCCATTCTGTGACTTTGAAATCAATGCAGTTATGTCAACAAAAAGTGAATGGACTTGGGAAAAACAAGGGTGAGGAGACATCAGAAGAACTTAGGTGTGTGTGGGCTAAAAGGTGAAATGGGGACTATCTTAAAAACTGCTTCCTTGGATTGTAAGAACTGATCCAAGTGTGTGGATGCTCAAGGAAGTGAATCAGTTGATAAAGTAGGGAGTGAGTAAGAAGATGAACTAGACAAAACTAAGTGTGGAAGAGAATTTAGCAACATAACCTAAAAGTAGACCCTGGAGCAGCGGGAGCTGCTGAAGAGATGTAAGAAGATGTCCAGAGGATGGAATTGTACCACTGTTTTAGCTGTCAGCTCTCTACCATTTGTCAAGGATTTTCATAGAAAATGCCTGTCTTTTGTTGAGTAAATGATGATATAAAATGTTCTAGACTATTAAAATACTTGAAGAAAATAAACTATGAATAGCATAGGTGATACCTTCCTGCTTTGCAGCTGAAGAAAGCCATTCTGTTTAACTTGTTTTATTTTGTCCACAGTGTTCTTGACCTAATCACAGAAGTGTGTGTCACCCTAAGCCTCACCAGCTTCCGAGTTTAACACATTCCTGACCCTGTCTCAGGAATGAGGAGCCAGCTGCACAACCTGGGGCCTTGTGTTCATCTTCAGGTGCTCTTGGGCCTTCAAAAGGAGACAGAACCACTCCAACAGCCCTGCTGGAGGTTCTGTCAACGAGCAGAACTCAGAAGAAAATAGGTCTTAAAAGCTTTGGCCATCCGAAGGTGCAAGAGGGAATAGGAAGTGAAGTGGCAGGAGAGTGCCAAGAGAGAGGATGAATTCCAACAGCTCCAGCAGGAACGCTTCCCCGCTGGCCAGTCTTTGACCCGTGCCTTGCAGTATCATGGGAGAGCTTTCCATGTGTCCACATGGCTGTTGTGGAGCTCTGAAGTTATCCTGAGTGTGCTTCCATAGCCCTCTAATGTGCATGTAAGGAAGACAAAAGCCAATTTATTTGTAATGTCCCTTCTCTCGGCGCCTCTAATGTTCCTGCTTCTGAATCAAAGGGAGGCATTCTCCAGGAAGATGCTAATAAATAGCTTTTCCTTGGGGGATGAAGCATTTTCCCATCTTTAAGAAATTTCTCTGGCCATGTGAAATTCAAATTTGTTAACTTGCCCTACAAACAGCAACTCATTTAGAAACAAATTACAAATATTAGATGGAGACAGTGAACTTGATAATGCAGTGCTGCCACATCAGTTGTAGAATAATGCATCTTAATGAAGGCTTCCCATGTGAATAAACCATTATATTTACAAGCTTTTCACAGTTAATGACCCAGAACTGGATAACGAAACTCACATTTTTAGTGTGGTCCTCTGTCAGCAAAAGTATACATATTAATAATTGATGTTGCTGTAAAAATAGGACGTAATATGAAGATTCCTGAGTTTGTGGGAAAATAGGACTACATGGTCCATTAACTTAAAAGGCTTATCTAATGTTTGATGGGCTTTGTCTTTAAAATCCTTGTTTAAATTAATAAGGCAAAATGGACATTTGTCTAAAAGAGAATTTTATTCCAACTCATCAGTCACGAGCATGCTGATGAGATTCTTCTGCTTTTCCCTCGTTCCCCAAAAGAATTTGGGTTTTAGGGAAGGGGAAGATGCACCAGTAGAAGGGAGAGGACATTCCCTACACCTCCCAGGTGAGTCAGTGGGATGAAGGACCACGTGGGTGATAAGGGGGACTGGAGACAGGGGGAGGGAGTTGGGGATGTTCAGCCTGGAGAAGAGAAGGTTGTGTGGAAACCTCAGAGCCCCTTCCAGTGTCTGAAGGGAATACAAGGAAGCTGGAGAGGGCCTGGAGTGACAGGACAAGGGGGAATGGCTTCAAACTGAAAGAAGGGAAATTTAGTTTAGATACTAGGAAGGAATTGTTCCCTGGGAGGGTGGGGAGGCCCTGGCACAGGGTGCCCAGAGAAGCTGTGGCTGCCCCTGGATCCCTGGAAGTGTCCAAGGCCAGGCTGGACATTGGGGCTTGGAGCAGCCTGGGCTAGTGGGAGGTGTCCCTGCCCATGGCAGGGGTGGAATGGGATGAGCTTCAAGCCCATTTCAACCCAAAGCACTCCACGATTCCACAAAACTCCGTCCGTTTTCCCTTCCCAACTCGGGACTTTGATTGCTCGGATCCCTTTCCTGGCTGGAAAGCCCGGCCTCGGTGCTGAGTCAGCTCCCCAGCAGAGCCTTTGTTGTTCATTATAAAGCACTGGGAGGTGTGCAGGCTGGCTGAGCATGCTCGGGGCTGCTCTTCCTCACGGAGGAGAGGAGGAGGAGGCCCTGCTGTGGAACTAACTGCTCCTCAATTGTTCCATTAGAGCTGTGCTGACGAGGGAAAGAGCCTTGGTGGCAGTGAAATAAATACATTTCATTTCACTCCACGTCGCAAGGCTAACGTCCCTATTATGCCTGAGAGGTAGATTTACTGCAGCTTTTATTACTGGGTACTTAATTTAGGACAGCTTCTTGTCGCAGGCCTGGAACAGCAGAGCTGAAGCACATGCTCCGTGGTTTTATGGGGCTCCAGGAAATGCTCTGCCACAGCCAGGATTGCCCGTAATTCTGGGATTTCAAAAGATGGACCAGTCGTGTAGCACTGTTTGTTCAGTACATTTGCTGTTTGCTTCTCTGGGGGAGAAGCTTTATTTCCAAATGTTTTTGAAGTAAGTAGTTGGAATAGGCACTTATTTTCACCAGTGGTGAAAGTGGAATTATTTTTTTTATACATTTGGATTACACAGGCATGTAGACTAAAAGAATTTACTGTCAGAGCAACTGGGGTCCTGTTCTTTACTTACAGCTATTATTCTTCAGGTGGAAAGTGTCCCTGCCCATGGCAAGGGGTGGAATGAGATCATCTTTAAGGTCCCTTCCAACCCAAATCATTCTGTGATTTTATGATACGATTCTACTGAATTTTACACCATGATCCAGACTACGTATACAAGTTTGCTGTAGGATTGAGTTGCATGCTGGCTTTATTTCCTCAGTATAATTTGTCAGGCTGAGGGAAGAATAGATTTTAAAGAGGTCTCTTACCTTGTGAATCATAAAGTCATGGAATGGTTTGGGCTGGAAGCACCTTAAAGCCCATCCAGTTCCAACCCCCCAAATGAAAATTGTATTAATAGAAGTTCCACCATTAAATGGTGATAGCCACATCAATTATATGGCTGAATTCCTAAATTAGGCACCAAAAAAAAAAGGAACAAGTAAGCAAAATATATTGCATTCATTAAAGCTTCCCTACTCTCTGACTCACTCCAATGGCTTTGCCAATTAAAGTAATTGCCATATGCATTCCTACAAAGCATTTGTAGCAGGAGGCCTTGTTCAAAAAATACTGAAAATGGTTGGTTTAGAGATTTATAAAATGTATATTTATAAATACATTTACATGTAACACCTTTTAGGAAGATAAAGAACATTTGAAGTGGACAAAAGGTTTACATTCCGGGCCAGATGAGTTGATGTCATTTTGGTTATGTTTATTTCTGATATGATACNTATTTCCAAATGTTTTTGAAGTAAGTAGTTGGAATAGGCACTTATTTTCACCAGTGGTGAAAGTGGAATTATTTTTTTTATACATTTGGATTACACAGGCATGTAGACTAAAAGAATTTACTGTCAGAGCAACTGGGGTCCTGTTCTTTACTTACAGCTATTATTCTTCAGGTGGAAAGTGTCCCTGCCCATGGCAAGGGGTGGAATGAGATCATCTTTAAGGTCCCTTCCAACCCAAATCATTCTGTGATTTTATGATACGATTCTACTGAATTTTACACCATGATCCAGACTACGTATACAAGTTTGCTGTAGGATTGAGTTGCATGCTGGCTTTATTTCCTCAGTATAATTTGTCAGGCTGAGGGAAGAATAGATTTTAAAGAGGTCTCTTACCTTGTGAATCATAAAGTCATGGAATGGTTTGGGCTGGAAGCACCTTAAAGCCCATCCAGTTCCAACCCCCCAAATGAAAATTGTATTAATAGAAGTTCCACCATTAAATGGTGATAGCCACATCAATTATATGGCTGAATTCCTAAATTAGGCACCAAAAAAAAAAGGAACAAGTAAGCAAAATATATTGCATTCATTAAAGCTTCCCTACTCTCTGACTCACTCCAATGGCTTTGCCAATTAAAGTAATTGCCATATGCATTCCTACAAAGCATTTGTAGCAGGAGGCCTTGTTCAAAAAATACTGAAAATGGTTGGTTTAGAGATTTATAAAATGTATATTTATAAATACATTTACATGTAACACCTTTTAGGAAGATAAAGAACATTTGAAGTGGACAAAAGGTTTACATTCCGGGCCAGATGAGTTGATGTCATTTTGGTTATGTTTATTTCTGATACGATACCTGGGCACGCTGTTCCACTTGTACTAAACATGGCCAGTGTGTTTTGGGCTCTGAAAGGCAGTGATTTCATTGTTAGTGTGACTGCAGCCAACGAAAGCCACATTATTTAGCACACTTCTTGCTTCCCAGAGTCTTTCTGTTTCAAAAATAAGCAGGCTTAAAATTTCTATTGAAAACAGGACGGATTAGTTATCGCTGCTGAGATGTGAAATAACAGAGAACTCTCTGCTGACATCCAGGCAAGCAAAAGTCATTTTAATCTTAAGCTTGGCAAAACCAGGCCTGATCTGCAGCACTGCTGTAGCTGCCCACTTCCAAGAGCTGATGAAATATGCTAAATTTCACTTGATGGAGTTTGTAGTTTGTTAAACCCTGTACAATATTTATTTAGCCATAGTCTATAATGTTTACACAGAAAGCTATTCTGGGAAATGCTGATTTTTTTTTTTCCCTGACTGGGTGAAATGAATTATATTTATCAGGAATTCAGAGGAGGAATGTTTGGCAGGCTGTTTTCCCAGATATAAATAAAGTGTTAACCAAGACAACATGCCTAAATTAGGCTACGTTTAAAAGAGGTAAGAAGGAGAGAACAGCTTTTTATTTAACACCACGCAGATCCTTTCATGTGAGAAGGATCATGGAACCAAGGAATGCTTTGGGTTGGAAGTGTCCTTAAAGCTCATCTCATTCCTGCCAGGGGGTGGAATCTTCCACTATCCCAGGCTGCTCCAAACCCCATCGAAGGTGGCCTTGGATACAGAGGAAGGATGGTGGAAATACTATGTAAGAGAATCACAGAACAGCAGGTATTGCACCACTAACTCTTTGGGAAGGGCTGGAATTTCAGGATAGAGCTCTGTAAGTGCAAATCCACAGCTGTACCTGTGAGACCCTAAACTGGGGTTTGGCTTCTTCTTGCAATGCCTTGGAAATCTGATAATTGTGGGAGATGTGTTTTCCTTCCTTCAGAAGAAGCTGAATCTGGTGTGGTGATGTGTGAGGAGGAAGAGCTGATGCTCCAGCGGGAACCACAGTGGCTCCACAGGGCTCATACATCCTGCTGAACTGTATCCATTTGGGAAAAAAGACATAAAGAACCATGAGGCTTGGACATAAAGAACCAGGAGAATTTCTTAAGCCATGGAATACTTTTCTGAAGGGATGGGTTTCTGGATGTGCTGCTGGGATTGCAGTTGTTCTGATGAAAATGGAAGGAGGGGCTGTTCTGAGTCAGCCCAGCCCAGGGAGAAGAGGCTTGGGGAAAAATGGATCAGGGCAATGCAGGTGGAGAGAGGGACTTGTCTTTCTGTATCCTTTTTTCCTGGACTCCTCTAATTCCTGCTCAGCAGGTTTAGGGAAGGTAGTTTGATTTACTCTGGGTGGTGCAGAAGCAACAAAATCCTCAGGAGGTTCAATAACAACTTTTCCTTGCCAACTTTGGAATGTTCTGAAAAAATAAGGGACTTGGCAAACTTGAACTTCTCCAGACACAACAGAGCACTTGACTGGAATTTTTTGGTCTGGCTTCCAGAATATTTTGAGAAGAAGGTCAAACTGGACACAGCACTTGGTGCAGCCTCACCAGTGCCCAGCACAGGGGAAAAATCACCTCTCTGGTCCTGCTGGCCACACTGCTGGCCACACTATCCCTGTGACAGGCCAGGTGCCCTTGGCATTGGGCTTCACGTTCTTCCCACCTAAATGCTTTAAGCCAACTGTTCCTCCAGTCCTCTACATCCTCCTACTGTCTCATAAATCAGTCTGATGGCAAACTGTTTATCCCAATGTTTCGTGTTAAACCCAGCCTTTCCTCTTTCCAGCAGCCTGTGCTCTGAGATTGTAAGTGTAACTTCCTGCAGGAGAGTCCGTGAGGGAGAGCACTGAGGGTGGATCCAGGACCAGGCTCGGGCCGTTCTGCACTACCCTGACACAAACCAGTTGCCAAAAGCCAGCTCACACCCCCAGCTACACTGAGCTCTGCAGCAGAATTCAACAATCATAACCTCCAAGCGGGGTTTTTAGTGACGGGGAATCTCTAAATGCCAGAAGAACAGAGCAGTTTAAAAACCTGGTGTGTTAAGTGGAGCTGTGGTGGTAAAACAGAGCGAGGAAATGTAGGTTTGCTCAGACATCACGTGTGTGTTTCCAGGCAGCTCACTGTGTTTTCCTGCCACATCAGTGTGGTTTAAACACAACCCTGTGCCTGGAGCAGTGGTTCTGGTGGTCGTGCTGGAGCTGGCACAAACAGCCCCGTGGCAGGGATGTGAGGAACATCAGGAAGCAGGTCAGGATACAGTTATCAAGATGTATGTGCTCTTAGGAGGCTTGCTTCCCTTCACAACTTAAACTGGGACTGCAAAGTGTGATTTATCGGGGCTTTGGAGAACGTGTGCTGAGGGAATCAGGCTGTTTCTGCAATTAGGCTTTAATAAATAATAATATTAATAATAATGAGGCTTTACTTTTGAGCCAAGAAAAATCTCTGGAACACAGGCTCATTCTCCATCATCAAGCAAAAGATGAAATAGAATGGAATTCCAGAAAAGATACATAAATTTTTTGTGAAGCAAGTAGAGAGTAAAGAAAATAACGCTGAATTAAGCAAAAGACTGGACAATTCTTGGGTTTGACACCTATTTTCCTATTTTTTAGGCCAACACAACTGAATTTCCCCAGAAATCCTTTACTCAGAACTTTGAATGGATCAGCTCTTTGTGCAAAGCAGTCTTTGTCTGAAAGTAACACAGACATTTTCTAAAAAAAAAGCCCTAATTATAAGAGAAATTATATTTATTGCAACAAAAGTCGAGTCTCCTTTGGGATGGGCTTGGAGTAATGGATGGTTGGGTCTTCTAATTTATCTAAGTCGTGCAGCAATAGAAAAGCAAATTCAACATATTTACACATGAAGATCTGTGGTCATTTTTTAGAGGGCTGACGTGCTCATACATCAAAGGGACTTGACCTTTGGAGCTCCCTGCCTATCTATCAGTGGGAACCAATGTCTGCTTCCTTTGGAGACCAGGGAAGGGAATGCAGCACGGAAAGTAAAAGGGAATATAAAAACCCTGGAAAGATGAACAGATTTTCTAAAATTTTATTTAGAGTTATCAGGTTTTTTTCCCCACATGCTTTGATTATAAACTTGATAAAGAGCAGTGAGTCAGAGTGCAGAGGAGCAAACATCAATTCTCTTGCTTTTAAATGGAGGTCAGGAACTGAATGCACTCGATGTGTTTGGTTTTAATTCCCTTCATCCCTCTGATCACATAGATTACATTATGCTCCCCATAAAGCAGGCTGTTCATATCCTACTTACCAGTTCCTCCCACACTGGGCCACCATGAAATGAGGGCTTGGCTGTGAACCCTCAAATAACTGATGTCAGATTTGGATTTCCTTCCTGAGGACTCGACAGAAACATCATGGGATTTGACAGGAAACAATCCCTTATTTTGCAAAAGGTGCCATTTCTAACTCATTTTCAGTACATCCCAAGTATTTAGTTAAAACCTCTGGGAATTTTGCCTTAAACTGAGGCAGAACTGGCACCCAAGGCTCTGTTCAGCTGTTAGACACCAGCAGATACTAAAGGCAGTAATCCATAAGGTGTTGCCTGTATTTAACAAGGCAAAGCTTAGGTAAATGTACATTTTCCTTCCTAAAGGTAAACTATTCATGTTATTTTTAACTAATGTGAGATATATTCTCTAGGCACAATCAGTTTTTAGAACCCTATAAAGTAGTTAAGGGTAATTCCATTGCTGGGCAAGAAAATCACCCAAACTGCTTGGGAAAAGCAGAAAGCATGTTTTAAATCAAAATTAAATTATTAGTTTATAAATGAATCACTTAAGAACTGTAGAACATGGAAGCAGAAATCAACTTAACAAATGCAGAGCAGTGCTGAATGTTTCTGTGATGTGCTGCTGCTTTACCAGAACTCTACTAGAGCTTGGTACAAGGGCTGTGCTGCTGGAGTTGGGTGAGGCTTGACACCTGTTAGTGCCTCCAAAGACTTGGAGGGGGGCAAAACCAATGTCAACAGTAAAGAATTCATCCTATTTTTTGGGTATTTGCTGCAAGGAAGGGGGTGGGAGGAACAGATTCCTTCTGGAAAGGGTGCTTTAATTTTTTTCTTTTACCCCCATGCAGTTTAACTGACCATGGGCAGCTGTTCACTTCCCTGTGCCTCTGCAGTATGATGTGAGGAAGATTTTGATTATTTTTAGATGGACTTAGGGAAATATTGATGGATTATTATGCCAGTTCTTAGGTTTCTCTTCCCTGCTCTTGACGTGCACAGGCAGTGGTTTGCAAAGGGGGTTGGAGAAGAGGATTTTGCTTCTTTAATTTAATTGAATATTAGGAAAAATTACTTATTTTAGCCCACTAGAAGGGCTGTCAAGCATTCAAACAGGCTGCCCAGGGAAGTGGTGGAGTCACCATCCCTGGAAGTTTACAAAAATTGTGTGGATGTGGCACTTGGGGATATGGGTTAGGGGTGGGCTTGACACTGCTGGGTTAATGGTTGGACCTGGTGATTTTAGAGGGCTTTTCCAACCTTCATGAATTCTACTCCAGACACAAGGCAGCTCCCCAGTCTCCAAATCATGACTGAAAAGTTGATTACTAAAATTTCCTTGCTGATCATGCCTAGGTCAAATTCCCTGGAACCCAGGGCAAATTCTCCACAGCCAGTTTCCACATCTGCCACACACATTGGAGAGTGTAGAGACAGCACAAACCCATTCAGCAGAAGACAAATTGTGCTACTCCTGTGCCATTTATCATTTCAGCTGAGTTCTGTATTCCTTGGAGACTCCTTTTAAAATAGGAGGAATTGCAGAAATTCATTTCTCCTCTTGGGTTGAATTCTGAAAGTCTGAAGAAGGAGCAGAGTGTGGCATTTTGTGTTGCCCAGGCACAGCCCCACTTACCATGCCCAGAAACACCATTTCCTCCTCTCTCAGTTTCTCTGTTTCCTTGCGCTGGCGGTACCCACGCCAAACCTGGATTGGAAACAAAACTCTCATGAGATAAATGAGCCCTGGTAGAGCTTCCTTTTCTGGGGCAGACACAGGAAAAAACAAATAGAGGAAGGAAAGGCACAATATACCATTGAAACTATTGCTTTTTAACAGGTTGCCATCTGCTTTTTTAAAATTTTTTTTTTGTTAGTTTTTAAACAAATTCTGAGGTTTGTTATCCCCTCACACTGCTCTGGGTGGCTTCTAAAAACTATCACTGCTTCCTGAAGTTAAGACATAAGATTTCGGCTGAGCTCCTGCTCTCATTAGGCTGAATTGTCTGAGTTATTCATGTGTAAGGGCTTCTTGTGGAATTTAGCAGTGACCTCCCTCTGTCCTTTTTTCTAGATATGGAATGAACTCTTCCCCTGGAGATCACAGAAAAAGGCATGAATTCAGAGATGCACTGAATTCCAAGGGGATACCAGAAAGAGCAACTGAGGTCATAAAAACCGGAATGGGAAAACAACATGTAAGTTACAAAGTCATCCTGCATTGCCAGTGCAGGACTGGTTCCACTGATCTCACATCTAGGGTCCTGTCTCATTTCTGAAGTGGTTTAAATGATGTATTTCACCTTGCTGGACTCCCCAAAAAGGAGCATTTCAGAATGCTTCCCATCCTGTGAGCTGTCTTTCTGTCTGCAGCTGCTCTCCTGACCAAAACATTGTCATTTGGCTTTGCCAGAATTGTTGCTATATCAGAAACTCACCTTTTGAATGCAAGTGGCAGCATCATCTGGATTTTTACCCATCTCTTGGCCCTCTTTTTGACTTTGCCTTTTCTCTTCAAGGTAAATTCTCTTCATGAATGCTGCTCGAGCACGGCCTTGGCGAGCCCGTTCTGCCACCTGGACCACCTTAATGCCTTCTTCAAGAGTCATGGCTGTGACAGGTTCCTTCAACAGCATAGCCAAAATAAAAGGAATGAACAAAGGTGAGTTATGTTTTGTTAACTGCCTGCCTCAGTTAGAAAACGAAACAATGAATGAACTCCTAGAAAGTCCCTGAGATGAAAATATCGTAGGAAACAAACAGCAGAGACTCCTGTTGATGTGTGATGAGGAAAACCTGCTTTGCTGGGAAGTCACAGTGGCTCATGGAGTCCTGCTGAACTTGATCCATTGGAGCAAACAGACATAACCATGGGCCTTTGTCCTACTATAAGGAGATTTTCTTAGGCTATGGAATGTTTTCCATTCCTTTTCTGAAGGGAGGGTTTCTGGAGGTGCTGCTGGGATCGCAGTTCTTTTGATGAAAATGGAAAGAGGGGCTGTTCTGAGTCAGGGGGAAAATGGATCAGAACAGTGCAAGTGGAGGAAGGGACTCCCCCTTCTCACTCCTGAGAACCCTCATGCTCCCCTTGGAAAAGCTGAATTAGTGTCCTTTCTTGATGTCCATCTCCCAACTGGAGGCAGCTCATATTTAATTATTATATTTATATTGTGTGGCACTTACTTTCAGCAGGGCTTTCTAGGACAGAATGACATAGATTTCCTGAACAGAATTACACAAAGGATGTGCAGAACAGATTCCTGAGATAAGCTCCATTGGTTCTGATTTATGTTGGACTTCTCCTAACAGCACTGCCACGGACACTGGAGAATTCCAGTTGGTTACACAGCAGCCAGGATTTCCTGAGAGGACAAGGTGCAGAAGTCCTGACAACCCTGCAGCTATCCCAGTGGTGAGTGAGCTGGAAGTGCAGCACAGGACATTGGATTTACACTGGGTGAGGTGATTTTATTGCTATTTATTGAATCCTCTGGCTCCCAGTGGCAGCCTGGTGTTCTGGCTGAGCTGGATGCTCACTAGACAAGCTCATGGATGCCATGCTGGAAAGGGGCAAGAGCAGAACTCTGGGAAGCAAAAAGGCTCCAGGATAAACTGTGCTGGAACAGGATCTCCCCAGAGCAAGGTCAGGCAAGTAGAAGAGCAGAGAACTCAGCCAGAGCTGTCCTGCAGCTGCCCAGCAAAGCATCTGGCAGTGCTCTGTCTCTGCACTCTGCCTGGGGCTGTTTCCATCCCTGGGGACTTTCCCTGTGTTATTTTGTGGGATCAACAGGCACAATCACTGCTGGAGAATTCAGGGCAGCACTGTGACTGTGAGTGGGCCTTCAGGACTGTCTCTAATGGCTACAACATCTATGAATCCAAGTTACCCAGGCATGTAGGCACAGTTGTTTACTTCCAGGGGTCAGCAGTGCCTGCTTGGAGGCAACATGCCACTCCCAAAAGGTCAGAAGTGTATCAAATCCAGAGCAGCCTTCACTGGAGCTCTCATGTACTTGTCTGTAATGATTTTTGCTCTGCCAAAACTCAGTTTTCTGCTCCTCCCAGCAGCTGCAGCTCTGTAGGTGCACGAGAGAAACTGCACTCATTGTTCAGAGGTTATAAACAAGTGAATGCCAACAGTGCTGCTGACCTGAACTCTGAGTTCTGGCTGCTCCAGTGAGGAATCCTGGGCCAGGACAGCTTGGTTTCAGTAGGACTAATTACATGGTGAGGGTTAGTTAGACAAATAAAGCATTAACTTAGCCAAAGTGCTGCTCTTTCTGACACTCTCACACACAGAAAGCAGAGCAGAATCATTTCAGTCTTACCCACACTCGAGATGTGACTGGATATTGTTTGACAGGGAAATCTAAGGTTACTTTCTGCTTGTGCCTTATCTGTAAACACACTTTTACTTCCTCACTGCTGTAAAAGTGCCTCTCACTCCAGTGGCTCTTGTGTTCAGACACATGGGGCTGTAAACTGAACGAATCAAATACGACACGTGGGTGTGGGGTACATTTACCTGCTCCAGCAAGCCAGCATTCAGCAAAATCTCATCCAGGAATCTCGCCCTGTCCTGCAGGATGCTCAGGTTCTCTTTAACGAAATACTTTGGGATGGGTATGTCTGTGTCTTCCTAGAGGGAGAAAGGCATGAGATGCTTTTTAGGACTGCATTTAAGTCACATTACTGATTAACTGAACACCTTTGCAAAGTGATAAAATAAGGACAGAGGTTGTTGAAGATTTTTTGCGTATTGGGGAATTTGACCTTTGTAACAGCTGCTGTTACTTTGCAATTACTTTAGGCCTAACTCAACAAAAACAAATAAATCAACCCAGTTTGTGAACCATGTGAGCCCAGAAATCCTTCTTCTTATAATAGCTCAATTATATTATCAAATTGCTAAAATATTTGGCAGGGTTGCCAGAAATTTAAACATGATTTCCACCGAGCTGAATACCTTTGGTTGTGTGATCATCCCACTTCTTGTTTTAATCAACATGAAAAATAGATCTGTTCTCTTGCCATTTTTTAACCATTATAAGGAACCAAAGCACACTTGTAGGGTTTTTAATAGGTATTTTGAGCTGTAGACAAACTGTCTGCCTGTGACTGAGGCATCTCAGACACTTCTTAAAATCAGGCAGGGCTAGAAGTGCCTGTCTTTACTCATTTCTATAATTAAAAAGATGTAACTGATTTACATTTCTCCCAGTTATTCTCCCACAGGATTTAAGTCCACAACAAAAAAAGACACAGAGAGGAAGGCAAAAAAAAAACCCTCCCCAAAAGTTAAGATGCTGAGGGGTGACACAACCTGTTCCTTGTATTGAAGACTGGAGGTAACTCTTCAAGAATAATTACTGGCAGTTTGAGTGTGTGCCTGTGGGGAATGTGTCTTCTGGTCCATGTTCCCTAAAATTCTGTTTTCCCTACTCCCTGATCTGTCTGCTGTGGAGGTGGCTGGGCTTTGACCTGCTCAGGGAGACCTGATCCTTGAGCCTCAGTGCCAGCTCTGGAGTGGACAGGAGGAGGAGAACAGCACTGGCTGGAAGGAACAAGCTCTGCTCCTGCCCTGCCTCAGGCACATTGTAAATGTGCTGCTCGTGACCTTCCAGCTCCTGGAGCAAGAATCTGCAGGGCTGTGGCCAAGGAAAACAGTCCCTGTGAACTGCCAGCTCACAGATTTCATTCCCCCTTCTGGATGTCCCAGCTGAGGGACATCCCTACCATGGCAGCATCAGAAAGCTTCCACGTTGGGCTGCGTTTACCCCTGGTGATTTTATCAGCACAGAGGTCTGGTCTGATAAAGTTTCTGAATATTTGTCATGCTAAGCTCCCTGTTTGCACCTTCCAGCACCCTTGGTAGTTGATGGAAATGATTCTGTGCTGTACTCTGAGTGCAAATCACTCTGGGTGGATTGAAATCTGGAATTATAAGAAATTCAAGGGTTTGTCTGGGCACCCTCCTGTAGGATGAGAGGATTTTTAGGCTGCCAGGGAACAAAATGAGTCAGTGTGGGAGTATCTCTGATGTCTCACCTGGCCTTTAATTCCAGGTGATTCTGGATTCTGATTTTTACTGACTGGAAAAAAGAGATCAAAGCCCCAGTGCCAGGGCTGGAAGGGCATGGGGAGCCTGCTTCTCTTCCTAATCTCTTTTTGGGGCCCAGCATTGGAAAGTCAGGCTTGGGATATTTAACCCCGAGTCAAATTTGCAGCTTTTTAGCCACTCCCAGCTCCACATGGGATTTATGGATGCAAATACCTTCACCATTACCCCAGGAAATGGAGTGGCTGGATGTTGGAAGGCAACTGCACAAAACCACGAGGTACAGAACTGGAGAAACAGGAAAGCTTGGCCTTGCAGTGACAGTACAAAATAGGCAATAGCATCACATAAGATATAAAATACTGTGTCCTCTGCTTTCAGTCCTGCAGGATTTTAGCCCCTGATAATACAGGGAAAGGAATGACTGGAGATATCCTTTCTGGATTCTTTGAGAAACGGGAGTTATTTGTCCAGTAATTTTGTTCCGTTACCAAGAATATTTAAATATTTCATTTAAAAGAACACCCCATAAATCTGTATTCTTATCTAGCATGGAAAATGTTTTCTTTGAAAAAACCTGAAGTCTCTTCAGTGATTGATTTCTTTTGTGGTAGGTAGGTATGTAATGCCTTCTTAAAATCAAGGTGTGGTGCAGGAATTTGAATTTATGCTGGTTTTTGAGGAGATGTCAGGCATGACTTCTCAGACTTGCCAACTTTTAGCTGCAGATGGATTTACTGCTGAGTCATGAAAACGGCAGTGCTAAGGATTTCAAAATATGATTTGAAGGATTACTTTCCCCAGAGATGTGTTTATACTCTCTCAGTTTAAAATGGTTTAAAATAGTGCTTAATGTTGAAGGTGTAAAGGGCTGGTGAAGATTCCTGGCAATTCCTACCCTAAATTTGCAGATGTGCAGTTTGCAAATCTCACGATAATGCTATAATGATATCAGGCAATTTATCTCAGAGCTGGGATCCTGGAAAAAAGCAGGAATTTCAGCTCGTTTTAGCAAACCAGCGGTACCTGAATGTGACAATAGATGGAGCTGTCTGCGAGAGAAGTAACCACCTCTGCCAGCTCATTTTTCCTTCGGCTTTTACAGCGCAGCTTCCACGCTTGGCCTCTGTCATATTCACGGTGCTGATTTCCCCGTGCCATGAAGGGCAGGCTGCGGTGGTCTGTACTTCACTTATCAGCGGCCCATTTCCTGTCTCACCCCACCCTAAAATCTGGCAGAGTCAAGCTCCTGACACTTAACAGCAAAGCTGTCTGAGTTACTACTGACAGAGAGTAGGTTTAGATGGGATATTGGGAAGGAATTCCTGGCTGGCAGAGTGGGCAGGCCCTGGCACAGGGTGCCCAGAGAAGCTGTGGCTGCCCCTGGATCCCTGGAAGTGTCCCAGGCCAGGCTGGATGGGGCTTGGAGCAGCCTGGGATAGCGGAAGGTGTCCCTGTACACCACAGGGGGTGGGACTGGATGGGCTTTTATGTCCTTTCCCCCAAAACCATTCTGGGATTCTATGAATACAAATTCATGTTGTAATACGGAATCATGGAATGGGTCAGGTTGGAAGGAGCCACAGTGGGGGCATCTGGTCCCACCTCCCTGCTCCAGCAGGGTCATCCCAGAGCACAGGGCACAGGATTGTGTCCAGAAGGCTCTGGAATACCCCCAGTGAGGGAGACTCCACACCCTCTCTGGACACTCTGTTCACTGCACAGGAAAGAAGTTCTGCCTGCTGTCCAGGTGGAACTCCTGGCCATCAGTTTCTGCCTGTTCCTCGTGTCCCAGTGCTGGGCCCCGTGGAGCAGAGCCTGGTCCATGCTCTGGCACCAACCCTTTGGATATTTATGCACAATACAGAGGTCCCCTCTCAGCTGTGCCTCCTCTTGAGGAGCCCCAGCTCCCTCAGCCTTTCCTCACCAGAGGTGCTCCAGTCCCTTCACCACCTCTGCAGCCTCCACTGGACCCCCTCCAGGAGCTTCTTGTCCTGAGGAGCCCAGAGCTGGACACAGCACTCCAGATGTGCCTCAAAGGGCTGAGCAGAGGGGCAGGATCACCCCCTGACCTGTCCCTTTTGCTACAAGGGCATATCTCTGATGTTTTTCTGTCGGTTTCTGTTATCTCAGGAGCCCCTGGCTTATCTCTGTAAGACTGCAGGTGTGTTCCAGTGTGGCTGAGTCAGAGACACCTGCACAGGGCCCTCACAAGTATCCTGTCCCTCTCATTTTTCCTACTATCCCACAGCTTGCCAAGGACAAGCCTGATACTGTTCCCCTCCCCATCATACCTAGTTTAAAGCCCTGCCAGTGAACCCCACTAGTTCCCAGGCAAAGACTCCCTTCCCTCACTCAGAAAGGTGAGTGCCATCTGATGCCAGCACTCCTGGCACTGCACAGGCCATTCCACTGTCAAAACCCCCAAAATTATGGTGGTGACCCCAGCTGGGGAGCCATCTGTTTCTTTCAGTATTGCTGCTTTCAACTGGCGAAAACAGCTTGTACCCCAGAATCCCTTACTAAATGCCCCAAAGCCCTGAAATCTTCTGTGATCACCCTCAGACTATGTGTTACCCTTTCCTTGCCCTCTGTATGGAAGATCACGTCTGTGGGCTGTGAAAAATTTGCAAGTTTCCTGGTGAGATCCTTGAGCCAGACCCCAGAGAGGCATCTAAGAGCTGGGTTTGTTTGGCATATGAGGCCTACAAATAAAACACCTACCAATAAAACCCATCTTTCCTACGAATTAACTCACAATCGAGGCTGCCCTACCGGGACACGCTGTAGATCCATCAGGATGTCATCCATGCAGTGACACTCGGACTTCTCCAGGGCCACCATCTCTTTCTTGATCTCCAGGATGCGGCCAATGACCCCATCCAGCACTTGCTGAACCGCCGCCCGCTTCTGCTGGTGGATGAGGTGGTCGTGGGCCTCCTCCAGGTTACGGAAGATGTCCAGGTATTGGATGTAGGCAGTGGCCAACATCTTCATCACCTTCTCGCGGTCCTCCTCTGGCTGGAGGAACTCCTCTCTTTCTCTCTGGAGCATGATGTCCAGCGCCCTCTGCGTGTCTGCCCACAGCTTGACGTAAGTGCTGGTTGGAAAGAGGAGACTGTGTCAACCTGACATGAAAGCAGGAGTTAGCACACGGCGACGCCAGGGCTCTGTGGGTGTGGATTTCTCACAAAGCAAGCCTGGAAGTGGGAGCCATTACATTTATAAGGAGATTTTTAACTACAAAGTATTCTGAAAGCTACTAGCAGAAGTTTCTGGGTTTGTTTTAAAAATAGGAATCTTCAAATGCTATTTTATTAAAACAAGATTAAAAGCTTTGCAGCTTCATTCTAAAACGCTTGAAGCATCCTTCAAATGCTTGAAGTTAAAACCCCCAACAGTGCCAGGAGTTTTATTCAGTTGTGCTAATTGAGAAGATGGTTTAACAGAAAAGGTGCCTCCCCACAATGCCCTTCATTGGAGGAAGGACTCCCCCAGTTTTGTTTTTTTTTGAGGCTCTGCACATTTGGGATGAGGACCAATTCATGTTTCTAAAGCTGGTGGTGCTGTTCTGCCTTTCGGAAGTGCTTGGAGTTAACTGCAGGTTAAGGGTGGGGTTGGTGCAAATGCTGGAGTGAAGCTGTGGCTCTAGTTCAATGTGAAGTGAGGAAAATAATTTGATTTATTTCTATGGCAGCAACTGTTGCACTCCAAGCAATTGCTAAATATCTGGTCTGGTAGCTGAGGGATTACGTGGCATGGAACATGTCACATGTCACCTCAGGCCATCCTTCTTTCCAGGATAGTCCTGCTCACTTGATGGTTTTGGTAAGAATAGGTGGAGTTCTGATATGAGCATGGACTGGCTGTCAGTGGCTTTTCACGGGAAAAGCAGATCAGAATAGCCTGGGAAATCAACCTAAAGGAGCAAGAAATGAGCGATGAGGTTTTTATTCAGAGAAGGGCTCAAACAGCAGGTTTGTCATGGAAAGGTGTTAATAACACCTGTGGCAGTGAAGACACTTCTAGGTCCCGTTCTCCTTTGCCAGATGGAGATTCTTGGCAGTGATAAGTGTTAAAAATCTTGGAAAATGCCTCTCTAGGAATAGAGCTAAGAAATTCCTTCTGCACTGAGACTCGGTTGAGTTGGGAGAAAACCAGTTCATTCATGTTGTCATGCTGAGGGGAAAACAGTGGCTATGGAAACAGGGACAGCTGACTTGTTCCTTAATCCTAGGAATAAAGGCCATTGGCCTCGATGGTGCAATCTAGACCCATCCATGTGCTTCACCAAGTTGCTGTTCCTAGAGCTTGTCAAAGAGGGATGAGAACAGCAAAAGGCCCTGCCTGGTGTTAGATGAGCTTTCAGAGCAGACCTCACGTTGAGGGAGCGTTGGTGTATTTATCCTGACCAGAAAGCTGGACAGATGTTAGCATTGTTTGTGCATGATAATAAATGTTGGAGCTCTGTGAGCTGATCTTATCATTCCCAGTCCTGAAGGACAGAGTGACCCAAGGCTTGTGCTGCAAGAGGGATGAGTGGGGTGGGGCAGGACAAACTCCAGCCCACGAGTGCCCCGAGCGTGGGGTGTCCTGCTCATCCTGGGTGGTGACAGGGCTGTGGGACTCCCCCCTGCAGCCAGCAAAAACACCAACAACCCAAACCCTGCGATTGAATTTGCACCATTAACGTTTCAAAGGGCGTATTACACTTCTCAGCTGACCTGGCTTGCTGCAGGATGCAGCTGGCCTTGCTTTTCCTAATGCTGCTGCAGCCCACCCAGGTCTTTCCCCTTCCTTTTTTTTTCCTACTGCATTTACATCCCGTTGCACCACCCGTATCAGTCAATTGCAGCAATTAACCCAGGTGCAGGAGATAAACAGAACAAACCCGGCAGAGGGGAGAAGATGGGGACAACCAAGGCCAGCATTAGCTGGAGCCAGGACACGGAAGGATGTGAGGCACACGGGTTTTCCAGTGCAGGAGGAAACGGCGCAGTGCTGTACGTACTTTGTATGATTTCTCACAGATTGTGGGGAGGTTGTCAACCTCTGAGGAAGCCCAGCCCTGTGGGGTGTCCCTGCAGCCATCCAGCTGATTTATGAGCCGTGGGGATGCTCGGGCTGGAGCCTTTCCCGTGCAGGTTACTGCTGGAGACAGCAGACTGCGCCGCACCGAGAAGCGACCGTCCGCTCCAATTTACAATAATCTCCCTCTCTGCCTCCTCTGACTGAGGAATGTCAAGTGGTTCCTCCTGCTGAGCTAGCTAATATCCAGTTTCTTTTTATATTGTGAGCGGCTTGTGGAGGGAGGAGGGGGCTGGAGCGCTGCAGCCCTTCGGAGGACGTTACCATGAGGCGCTGCAGATAGGACATAATTGCTTCCATAAAGCATTAGTTTATCGGATAAGCACCAAGGTGATTGCAAGCACAGTTGCTGTGGGTCAGATGTTAAGGCTATGGATATTATGGGATGATTGCAGCTTTTGCAACAGCGGTGTTTCAGGTAAATGAGGGCAAAAGAAAGGACAGGCCCGCTGGAAAATGACGTGTTGAAGGAAAAGGTTGATGTGAAAGTGATAAATTTTTAGCTGATAGTCCCATGTACCTGCCGTGTTCGGGGTGACTGACACCTTGAGGGGACTTGATCCCCAAGCTTGTTAGGCGTGGCATGGGGACATCAGATCCTGGATAATAGGACAGGGCAAGCAGAAATCTGATTTGAGTGTTGCATCACTTCACCCTGATTAAAAACTAGAGGACATATCCCTAAAACAGGATTAAAATAGTTATTTCAGGTTTTACTGGTGCCCAAATGGGAGCCCTTGTGGACTAGTCTGAAGGATGAGATGTGGTTGGTGTTTACAGCTTCTTTTGGGGGACTTGTGAGAGCTGCTGTGAACCAGAGGAGCCCTTCAGCTTTAGAGACAAATATGTTCAAGAGGAGAAACTTCAAGGTTATGCCTTAAAAGCAAAGGAGAGCACTGCCTCTCCTTGCCTGTGAATCAGACAGCGAGTGATCCCTGAGTCCCTATTGGAATTTTTGCCTGTTTGCTCAGTGTCCCTTTGCATTAAGTTGTGAACTCCCTCAAAATTGCTTCTACACGCTGAAGGGGAAGGACAACGTAGCCTTGAATGCACTGGGGTTTTATTTACTGTTACTGATCCATCTTGTAGGCTCATTTCTGTTCTGTACTGAGCTGTGTCTGTGCCCAAGGATATTACATCAGATTTAGGTTGGATTAGAGCCTCTAACTCACCTGTTAGTGCAGGTAACCGGCAGGACTGAGCCTAACTTTCCTATTCAAGGTTTAAGATTATTAAATCCTGGAAAAGAAAGCTGCCTCTTGATCTCTCTGTGCATATAGCACTGTAAGTAATGCTACAGATTGTCATAGCAACTCCCAAATAGGGATGTTATGGGGAAAATAAGCAATGCTGTAATGGGGATGAGGAAGAAACACATCAAGTGACTAAATCCAGAGTCTCCAGAGTGACTTCTGGCAGCTCACAGCTTGGTGGGAAGGTCAGAGCTTTAATTCCTCACTGATGTCCCTGCTCTTCAGTCCCACAAAGTAGAAACAGAGTCTACAACATGGGCTTAAGAAGTTTCTTTTGCCCATAGCCTGATTGCCAGTTCAAATCTCACTTTTATTGCTCAAAAGAAAGGCTGCTCTCCTTATTGAGAGTGAAGCTTAGCAATATGGGGGGTTTTTTTCCTGCTCAAGTTATAAAGAGATGTTTCAATTCCTGCCAAATTGTACATGCCTTGTTTTAGTGTTGTAGGGCCCTCTAACTCTGCATGTTTGCTTGACCCATCTCTCCTGACACTTGGAAAAGCTTGTTGGTTTTGAGTCCAGCTGAGGTGAGCCTGCTTACTGGTGCTGGACTGGTTTTAAGGCTTAAGCATGCCCTTCCTGGAAGGGTTTGTGCTGAGCATGCAAACTGTCCCTCAGGCCACTCTTGAGCCAGGAGCAGAATCTGGCATCAGTGGGGTTACCTTTGTGTGGCTTTTCTTTTTCCCCCCAGAGCGTCTCTGGGTTTTACTCACTGCCAAAGGGAACACTGTCCCTGTTATTCCAGGACATGGCACAGTTTGTCTCTGGGTTAGTGCATGGGCTGAACCCTGGCTTCTTTGCTGCCTGGTTTTTCTGGGCTGCCCTCAGGAATATCCCGTGCTTTCCCATGCTGAAGCTGCACCAGTGCAGCGCTGCGTGGGTCTCACTGGTTTATCCTGATGGATGGAAGGAGGTGGAAGGGAAAACATTTGACTCTGACTCCAGCTTTCCTCACCTCATTTGGAAAGTCCTGTGTGATTAAACGAGCGCTAAATCGTGTGTGTTAAAGCACCGCTGAAGGAACCTCTGCTGCCACTGCAAACCCACCTTGTATTTCTTTCTCAGAAATGACGCTGGGCCGTGCTGGGGGCGGGAGAAAGTGCCACAGGGTTTGTGTGAGAGCAAGGGGAGGTGGAGCTGGGCTCAAGGAGCCTGGTACCTCTTCACCACGGCCCCGAATGCAAGGGCAGCGGTCACAGAGCAGAGGGGACCGAGACGTGGGGCTGGTGACAAGGAAGTGCAGGCAGGGGCCACTCCTCAGGGTCCCCTCGCCACACTCGGGGCCTGACAGGTCAGGCATTGTACTAAGCCCTGGGCAAACACGGGGGAGGGAAACCCTGCCCTGCAGCCTCTGGAAAATAAAGAAACAAGAGACAAAGGTTGGGAGGGGAAAGTGAGGCCCTGAGAGGAAAAAGGGCTTTTAATGCTGCTGCTGCTTTTCTTTTTTTTCTTCTCTCTTTCTGAAAATCACGAGGCTTAGGATGACTGCTGGCTGATTCAGGTCAGCAGTCACCTGTTCCTCACAGGTATTGCATGGTGATTACCTTGTAGGAGCAGCCCCCTCTTTTCTCTTTTGTCTTATTACAGACAAACATTTTTCAGGTTGGAGAGGTGCAGGCAGAATCAGCGATCAGTGTGGCCTTAATGACACAACCTGAGTTCAAGAAGTATTTGGACAATGCTCAGGCACAGGGTGGGGTTCTTGGGGTGTCCTGTGCAGGGCCAGGAGTCACACTGATGGTCCTGGTGGGTCCCTTCCAACTCAGCACTGATTCTCTCAGCCAAATTGACTGAAATGTTGTCGGAATTAATCCCTGATTTCAAAGCCTTTAGCCTGCAGTCTGGAGCAGTTCAGGCTCATGAGCCTGTTTAAGCCCGCCTTGCTCCTAAAATAAGATTAGTCTCACAATTATGCCAAACGTCTCAGCTGGTGGTGAATGTGACTCTGCCAGATGACTTTTTAAGCATGCTTGCTGCAGCCACGATGTTTTACAGAGCTGGAAGCATTTGGGGGAAAATAAAGGCTAAACCTCAGTAGGCTTTGGTTGTGACAAGAGAAGAAAACACACAGCCTGCTGGCATTGTTAACGTGAACAGCTCTGTGCTTCTGTCATCTCCAATTTCAGTCCTGGGTACTATGACAGAAAGTGAAGGGGGGGATAAAAGATTTGTGTGGCAGAAATGTAATGGGAAACCGCAGGGAAGGCGAGGAAGCAGCTTCATGGAGCAGCAGCAACAGCAACGCACCTCAGCCGGTCTCAAGCACCTGCTCCAGCCAAACTCACAAGGCTGGCAGGAAAAAGAACTCTCTTCTTACAGTTTCTGACAAAACCCTCCATGTTTTCCTACATGGCAAAGCAGTTAAGGTGTGGGAGGTGCTATTTTGGGCTGTCAAACGCTCCAAAGGCTGCCCTCCTGTCCCTCAGGCTGCAGCTCCTGCCTGGGCTGGAGGCTGCCCTTCCCTCTGGGATCAGCAGGAGAATCGTGCCCTGGGCTGATCCCACAGCGTGGGCAGCAGGAAAGGGGGGGATTCTGCCCCTCTGCCCTGCTCAGGTGAGGCCCCACCTGCAGAGCTGCCCCAGCCCTGGGGCCCAGCATGGGAAGGACCTGGAGCTGCTGGAGAGAGTCCAGAGGAGGCACCAGCATGATCAGAGGGATGGAGCAGCTCTGCTATGGGGAAAGGCTGAGAGAACTGGCAATGTTCAGCCTGGAGAAGAAGCTTTGGGGTCACCTAATTGTGACCTTCCAGTACCTGAAGGGAGCCTGCAAGAAAGATAGAGAGACTATTTACAAGGGATTGGAGTGACAGGACACAGGGAATGGCTTCCCACTGCCAGAGGGCAGGGATAGATGGGATATTGGGAAGGAATTGTTCCCTGTGAGGGTGGGCAGGCCCTGGCACAGGGTGCCCAGAGAAGCTGTGGCTGCTCCTGGATCCCTGGCAGTGCCCAAGGCCAGGCTGGATGGGGCTTGGAGCAACCTGGGATAGTGGAAGGTGTCCCTGTCCATGGCAGGGGGTGGAATGGGATGAGCTTTAAGGACTTTCCAACTGAAACCTTTCTGTGCTGCATGAACAGCAGCCTCCTCTCTGCAAGCAGAATTCTTCCTCCCAAGTAATATTTGCCTGTAACACACTCTACTTCTTGTGGCAACAAAGTTTATTTCAGCTTTAACCATCCTATGTGTGCCACTTTTTTTTCTTCACCTCTTTCTTCCTTAGAAAAGGAAGGGGCAGTTACCCATCCAGCTGCCTCCAATTCCATGCACAAAGGGCTGTGTCTGGGTGCTGCTCTACTCCTGCCAGGAGCAGGAGGCTTGAAGCTCAAAGCTGACACAATCTACTCAGCTTCTTGAAAACTGGGGCCTTTTCTTTCCCTGTTTTCTAGCACAAGTGCTGCTGGGATATTTCCACTGACAATGCTTTTTCCCAGAGGAGACACTGAACGAGTAATACACGAGATCTTTCCCTACCTGCTCATTAAGGATGAAGGGAGGCACAGGAGGGAGTTGCAGCTTTGAGTCTTAGCTGTGATCAATTCGATCCTGTCTCTGATTTCCTGCTTTAACATAAGCAAGATGATGTGCTAATGCTCACCAGGGGTGGAAAGAGGGGCAAAGATGAATCTGTGACTGCTTGGGAGATGTATGAGAGAGAACACGCAAGGAATGCCCAGGAGGAAGCTAATAATTGTGGCGTTTGGATGGAATTTGAAGAATATGGCCTGGGGCCAGACGCTGAATGAGGGGATAAAAAGAAATATTCAACAACGGCCCAATGGCTGAATGAGGCTGGGGCCCCGTGGGAAGAAAATAGGATGTGATCACAACATCAGAAACTGCATCCTAACGTGGGGGAGAGGAGAGGGCATTAGAAGTTGCACCGACATTTTTTCACATTTGGATTTTGCAACCTTAATTTTCTTCAGCTGAGCCTCGGGGATGTGATATAAAACACAAAGCTCTGCTTTGGTTGTTGCTGTCGGAAGCAGGAGGGGAGATGCTCAGGATCTTGTCTTAGATCAATATTTAACCAGTGAATTAATATAAATTCTATTTGTGACACGAGATTAAATTTTAAAGCGCTTTGATTGTTTAAAGCTCCTTGGTGGCAGTGGCAAATGTCTTGTAGCTGATTAAAACCTGGCAGGAGTGGTAGCAGTGCCAAGACTCGGCTTTGGACGTGTCTGGACTAGGGCTGTCAGGGGTGAGGTAAGAAATCACTGGTCAGGATCCCATGGGTCAAGGAGATGGTAAACAAATCCATAAAAGAGGAGGAAACACAGCAGGAAAACAAAAATGCAGCAGCATCTCTGTGAATCTCCAGTGTCTGGAACAGAAGGTACGTCTGCATGCAAATGCTGGGGCTGAGTGCTTTGGGAAGTGAGATACTCCAGCACTTTTTAATCACCCTACTCTTAATGGCTCTGCTCCCTCCAGAGTGCTGGGACTGTCCCTAGAAAATGCCAAACATGTCTGGACATGCTGACTTTTCACTTGGCTGCCTGCTGGACTTACTGACCCTGAGAGAACATTGCTGCTTTCTGAGCATCCTCTCTGCCCTGACACAGAGCTTCCTGAGGCAGTGGGATTACATTTTGTGCTTTAGCCCACACCTCTTAGAATCACAGGGCCTTGAGGATGGTGAACATGCCTCAGAGCTCAAGGTTTACCTCAAGCTCGAGGAAAGCTGTGTAGCATTTCTATTTCTGAAGAACCAAAGTTCTTTCTCGTAACCCCCTTTCATCGTTAGCTCTTTGCTTCACTGCCTTCAGGTAAGGCAAGTTGCTGTAAGACATTTTTGTCACGTGGCATTTAAAATATGTTGGGAACGGCCTCAAGTTGCACCAGGGAAGGTTTATGGAATCATGGAACGGTTTGGGTTGGAAAGGACCAGACACCTCATCTCATTCCACCCCTGCCATGGGCAGGGACACCTTCCACTATCCCAGGTTGCTCCAAGCCCCGTCTAGCCTGGCCTGGGACACTTTCAGGGATGGGGCAGCCACAGCTTCTCTGGGCAACCTGTGCCAGGGCCTCACTGCCCTCACAGGGAAGAATTTCTTCCCCAGATCCAATCTAAACCTGTCCTCCTGCTGAAAGCCATTCCTTTTTGTCCTATCACTTCATACCTGTGTGAAAAGTCCCTCTCCAGCCTTCCTGTAAGCCCCTTTTAGCTACTTGGAGGATATAGGATAGATTGGATATTAGCAAAAATTTCTTCATGGAAAGGGTGGTCCAGCCCTGGCACAGCTGCCCATGGCAGGGGTGGAGTCCCCATCCCTGGAGGGATTTAAAAGCCATTTGGATGTGACACCTGGGGACATGTGTTAATGGTGGCCTTGGCAGTGCTGGGTTAAGGCTTGGACTTGATGATCTTAGAGGGCTTTTCCAACCTAAACAACTCTGATTTATGGTACACAGCCAGCATAACCTCCCTGCAACCAACCCCACTAACAGTAGCCTCGGTACCTATTTGAGATCCAACTCTGACTGGTGTTTAGCAAGGGCTGCATTAGCCCAGCCATAAATCCTGTGCTGTGCACAGCTACAATGTCATTACAGCAGCCTGAGCCAAGGAGCTTCAACACCAAACTGGAGCTCCTCACCAGCACCTTGCTCAGAAGCAGGACGGGGTATGTGTTTTTGTCATGTGGCATGGACATATGATCATGTTTATATGGGTTTCCTGTTCCGTGCTGGCAATGCCATAGGAAATGCTAAAAAGCTCTGTCTCTATTAAAATTGAACTGAGCTCAAAGCAGTTGAAGCACAAGTATTTTTCCAGCTCTGCTCAGCTTAATTTCTTTGGTATTAATCTGGCTCAAATAACAGATTCAGAGACTGGGTAGGAATGACAGATTCCGAGATAACTCTGAGGAAGAGGTCAAACACTACTTTTGTGGTTTTTT
This sequence comes from Ifrita kowaldi, assembly GCA_013398055.1. Classification (NCBI taxonomy): domain Eukaryota; kingdom Metazoa; phylum Chordata; class Aves; order Passeriformes; family Cinclosomatidae; genus Ifrita; species Ifrita kowaldi. The sequence continues at coordinate 126,876 of VZRS01001933.1, forward strand.
TTTTTTTTTCCCCTTCCTTTATATCTTTTTTTTTCTTTCTTTTAAAGAGGTAACTCCCCACTACACTGTGATCTTCCCTTAAGTGATTCCATGAGAGTGTTCGGCATAATTTATACAAGCCCTGCATTGGATCCACTAGGGATCTAACCAAGCTTTCCTCCAATTTATGCCTGCTGGAGGCTGTGCTGGGTCTGTCCTTGGACACAGTCTCTGCCCTGCCCTTGGGAATGCTGTTCTTTATTCCTCTCACCCCACCTTTCTCTCCTGATCCAAGGAGCTGCCTGGCTGGAGAGCAGTGGAGTTTTCAGTGGTATCTGGCTGGGGCTGCCAATGTGTGGAGGCAGGAGAGGAGAAAAGAAGGCTGGAGAAAACAATCTCAGGGGAAACCTGATTGCTCTCTGCAGCTGCCTGAAAGGAGCTCGTGGTGAGCTGGGGCTCAGCCTCTTTTCCCAGGCAACTGGTGCTAGGATAAGAGGAAGTGGCCTTAAATTAAGCCAGGAAAGGTTTAGATTGGATATTAGGAAAATATTCTTCACTGAAAAGAGTAGTTAAGCATTGGAACAGGCTGCCCAGGGAAATGGTGGAGTCACCATCCCTGGAAGAAGATGTGGCACTTAATGATATGTTTTGGTGGTGTTTGGTTGAAGGTTGGACTTGGAAATCTTGCAGGTCTTGTCCAACCTTAATAGATCTATGAAACCCAAGCTGTTGGTGACAAGGAGAGCTGCTCTGGTTCTGAACTTGGAAGGATGTTTTAGAATCTAGGTTTTACCTAGCAAAAAGCTGGGAGTATGGAAAGAGGATACTGAGCAAAAGAAACAGGGGCCTTTGAGGTTGGTACCACTGATGCCAGAGGAAGGAGACCATGGCAAAGATGCCAGGAAAGGCTTTGCTCACAACCTGCTGGGGCAGCAGTTTGGATATGGTCAGGTTTGAGTGTGAAGGAGAGGAGCAGAAGGAGGTAGCAAATACCCGTGAGGTGTTTAACTTCTTTTTCTCTAATGTACTATTATTTATTGAACTTGGACAAGCCATATCCAGCTCAGAACTGGGAAAAAGAGTCTCCCCAAATTGGGCTGTGCTGCCGGGGCTGGAAGCAGCAAACAGCACAACACTGATGGATAATATCATGCAAGATGCTCACAGTTCGGCTCCCAGCCCTGTAGCACAGCAACAGTAATAATCATAATACTTGCTTAATATGTGGGCTTGGAGTGATGTTTCTGGGGGAATGAGCACAGCTCCTTGCAGGCACTTTGATCCAATGCCGTCATCGCTGTCTGGTTATTGCAGACGAGCTTGTAAAGCTTTGCACTGTGCTGAAATTACTGTGGGGAAACAAGACATGACGTGCCAACTGTGGGCTATAAGAGAGAGGAACCTTCTGCAAAAAAGGGCCTGAGTGGATAATATTAATATTTGCCTGGTTTTCCTGAGATGACGCGGTCGCTTTGTGGGGGTGAACCCGCCTCCCCCCACCCCCGGGCTGTGTTTTACCCTCTCTGAGGGGATTTTCGCCCCTCAGCCCCCGCGCCCCGGGGTACTCACGCCTGGGACATGCTGAGGGCTGGGTCGGCACCGACACGGAGCCCACGACGAGGGGCACCGAGCCCGAGTCCCGCCGGGCCGGCACTGGCACCGACACGGCCCTGGAGCCCCGAAGTACCGAGCCCGAGCACGGCTGGGCTGGCACCGGCACCAACACGGCTCTGAAGCCCCGAGGTACCGAGCCCGAGTCCCGCTGGGCCGGCACCGGCACCGACAGGGCCCCGAGCCCGGCCCGAGCCGCCCGCGGCCGCTTGAGAAGCGGCGGCCGCGGCGTTACCGTGGACACGGCCCGGGGGGGCCGAGCCCTGCCCGCGGCTTCTCCTCGGAGAAAAGGGAGCTTCAGGCTTTGCCCTGCTCCTTTTTCCACCATTTTTTCCCCACAGAATCACGGGATGGTTTGGGTTGGAAGGGACTTTAAAGCCCATCACGTTCCACCCCTGCCATGGGCAGGGACACCTTCCACTATCCCGGGTTGCTCCAAGCCCTGTCCAACCTGGCCTGGGACACTTCAGGGATCCAGGGGCAGCCACAGCTTCTCTGGGCACCCTGTGCCAGGGCCTCCCCACCCTCACAGGGAAGGACTTCTTCCGTGTACCTCATCTAAATATTGTCTTCCTTCCTTCCTTCCTTCCTTCCTTCCTTCCTTCCTTCCTTCCTTCCTCTTTTCCCTTTTTCTTTCTTTTCCCTTTTTCTTTTCCTTATTTCTTGCCCAATACTCCTATGAAGGCAACTTTGTAGTGGTCTTCCATTCCCTTCCCGCTTAAAAACCAGTTTAGAGGACAGGATTACAGCACAGATTTTTGGGGAGAAAATGCACTCCTCCACAGAGCCAGTGAGTAGGGAAAAAGCAAGAAGTTTGGGACAATGAGTGTTTTGCCAGTGATCTTATTTTTTGCCATATGTCTCTGTGTGTCTGCATTCCTTTTATTTTTCCCCTCCTTTTTTCCCCCCCCTTGAAGCCCCAGCTCACATAATTAGGTGAGACTCTTGGCTACCAAGTTTTTGAAATAAAGTTCCTAGTCCCCCACCCTGGTTTTGGAGGAAAAGCTTGAAAACATGAATCTTGAAGACGATAATAAAAGCATCTAAGGATGTTATTTTTGAAGGCAATGATGACTGTGCCCAGCACATCATTTCTTTAAGTGTATTGGATCAGTGGGGTTTTTTTAGGAGAACCTGTTGCATTTTCTTTGTGCTGAGGTTGGAAAATGCTGTAAAATCCGCTTGTAATTTGCTGTGTTAATACAAAGTGATTCTTCACGCTGAAATTTAACATGAGAAATTTGTCTGCTTCCTTCCAGTGCCTGATCCTCATCCATCTGCCAGTCAGGAGGGTCTCACAAGCAGTAAGTACCTTGTGTTTTGTTCTATTTTAATAACTTATTCCGGTCTTTGCTGCCCGGATAGGAACCTTGCATTTTTATTTCCATGAATGCTGGCATTTGTACGCCACTTTTTATGCCAGACTGTGTTTTTTCAGCCAAAAGTTTTACCTGCAGAGTCCCAGCAGTGCTGTCTCCATCAGCGTGTGTGGTTTTAAGGACTGACTGACCTATTGCATGTGTTTGCAATAAAAAAGTAGGAAGATTACTGAAGCAGTTGAAGTGAGAGCACCCAGATGACTTGATATGATGTGGATGTTAATTATTAATCTGAATTTATTGCCCTTTGTTAGCACCTCAGTGTCACAGAGCACAAGATCATCTTTGTTGTGCTGGAAGCTGTATTAACGATGAAATAATGCTCGTTGCTTGCTTCCCCACCTGCCTTCTCCGCCCTCCCCCCTCCAAAAAAATGTTGGAGGAAAGCAAATGTCTTCCTTTTAAAAATGGGAAATTAAGCTACAAAGAAGTGATGCACATGAGAGTGTGCAGGGAGGCTGAGGGGATTTTCATTTTCATCACTTTGTAGAGAGCTTGGGGAAAAAAATGAGTTGTGTTGCTGGGAAAGTTCATGCAGTAAAATTAATTATGAAACTAGTAGAGTTGATTTTTTTTTTTCCATGGGAAAGGAGCCTGTTTTTGAGCTGAAATGGGAGCCGTGTATGACTGAGAATAAGTAATTGGTTTAGCCTCAGAAAATAGACATTTATAAATGGAGAAAGCAGAGAGTGGGAGATGTTCTGGTTTGCTGTAGGTTACCAGTTGAGTCCTTGAGCTTTTTCAGTAATTTGAAGTGAGAGGACACAGGTCTGCCTGGCCTGTGCTGTCCTCAAAGCTCAGCCTGGAGAAAAGGAGGCTCAAGGGGGGGACCTTGTGGCTCTGCACAACTCCCTGACAGGAGGGAGCAGCTGGGGGGGGTCGGGGTCTGTTCCCAGGGAACAGGGACAGGAGGAGAGGGAATGGCCTCAGGCTGGGCCAGGGGAGGCTCAGGTTGGACATCAGCAGGAATTTCTTCATGGAAAGGGTGGTCAGGCCTTGGAAGGGGCTGCCCAGGGAGGTGTTGGAGTCCCCATGCCTGGAGGTGTCCAAGGATCTCCTGGATATGGCACTCAGTGCTCTGGGCTGGGTGACAAGGCGGGTGTTGGTCACAGGTTGGATTTGATGATCTTGAAGGTCTTCTCCAACCAAAATGGTTCTGGGATTGTGTGGTCAGTGCAGGCTGAATTGCAGCTGAGGTCCAGCAGACCACTGGTGGTCAGTGAACACCAATGAAGCATCTCCCTCTTTCCATTCGGGAATCACACGTCTCCGATAATGCCTGCAGGCACCAAACAGTCTGAGATGTCGAGGTAAGACCAGAGATTAAAGGGATTTGTAGTTGTTATCCCACTCGTTGTACATTTTTTGTACAGCATCACTGGCCACTTCCTCGTTCAGCTCGTGTTGCATTAAAAACTCCAACTGTGATATTTGATCTGTCCAGCAGGAATAGGGGACGGGTTTTATACAGCCTGTGCCTTTTGGCATCTCTAATTCCTTAGGCTCTTGCAGACATGGGCTTAAAAGTCCTGCTGCCTTGGAAACTGGGTGCCATCACTTTTCAAAAAAGGCTTTTATTATGAGCTTAAGAGGTGACTGGTGAGCTTACAGAGGGGGTAAAATGTAAAACTGGCGGGTCTTGTTCCTCTCAACGTGGGTCCCTGGCAAGGAGCTTAGTGCACCTGTCTGTTACTGAGCAGGGCTTAAGGAAAGCAACCAACGTCGTGGGAATAACGTTCTGCCTTTGCAACTTGTATTTCAAAGCACTTCCAGAGGTCTGGGCTGCCCCTCGAGGCACAGGGTGGAAGGTGGGGTGGGTTTTTCATGAGTGTTGCTGGCCCAGAGAGATGCAAAGGGAGAGGCTGTGGGTCAGACCTTCCTCCATCCATGGTGGGCTGAGGCTTTGGGCCACCTCTTGGGAGTCGAGGACTGTGTTTGCTGTGTGGGGACAGGGACAGGTGTGAGAGCCTGGGATGTAGGGTGGGATGTGCTCTGTGAGGCTGGGTAATCACCAACCGTGTGAAGCTTCACAAAGAGCTGGATTCTGCACCTGGGGTGGGGCAGCCTTGGATGCACAGTGGGGAATGAGAGACTGGAGAGCAGCAGGGATGTGGGGATCCTGGTCAGTGGCCAGTTGGATCTGAGTCAGCAGTGCCCTGGAGCCAGGAGGGACATCCCTGTTCTGGGGGATCAGGCCCAGCATGGCCAGCCAGGCCCGGGAGGGGATTGTCCTGCTCTGCTCTGGGCTGGGCTGGCCTAACCTCAAGTGCTGGGGCAGTTTTAGATAAGAAAGGTTTAAAACTGTTAGAGAGCATCCAAAGGAGGGACAGAAGATGGTGAAGGGGCTGTACAAGGAGCAGCTGAGGGTACTTAGCCTGGAGGAGACTGAGGTCAGACCTCACTGGGGTCTGCAGCTTCCTCTGACGGGGCTCTGGGGCACAGGGGGGGATTGTTGGGGTGTCCTGTGCAGGGCCAGGAGCTGGGCCTGATGATCCTTGTGGGTCCCTCTCATCCTGAAGGGCTCAACAGAGGAGCTCTCCCACAAGGGCCCGTGGCTGTGACAGGACTTACAGCAGCACAACTGTCCCCAGATGGGGACCTGGTTGACGCTGAGTTGCACGGCAAACCTTTGAGTATGGAAAGTGAGAAGCAGGACCTTGTGGTGGGCAAGCCTGGGGAGTTGTTGCTCAGGGCTTCACAGAATCCCAGAATGGTTTGGGTTGGAAGGCAGCTTAAAGATCATCCCGTTCCACCCACTATCACAGGTTGCTCCGAGCTTCATCCAACCTGGTCTTGAACACTTGCAGGGATGGGGCAGCCACAGCTTCTCTGGGCACCCTGTGCCGGGGCCTCACCACCTTCACAGGGAAGAATTCCTTCCCAATATCCCATCTAACCCTGCCCTCTTTCAGTTTAAAACCACTCCCCCTTGCCCTGGCACTCCAGGCCCTTGTCCAAAGTCCCTCTCTAGATCTCTTGGAGCCTCTTTAGGGCTCTGAGGTCTCCCTGGAACTTCCTCTTCTCCGGGTGAACACCCCCAGCTCTTGCAGCGCACCTGAGTAGGAGAGGTGCTCCCTCCCTCTGACCATGACCCCATGACAGCTGGGTCTTTGGTTTTCCTTCAGGCTTGGATAGAAGTGTGTAAAGGATCTCTGAGTGGCTCTTTGCAAACCCTGGGGACTTGGGTCAGCCATGTGGCCTCAGTGCTGGCTTCCAGCTCATGGAGACACCCAGGAGGGGTGCACTGACCACTTCATTTAGCCTTGTGACCAGTGGCTGGGCTATTTTTTCCAGTTAACACTGACGCTTGGATCTCCAGGAGGTTTGCTGCTTACTTCCAGGCTAAGTGAAGGGGATTTGTCAGCACTCAGCTCTGTTAGGCTTTGATATAACAGCGTGTTCATCAGGCCCGAGCGTGGTGCATGGAGGAGGAGGATTGCAGCAGAATTAGAAGGTATAAAGTTCAAATCTAATTTGAAGAATTTTCCCTCTATCACTTAAATGTGGGAAATGTTCCTGTGGCTTCAGGGATAAAATGTCACACTTCATAAGGAGCATGCGTTTTAAATCTCAGCCAGATATTAAGTGCCGTGTGCCGCACTCCACTTCCCTCTTTGTTAAAAAGCAAAACCCCAAATCATCTCTCCTGAAAGAGTGTTGTTTGATAAAATTAAAGCTTTCCAAAGGAGCTGGTTCCAGTAGTGCCAGCTCTGTATCATTATGGCACAACAGGGAGCGTATTGATTTTATTCTGCATTGACAACAGTTCGTCAGCGCTCAGCCATTTAATTCTATAGGATGCTGCTCCTAGAGATTCCTACAGCACCAAGAGAGCAGTCAATACAGACTAGCAACACACACCAGATGTTTTTTTGGGTGAGAAAGCAGCAGAAAAAGGGATCAGACTCGGGCTTCTGGCAATTATCCAAGTAATTTGTAAGCAGACTTCGGTTGGTTTGAACATTTGGCTTCAGCTCAGGAGTTTTTAATAAATTCACACAAACCCTCTGTCAAGCTTTAGTCACTTACAGGGGCAAAGTTCGCTTCTATATCATCCTGCAACCCAAACATTGGAAATAAGTAGCATTTCTTGTGAAGATATATTCAGCATGGCCTGTGGAATGGCACTTCTAGACAGACCCCTTTCAGTTCTGCTAAGATACACAGATCCTCTGACCACTTCCTCACTTTGCAGGCTCACCATCAGCAAGCTGAAGTGTTTTATGTGCTTTTCTCATGATTTTGATGGAAAAATGACAAAGTTTGGCTGTTAATACCAGTTCTGTGTGCACATTAATCACTGAAAGCTTCAAGAAATCCTCATGCAAACACTACACAGCCTCAGCTGCAGTCTGCTCCCTCCAGCTGCAGTGGGATTTTAGCTGACCCAAGCCCCGTTGTCTCATGCTGTGGCCCACAGGAGCTTTGGTGGGACCAGCTGGAGAGCCCCGGGTTGATGAGAAATCAGACCAGCAACTCATAACTTGCCTTCCATGGCCCAAAGGGGAGGAAGATGCTGGTCTCTGTTTATTCCTGTGCTGTCTGATGGTCTTTCTGCTGATGAAAAAAGAGCTGTGAGGTGTTACCATGAATTTACAGGGCAGCAGTCGGGGCTTCAGCCATCCTACTCAATGCACAAGGCACAGAGGCTGCTGGAAAGTCCTTTGCACTCCAGCTGGTGTCTCTGAGCGTGACCAGGGTGCAGAAGACCACGAGTCAGGGGCAGTGGAAGCAGCTCAACCCTTCAGAGGTCAAGTCTACATCAGGAAGATCCCCTTCTAGACCTGACCGAAGGGAAGCATTTGAGCTCTGGGACTGAAGTGTTCAAAGCCAGAACTGAGAGTGACTCAGGGCTAGAGGAGAAGGGGATGTTTGCCATCTGCTTTAGCAGTTCATTCCCCAGAAAAGGAGGAGGAATTCATCTGCTATTCGTGCACGTAGGCAGTTGTTTCATTGTGTTTTGTTCTGTTTTCCCTCCCACTCTCCAGTAAAACACCTGTTGAGTTAATCCTCTTTGACTCAGCTCAAAAGCAAGGAAGTCAAACTCCATGAGAGGCCGAGCAGCTCACTCAGCTCTCATTTCCCCAGCTTTCTGAGGGGGGGCTCTAACTCGTGTGCTCTGAAGGCTTCCAGAAGTGAAACTATTAAAGCAGGGAAGGGAGGACACGAGGTGAGGGAATACTTAATTTTCCTGGACATAAAGATGACTTGAGTCACAAAATGTTCATCTGGAAGGTAGAGATACCTTGGAGCTTCCCGAGTTGCTCTTAAGGATGGTGAGAAACATTTTGGAGGTTTCATTGTGGTGCAATGAATTTGAATGAATTTGATTTTTTAAAAAAAATCTTGTTACTCAATGGGATGTGTCCTGCTTTGTTTAAAACGTAAAAGTTGAAAGCAAGCAGAGCAAAATGTCATGAGAAAGAACCCTCAAAATACAGTGATTCTGTAGGGGCCCACAGGCCATCAGCAGCTGAAATTGGGTGGCAACCTGTGGTTTCTGCAGATGTGTTTGGGGCACTGTGCAAAGGAAGAAGCTCCTTCAGAGGGGCTCCTCTATGTCTTCTCGGAGCTCTGGAAGAGCCTCTTGCTTTGCTGGCCCTCAGGATCCAACCTAAAGTGCTGAGGATGAGGAATTTCCCCAATCCCCGCTGATAATCTCTGCGAGTTTAGGCTCTAGGCACATTATGACCAGCATGTGGTGACTCAGTTTCCCTGTGGGGTGTCCCACAATGAGTCGGGTTTAACTGACACGGTGGCATCAATGAAGCAAACCCAGCAGGCAGTGCCCTGATCATTAATTAAGTGCAGCCAGAGCCAAGGGGTTAATGAGATCCCACCCAGAGCTGAAGGGACAATAGCAGCGCAGCGCCTGCCACGTTGCACGTGCGTCACTCCTGCGTGGAAATGAGTGAGAAACCTCTCACTTCTTTTTTTTCCTCCGCCCGGTTCAACTTCTCGTGCTATAAATAAACAGCCCAGTGTGAGAAAAAAAAAAATAACAAGGGGCTGCAGCTTTTTAGGTGCCTGTGGCAGGATGTTTTCTTGCTTATCCTGTTTCTTGTAAACACGGCGATGACTTTTGTGGGCCAGATGTAGAGGCAGCCCTGCTTCATTGTTCGAACACCTGCCGGCTTTTCAAATGGACCCAGTGCAGCCCATTGATAAAAATTCAGACTCAGAAACCTGCAGCACCAGGCTGAGCTCCTGTAGATAGCTCTAAAAAAAAAAAAAAATCCTTGAGGATCCAACATCCGCCCTGTTGAGGTTTTTTTTTTTTCCTCTATTATATTTGATTGGGAGGGGAAGGGAAGCGTAAGATTATTTTTTTCCCCTGCTCTTGTTCTCACAATAGCAATAAAAACAATACTCCTTGGCTTGGAGGTGGTAAGCTGTGAGAAATAACAACAACAGCTCACTTTGTGGTCGTGCAGCCAAATTTATGAATGAAACTGGTGGGTGCAATTTAATTTCCAGGCCCGGCTCTGCTTTTGGTGTGATGGAATGAAATAAAAAGGCCAGAGAAGGAGCAGCTCATAGCTGCTACGGGGTTGTCACTGGGAGTGAGCACAGGGAAAGGTTTGATCTGAGCTGGAGAAGGGCTTTTTCTGCTTCCTGCATCACAGAGTGTGAAACAGGTGAATTTGCTCAGTTAAACAGTGGCTTTGCAGCATTTTCTTTATTTGACACCAGTGTGTGGTGGTGGGACACCTTTGAGGCAGCAGTTGCAGCTCTTCCCAGGTTGGCTCTGTGGGGTAAATGAAGCAGGTGGGCCCTTGCTGGAACAGGCCTGCTTAGTGAGATGCACAACAGTGCCACCAGGTCTGGGAGGAAGGGGGTAAAGTTTAGAGGAAAAAAAGCACTGAGGACACTTGTTTTAGCAGATAAAGCTCAGATCTTTGCCTGAGTGTTTCTTTGGATGGGACTTCAGGGCTAAAACCTGCTTTTTGGGGATGGCTCCCTGTGTCTGGAGTGAAAGGTTAGACTTGAGGTGTTTGGGCAGGACTATTTGTGTTTTAGCAGCCTCTTCTCACCCAGGAGATTCGTTCTGCACAGTGCTCAGAGCAGGATTTTTCTTGTGCTGAGGTCTCTTGCATCCTTCCCTGCTCCTCACGTGTCCCCCACCTGTGCCTCTGGCTGCAGGAGCAGAGGGGACGTGCTGGGTTTGTTTCCTGCTGCTTGGAGCAGGGATTTGGAGCAGATGGGCTTGTGAGGATCCCTTCCAGCCTAAATGACTGTACACTCATCGTGCCAAGAGAGGCAGATGCCAGCAGCGAGACCTCTCAAAGGACCGTGACGGGTCAAAGGCTTTCTCCCCCTCCCACCCCTGCAAATGAGATGTGGGACTCTGAAGGAAGCAGTGCAGCCCCAAAATAATCATTCTGCCTGAGACAGGTGAAACCAGGTGGCCAGGCCTGCGTGTGGCCAGATGTGGCCAGCCCCAGATGCTGTGCAGAGAGGGGGGCAGGGTTTGAAGGATTCCTTGCTCGGAGTGTCCCTGGGGCATCCCAGGAGAGGGATGAAGCCGTGGAGAGACCCCTCTGCTCAGCAGCCCATCCTCTGGCTCTCCCTCCTTGGTGGGGACCTGGGGAGGGAAGCACCTAAGGATGAACATTCCTACAAACCTCCCTCTGCATCTGCCTTTCATTAAGGCCCCCCCAAAGCTGCAGAGCGGCGCGTGGACGTCGGCGTGCGAGGGGAGCGCGTCCCGGGGCTGCGGAGCTGCCGTGTGCCGGGATCTGGCTGCCACCCCATAGGCACTGTGGGCACGAGCCAGCTCCTGCTGGATCATGGGACACAGGAGAACCGCCCAGCAGCCAGCTCCCGGGAGAAATTTGGCTCTTAAATCCAATTATATTTGCAGACTGAGCTCTTTTGTCCTCACTGCTGTCAATGCGTGTGCAGCCTTTGCTTTTTACCCCCGTTTTTTTGGTCGCTTTGGACTTGTTAATGGCCGTGTTTAAAAGCAGGAGAGCAAGGAGTTGGAAGGTGCTTCATGTCCTCAGTCATGCTCTTTTCGAGGGGAATGCCTGCTTGCTGATGTCATCTGGTGTGGCTCAGTGTCAGAACCCTGCTAGAAAAGCTGCGCTAACCACACGAAATGCTCACATGAATTTTTCTAGCGTGCACGGGGAGGTGTCCTTGATGACCTTTCACGGTAATTACAGCAGTTAGGAGATGCTTGCCCCAGGCAAACTTGTCTCTAAGGTCCTCAGCCTTGTGCTCTTAGTTGTTTTGGATTTCCCCTTCCACGTTCTTCTGGAAAATAGCAGTGTGGCCTCTCATGTCTCACTTTTCCCCTAAAATCTCTCAGTCGCTGTTGGGAGGCAGTGAAAGCTGCTGGGGATTTTCACAAACAACCCGAATATGGGTGTAAGGAAGCATTTATATTTCCTATTTATGTTTTGCTTTGAAACTCTGACTTCCAGAAACCCTTTTTTTTTTTTCCCAAGAAAAACCCAGACAATCAGACTAATGTTTCTTTTAAAACGTGTGAAAGATGAAGGATGAGGCGTCGAGTTTCCTTTCAGGCGACTCTGAGCGAAACCGAAGCCTTTTTGAAGTGGTTTACTGCAATTGTAGTTTGCTTTGCTTCCTGCTCCTGCTTTGGGCACACCTCCCGGCTCGTTGTGTGTGGCTACAGGCGCTGGGGGGAAGTTGGAAGGCCAACAAAAGGCAAGGAGGGCTCTAAAATCTTATTTCTTTTTCTATTTAGAGTGCTGCCAATGAGACATTGCGTTTTATTCCTTCCTGCCATCGAGGCACGATATCTCCCCCCACATCGGCACCGATGGAGGCAGGGAGGGGTAGGGAAGGAATGGGAATAGATTTCATGCTGGATGAGTCTCCAGTTAGGAGTCCAGACTGTGGGCAGGGTAAAAAAAGCTTTGTTTAGTCTGCAGTCAGTAGTTCTAACAGGAGCCCTGGGCCCAGAGCTGGGATGTTGGGTGTCCTCTGCTCAGGCTGATGTGATTTGCAGCGTTGGGATCTGACTATGGGGTTGACAGAGCCAAAGCAGAGGGAGAAGTGTGCTGGGGAGCTTGTCTCAGTGCCAAAGGGTGGGAAGCAAGGGTAGAGTTGCCTTTCCCTGCGCCCACATTTCTCCTCATGGCCAGGTCCATCTTTCCTGCCACCCTCTGGACCTTTTGCCACCCCGGAATTGTGCTGGCAGAGCTGTCTGAGGGACCTTGGCATGCACTGGGTGAGGATGAAGGAAGATTAAGATGGCTTTGATGTGGCTGGATGGTTGGGATGCTGTGGGTGATGAAGGTTAAGGACATTCCTGCCCAGGTCTGACTGCCTCTGCCAGAGTGGGAAGCACCTCCTGAGCCCCTCCTGGCCTAATTCCTTCAATAAATAGGATATTGTCAGAGCAGGACTCCAGCAGCTTGGTGAAAAGCTGGGACTTGCAGCCAGGCTGTGGCTTCGTACCACCATGGTGTTGCCAGTTCCTCCAGCAGTGTAAAATCCTCCTTGCTTTTGGTGACTGCTGTACTCCATCAATTTACACCACTGGAGTAATTCAGTGCCTGAATTTTCTTGGCACTGTTTCAGAGCAATATCTGTTCTCCTTGCTTGACCAATGTACCTGTTAATTACATTAAGGTAATCTGAGCCTGGGCTCTTGCAAAAACCTCCTCCTGCTGCTGAAGGTGGTGGAAACCCTCCCTGAAATGAGCGACAAAGCAGCACATGTGGGATCAGAGGGTGGCGGGGGGATCTGGGCACATCCAAGCCCTGTAAAACACCCTGGATGGTGAAGATGTGTCAGCTCTCTGATATCCTCGTGGTTTTGGTCTCGCATTGGCCTCGCATCCCTGTGTGTCTCCAAATCCAGAGGTTGGCAAGGAGCATACAGTCCCTAGGAGATGCAGCTGGCATTGCTGAAAAAGCCTGGAAAACTGGATGGCAGCCTTTCCCTTTTACTCATGCCTGGCTCAGGGAGGAGCAGGATTTAAGCACATACTTAAATTTCAGCATGTGCTTAAGTGTTGTCCTGAACGGGGACCCTCTTGAGCTTTAGCTGAAGTGCTGTTCTGAACCAGGGCCAGCAGGCTGTGGCAGTCACCTCTCGTTGCCTCTAGCCCGCTGTGTTTGTGCTCATTGCAGCTCCCTGGCTGTTTACTACAAGGAGAAAATCACTTTATTTACTTGCAGCTCACTCAGTAACTGAGAGCAGGCAGGTTGGGAGAGTCTCACATCAGCTGGGAGCGAGACATCTGACCTTGTCTCTTGTCTGTCTTGTTTCTATGATCCTAATTCTGCTCAAAATTAATTCTTTTGTTTAGCTGCTGGGTTGGTTTTTTTTTCCTCCTTTTTGTTTTCGCATGAATGCTTGTCTCTATATTTAGGTCTGCCGGGGCGGGATGTTATGAATAATTGTTGATTGATATTATTAAACACTAACACGCTTGGTTGTGTTGCACTAATGATGGGGCTTTGGGGATATGCAAATCGATTAATTGCAGTAATTGCTGTAATAGCTGTTTTGGAGGAGGCTGTTGAAGAGCCCTTGGGAGAGCGGACAAAGACGGAGACGTTTGGAAGCGCAGAGGAGAAGGGGTGCTCGAGTGTCATTGGACAGGGCTCCTTCCAGTTGCCAACTTGTGAAGTTGGGTTTGTTTTGCTCTCCAAAACCCACTCACACCAAATCCTCCCTTGCTTTGTTTCAGAATTACCCCTGTGTGGCTTCTTCTGGACTTTGTTGCTGCTGCTGAAGCTCATGAATGAGACAGAGCTTTTTCCAGGTAATCTCTTACCTTAGAAATTTAGGAGACCTCCCTGGAAAACACCCGAGGGGAGGGAAAAACATCATCAAGGCTAAACCTCTGTGTCACCTCGCACTCAACAGCTTTGGTTTGTCAGCTGATTCTCATTCACGTCAAAGCTCTTTCTCCCCTTCTGTGGCAGCATCACGGGGCCTCACAGTGGGCACAAAGGGACGTGAAGTGCCTCAGGAGCCATGGTGGGAAGGCTGTGAAGGGAATGGGATTTCGGGTATTGTGAGGATGGGGAGGAAAAAGTCTCTTCTGGCTTCTTCCCCATGCTATATGTGCTCTCCCTGCCTTTGTGTATTATTGTATATTCTTTTGTCTGGCTTTCCGTATGCAACGTGCCTCAGTCTCCGTGCTCCGGGCCGGGTGTTCAATGTGGTGCACAGATGGTGCTCCCAGAAATCCCGTTATTTGCTAATGGGATTTTGTGCTAAGCGTTTCCACTGTTCTTTTCAGAAGCCTGCGTGGTTGTGTCAACACGCCCAGACCCCCATCTTGCCGAGACCCCCTCTCCCGTGCAGCTGAGAACACGACTTCATTTTTCTATTTGCCTGGGTTTTTTAATCCCTGGGAAGGATGTCAGGACAGCTTCTGTGGGGAGGCAATGGTTGCAGGACCCAGGCAGCTCTGAGATCACCTTGCCCAGTGAAGGAGGATAACTGGGGTTGAACAGGATATCTGGAGATCCTCCAGTCCAACCCCGTGGGTCACCTGGAGCAGGTGACACAGGAACGCATCCAGGTGTGTTTGGATGTCTCCAGAGAATGAGACTCTATCACCACCACCCTGTGCAGCTCTGCCAGATGTCACAACCCTGCCAGGTAGCCTGACCAGGCCCATTGGGGCACTCCAACGTGCCCTGCTCACCTTGCTGATGGCCCTGCCCTTACATTTTGCACTGAGATGTACTTACCTATTCAGCAGCTTCCCCCAGGGTCCTGCAACGGTTGCTCTCACAGTAATGCAGTGTTCAGCTTAAATGCAGCTATTCCCAGCTATTATGCAGCAATTCCCCTCTGTGCCCTCCATTCTCCAAGCAGTGCTCGAAATCAGGATATAAATAGCAAAAGCCTGGAATATGTTGCTTTTATTACCAGAGGCCTTTCAGAATAGGTTAGATGTGTGCCTGACGGGGATAATACAGTGCTGACTCTTCCAACGGGGCACAGAGCTGGACTAGGTGACCTCCCGAGGTCTCTTCCAACCCTTATTTTTCCATCCCTGCGTGACATTCCCTGCTAGTGGGTAAGTAGAGCTTTGTTTTGCGTCATGCTGGCTGGAGTGGGGTCAGGGGTGTGTGTCAGGAAGTTCCCCGTCTGTCTGCACGCCCATGCACGTCTCATCCTGTGAAATGCTCTTCTCCTGGACGCTTCTCAGGCTCCTCTGCCACGGGAAGGTGAGTCACAGCAAGGCAGAGGTTCTCCTGGAGCTGGCCAAGGGCTCCAGGTGGTTCCTCTGGAGCTGAGCTTAACCAGAAAAATCTCATCGCAAGCGTGGTTCCCAAAGTCCGGGCAGCCCAAGGCAGGAAAACTGCCAAGGACTGTTCCTGTTGTGGTGCAGGGCCACTGAGATAAGGTGATCAGGAGCTGGCAGTGGCTCACTGACCAGGCAAAGAGAACCAGCTGTGGGATGTTGCTATGTGCAGACAGAGCATTGACCCTCAGAGCCCCACTGTGCTTCTCTGAGCATCCGGGACTGTGCTGTCCTCTAAAAGGGGGTCTGAGACTCAGGAAGCCCTCATCTTCAGCTCTGTGCCTGTGCCACATTCCAGCTGTGGGTTGGGGAGCTGTGCTAACAAAGTAACACTTGTGGTCACCTCCACAGCACCTGCATCTGTCTCCGAGTGTTGTTTGGACCATCGCTGCACCTCCTGAGCATCTGGCTGGCACGGCATCAGTCCATCTGCAGTGATTGTGACTGTTTTGTCCCAAATTCACGAGCTATGGGGGATTGTGGAATACAGCCCTCTGTGTCTCAGAGCCCTCCTCAGCAGCAGAGTTCGGGAAATAACATTCCTTAGGTCTGCAAAAGATGGCAGGGAACCTGCACAGACACTTCTCTCCAGCAGTGCCCCGCTGTGATCCGAGGTCTCTGCGGGGAAAACAGCTCTTCAGAGGTGTTGGCTTTCCATGCCCATCAAGAAATCCCTCTTTGCCTCGTGTTTTTGCAGCCTCTCAGCTTTGCTGATTTTATCACCCTTCTGATAAGGTTGATCAGATCTGATTTGTTTGAATTGCAGCCCGGCTGCTTTCAGCTCTCACAGACACAACACGGTGCTGGGCTGGGTTGGAGCAGGGAAGCGAGGAGGGAGAGCCTTTCTCCCCCTCTGATAATAGTTAGCAGATGTGATACCATTAGCAGGTCAAGGATCTGAAATCACCCAGCAGCAGGGAAAACGCTGTGCTCGGCTGGCACTTGAAAGCTGTGCAGGGAAGGATGTGGCAAAGGCTGAATCATCCCGTGCTCAGGGGCAGCTCAGAGCTCTGCTCTGCAAGGTTTCACAAGCTGTGGTGTATTTAAGCAATCCTGGTTTGGTGGTTTGGCCCCAGGAGCTGTTCTTTAGGTTTAGAATACACCATTAGTGATGTCTTGTTAAAAACCAAGGCTGCCCATGGCTCATTTGTTGCTTGGAAGCTGTGTGCAGTCAGTTTGTCAGTGTGTCTTGTTTTTCTGGAGGTGTGATGTCCCATTTTTCCCCCTTTTTAGAGGCTCCTGGGCTACCAGACCTTTCCCCCTGAACCAGGTTTTGTGCCCTGCTGTGAGCCACACCATGATGCACACTGTATTAAAACCTGGCTTTCTGTGTTATCAGGAGCATTTTTTTCCCCCTAAAGCCCTTGCAGTAGCTTTCCAGGGTAGTTCAAAAAATCTGGGACAGGTCAGACAGATGACTCTGCCCTTGTGGCTTTGTCCTTTGATCTAGGGGCTGAAAATCTGAAAGAAGACATGATTTTGCTGTGGGTTTGGCGCTGCTTTGGGCTCTGGGAGGAGCCTGAGTTCTGCCTGCAGGTGCATCTTTTCTGCAGAGCTTGGCCAGGAGCATCCCTGGGTCTTGCCCTCCTCACCCCTCTGCCCTCCAATCTCCTCTCCCCAGTGATTTAAATCATAGTAGCAGATTCTAGTGGGATTGCTCTTTAGAAAAAGGCTGTGCCTTAACTGTGGCTGGTGGTCTCAGTGAGAGCAACATGTTTTAAGAGCCATTCCTGGGCTCCAAACAGCCCTTGGAAAAGGAGCTTCCCAGGTTTCTGGCTGAAGGTGGTCATCAGATAGTAAGTGGTCACTTGCAGCACGAGGGCAGAGAGCTGCAGGAGTTTTAAGGAGAGGAATGGGTGTGCTTACAGCATGCCAACAAAGAACAAAATATCTGGAAATACTGGCATGAATCTTGAGGAGTTGCTCTGGGGGAAAGGTGAGTGAGTTGCATCTTTAAAGGTTTCCATGGGGAGGATGTGGCAGCTTCACCTTAACGTGGAAGTGTGTGTTGGGAAGGAAAAGCTCAACCTGGGCTTTGCTGCAGTGGGTGGTGGTTATGTGATCCACTGGTGGCCTCATGGCAAAAATCCTGTCCATTTCTCTTTCCTCTGGTTGTTTTTTTTCCTTTTCCCTGTTCCACTCACCTCCAGCAAGGTGTCCTCTAGGTTAGCTTTAGGGTGAGAGAAGGGAAGCCCATGTATTAAACTCAGTGAGCGGTTTCAGTGCATGCAGCGTGAATGCAAAGCAGGGGGGACACGAGCGTGCATACGTGTGTTCAGAGAGACTATAAATAAATACCATATATTGCTCTCTAGTTTGCTTTTCTCTTATGCTGGTGGCACATTTTCTAGCCCCACAGGTGGCAAAGCCTTCCAGGTGATATTTGCCCATATTGAGAGCACCTGTGAACTCTTCTGCCACTGCTCTTTGCTGCCCAGTGGCCATGGGAAGAAAACCGCAACGCTTGCAGTGCGCCTGCTCTCTCCCAGCTCCCCCCTACATCTCCTTCCCCAGCTGATTTGACCAGGTCACTCCCCAGCTTTGATTCTTTCCTCTTATTGAAAGACCTCCCGTGGCTGCATTGTCTGGAGAGCTCTGGTGGAGGCTTCAGAGCTGTACTTCCACCTCAGCAGAGAACAGGCTCTCATTAACAACCCTCGGCGAGGGTGAATATCGCTGCTGCCTTCAAAGGAGGCACGGAGGTGCCGGGCCAACTCCTGGCTCCCTGTCGGGTGGAGCTCTGCTGAAGGCATCAGCAAGATCAAAACATCAGCTGGGGAGAACAGAAGGGATGCAGGTATTGCTCCAAGAGGCAGGAGCTGCCATGGCTTTGTGGTTCCTGGAGACACGAGTGGCGATGGTACCAATGGAAGTGCAGCAGGCCCAGTTCTTGGGAGGGTTTCCATGCACGTGCTGCTGTCAGCACTGACTGCTGGTTATCCTAAAGTTCTCCTAGGACTGCCCATGCCAGTGGCAGCTGCACCATCTGCACAAGGAATGTACCCTCAGTTGCTGCCAAGTGAAACCACGCTGAGGCTCAGGAGCCAAAGCCTTCGTCCCCCTCCTGACCTCTTCCTCTCTGCCAGGCCCTCTGTCTCCTTCCTCAGAGTTGCACCTCCGTGGATGAGCTCCAGATGGTTGGGTGGAACCTTGCCAAGCACGGGGGGCTATCAGCAGTGCTAGGGATGACTGTAGGCTTCCTGCTGGGAAGTGTGTCAGATCTGCTGGCTTCTTATTTTAGGCCCCTAAAAAAGCGCTCTCCGAACGACTTTTGGCTTTCCCTTTAGCCTAATGAGTTCTTCTCCCTTTTCCAAAAAGTCTGAGGCCAGTCAGTCCTAAACTCTCCACAGCATCTCTTTGTCTGATTCCCCTTGTCTGGAAGCATATCCGAGGAGTGTGGTGGGGTGGAGGTAGGTTGGACCTGGGCCATCCTTTGGCTCCTGCCCCATGAGTGCATAAACTTTTATCTTTTCAATGTTACCATTAAGGGGCGTTCAAAAAAAAAAAAAAAATAAAAAAAAGGAAAAGGAAACTAAACCACAAACAACTGCATTAAAATAATAATCAGAGCCTCATGAAAGAGCACAAAACCCCAGCAAACCCTCTGTGCTTTGAAACTTGAATCTTATCTCCCCCTGTCAAGGTTAATTGTCACTGGGTTCAAACCATGGACAAGCTTTCATTAAGGCTGGAGATGGGAGCCATGGCTGGGCCGGGTGCGTTGGAGCACAGTTGAATTTGGTCCAGTGTGTTAAGCAGGGAGTCACATCTGCAGCTACACATTTTCCTTAAAGTCGTCGGATTTAAATCTGCTCTTTAATGTTTCTGGAGTGTCTTCTCCCAGGGTTATAACTGTGGAGCTGTTTTAAAGGTGGTAACTTAATTTCTTTCCATATAACTTTATTTCTTTCTGTGTCACGTTGAAGACTGGACTATTGCAGTGTGATCAGATCTGGAGAATTCAGGAAGAACTGATAAAAGTTCCCCTATATAAAGACCCTTCTGGTTTATGTGGTGGGGAGCAAACAGTCTGTCCTGGGAAGCAAATCCTCCTCATTTCTCAGTTAATCAACCTACCAAGAGCCAAACACTGCTGGTTTTCTCTCTTTTTGGACTGCTGCAGAGTTGCTGTTGCAGCCCAGCCTGTGTGTTCAGGATCCCAGCTCTTCTAAGGTGTGGTTGTTGCTCCTGCAGCTCATGTTCTTCTGAAGGGATGCTTGGAGGAGATGGGCATCAAGAGCATTAACAATGAAAAAAACACATCCCAGCACTAAAAATACATCAATGGAAAAGGCAGAGCGAGTACTGGAAATAGTTTTATACCTCATTGAACTAGAAAATATAAATATACACCTAATAAATGACAGTCTCCCCCTACCCCCCACAGAGTCATGGCTAGATTAATTTGGGAGACAAGCTTTCAAATGTAAATATGTTGGGATTATGGTTCTGCTTGGGTAAATTACAGAAACTGTTCAATGCCTCAATCTGCTCAACCTTGAGAGGGTTGTCTTCACCTCTGCTGTTTCCTGTGATGCTCAAGCAAAGAAGAGGCTGAGGATACTGGATGAAAAGAAAATGAATTTATTTTCTCACTTGCAGCCATTTTTATGAGGTGGGTGATAGAGTTGCTTGTGCCAGTGCTGGGATCTTTCCTGGTGTTTGTGTTAGAACAAGGAACAGGGAAAACAAGCTTATTTTGGAAATAATAGTGGTGGGATTTTGTTGTTGTTGGGGCTTTTTTTTCAATTTTCATGACTTTTATCAGAACTTTTCAAATTTCTAATACCAAGCAAAACTCGTTAATTCCTCTCCAAACTCCTTTCTCCCAACTTTGTAAAGCATCTCTGAATGTGGTGATTTTGTAGGGCTGAGCCTTGGGTGGTTTCTGGGTTCTCCTGGTATAAAGCAGGGGAGCCGTGGAGCTCTGGCAAGTGCAGCCACTGACTGCCAATGCCTTGAAGGAGCCTGTGTCCCAAAAAAAGAGTCCAAGTGCTGCAGGATTGGCTGTGCAGGATTCCTCCTTGGCTGTTTTGACACAAGGACCCCTCAGACACGGCTAACGGGATGTGGCCAGCCGTGACTTGACATGATTGCTTAGCATTCCATCCCCACCTTTCCCCCAGCCCGCTTCTTTCCTGTGGCTTGTTTTCATTTCCTTGCTAATCCAAGCATGTCTGATGTTAGCAGGAGGAATTTTTGTGTGGAGCATAGGTCAGGGAGAGCTGACTGCGACTGGATTTTACAGGTGACGTTCATGTGTAAGAGGCGGGGGGAGCAGGACAACAGAAAGGTCACGGAGATGGGAGCGCTGAGAATTGCTGTTGTGCTTGGTGGGGAAGCCTGGGAAGGGGAATGCAGTGGTGGAAATGAGGTTAAAACACTTGGAAATGGGTTCAGTGCTTGGGGATTTGTGCTGCTTTCTGCTCTTGGAGACACAGGAGCACCCGTTCCCTCTCCGTGGTCACCGTGTGCCCTCATGTGCCACCCCTGGCCAGCACAGAAGTGCTGGTGGTAAGCAGGTGTCCCTTGCTGGCATGTGGAAAGAAGAGTCTGCTTTCCTCGGGAATGCTTTCCCCAAAAACTGCTGCAGTCCTTTTGTGGGGCTCAGCCCGTTCCCTGTTTGCTGTGGCTGACAGAAAGCAGACCCCTCACTTTTGTGTGGACTTTATCCACCAGCAACCAGCTGGTGCTGGTATTTGAGATCAGCTGGGAAAGCCATCAGGAAGCTGTGATTGTTCTTTTTTCCTTTCCTTTTTTTTTTTTAATTTCCACCACCTTCTCAGGCTCACTCCCCACTCTCTGCTTGGTCTGTGGGGTTCACCCACTTCCATGTGCCCCAGCAGGGACCCACACAGAGCCAAGCTGTAGGAACATGCCTGATGTTCCTCACCTTGGACAGTCTGAACTTGGCAGCATTTCTATCAAACTGGAGAAAAAAAGCTCTGGAATAGGCATTTTCCCCTCATTCTAATGCATTTCCATGCCTGAAAGTGGGTACATGTACAGTTTATTAAAAGCAATCCTTAGAAAGCTACAAGCTGTAGCTTTTAAATTTCTTGTGTGTTTATTTTCATGAAAAAGAAAAAAAAATCCCATGGTTTTTTCATTAATGGATGGCATTTACTTTTAAGCACAGCAGAAATCTGATGTTGAGCTTCAAACTAAGTAAATCTCCATTTATTAAAGCCCTAAGTGCCTCCGTTTCCAGGTTTTTTCATGGTACATTTAGGCTCCGTGTCGGAGACTCCAGGCTGAGCAGCCTGAGCTCTGATCCAGCAGGAAGGGATCTAGCAGTGGGTCTGACTTTGGGGCTGCATTAAAGGCTGGTGCCATGGAGGGGTGTGAAAAGCCTTTCATGTGGCCACAGGAGGACTCTTCAGAGGCCAGCCCGTGTGGAGGAAAATCTGGGAGCGAGGCAAAGACAGGGATCCAGCCTGTTAGAGGCACCAGATAAGGTTTCACTCCTGGGGGCTGGTTCCTGTGCTCTAAAGCAAACAAAGCCTCGGGTTTGACTTTGCTCGTTTGGTTTTGCCTTTTCTGGAAATGTGTTGCTTTATCAAGCAGTGCTGGGAGCCTCCAAAATCTTGGGTTTGCAAGGGGACACTTGATCAAGTTTCGAGAGATTTCTGTGCCAAATCCAGCCAGCTGAGGAAGGACCCTCTTACCACCAGTGTCTCCAGTTTATTACCAGTCTGAATGATGAAGTTTGAAGGAGAGGTGGCACTTAACACCAGTTGTGCTTCCTAAGCTTTGTATCCAGCTCAGTGTCACCATGAGCCTTGCAGGCACCATCACTAGCAGATAACTGTCCCCTCCTGGAATCAGGTGAAGCCTTTGGACTTGCCTTTGATTTTGGCCAGTGTCAAGTGAGTACTGAAAAGCTTTCCCTCCTCTCCAGAGGTGTTTCATTCCCAAGGATCTCACAATGAGATAGGTTAATAGCAACTGTGACAATAATAGCAGCTGTGAAAATCTGTGCCTTTAGCACCTGGTGCTGGATTAAGGTGAGTGCCCCATTTTTAGAAGAGAGGAAAGCAATTGCTCCCCACTGGCACAGGCTCTGTCACACCCTTTCACAGTATTCTAGTGCTGGGCTCATATTAACTAGAACTGGAAATAAGAGAGCCAAGAGATAGCCCAGCAAGGGATGAAACCACCCCAGCCAAAAGCTCCAGAAGGCACTGACATCTCGCTGCCATTCCTAGTGTTCAAAATGTCCACAAAACTTCAGTGGGCTTTGGAAAACTATGTTAGGAAATGAGCAGGCGCTGCAGGTGATGGTCCTGAGGAGCTCTGCTCTCAGCTTTCCTCCCTGCAGCCATCCTCCCCTCCTGGAATAATGAGGCCTGTTCCTAAATAAATCACATTCAATTCCACACCTTCTTCCCAGGCAAAACCACCCTGGAGTGATAGGCATTAGCATAAGCAAAGCTAATTCCCTAACTTATCTCCAGCGTGCCATATAATTGATTTCATCAAATAAAATCTGCCTAATAAAGCTCTGGAAGTGAAGGGAAAGCTACAACTTAATTGTAGCTCAGCCAAGAATCAATTCCTCATCTTCTGTCTTGTTTTCTGACCCTTCCTTTGTGTTGGTGAGGGCCAGAAAAAAAATGGGCATTTTATAGATATTTCTATCCTTTGGATCCCTGGCATTTCATATCCAGACTGAAAATGAAAGGAAATTTTGCAGATTGGATCAGCCACAGTAAGGAAATGTCTGGGTCAAAACATCCAGCAATGAAGAGCTTTACCCCTCCAAAAAGCTAAATATGAATTTTATCTGTAAATTTGTATTTTAGTTCATCCTGTTGCTTCCCCTAAACACAGAGTTAGGAGAAAAAAAGGGATTAAGGCTAACTTATTTTGTAGTATCTTCATTTCAGAGACACACTAAAAATGTAAAGCACAATAAGAAGTTACAAGCTCAATCCTCGTTTGCTGAGTGAAGATGTTCAGGAAATATTTTGGATAAAACATCTGCAGTGAAATCCTGTAGTGATTCATGCTGGAAGATATTCAGCTTTTCTTTGTTTTCAGTTTGGAGTAAGTGTCATATCCAGGAGGGAAAAAGTGGAAGGATTGGACCACATTTATCCCACATTTTCTGGGATGCCTGTGTAGCTGGAGGAGTGGGGGATGGTCTGGGTGAGCAGGTGCTGCAAATGTATAAATTGCCTGTGAAAATAAATGTTGTAGGAGTCCAGCCCAGCCAAAATGCAAGATGTAGGGTTTGTTTTTTTTTTTTCCTCAAGATGGAACTGTTTCTCTTTTGGGTGCTCATTTTAGGAATGGCTTGGATCTCTCCAGTGGGAATGTCAGCTGCAACTTTTGAAAGCTTCAGTTCTTCACCTTGTCTCAATTTGTTGCTGCTTTTCATAAGCAGAGAAAATGCAGGAGACATTTTGGCCACGTAAGAAGCCTTAAGCTCTTCAGAGGAAGATGCTGAGGGGAGTGGTGAAGTGACAACTCCCGTCTCCTCTCCTTAATCTTGTCAGCCTTGGGATTTCAACATGGGCTGCTGGAATGGGAGCATCATCTTGATTTAGAGTTCTTACCCAGGTGGGTTGAACGTGCCAGAGGCAGCAGCCTGGCTTCAGCAGGGATTACTTAAAGCAGTCATAACATGGCAGGCTTTTTATTTTGAAGATGCTCCACGTTTGTCTTCAAGCTGAGAGGCTGCAGAGATCAGGGAGGGTCAGGAATGGATGGAGGAGGAAAAAGGAGCGTGCTATCCAGAGCCTTGCATTTCCTTCATCCACCATCCATGCAGAGCTGGGCTTCACCAGAGATACCTCTCCTTGCTTTCTGTGTTTGCACAGCTGAGTTTGAAGCACGCTCTTGTAGCCCATACATTCAGAGCAAATATAATCCCTCTCCATCCTCCCTCTGGTATTCCTTGTGTGCAGGATCAGCTTGCAGCCCGTGCCTCGAATCCCAGAAGACGCTGGAGCCACCCTGAGAAACGTCGCCTTGAAACACGCCCATCCCCAGGCCAGCCACCAGGACACTGGGAATGGGGACTGGAAGGTACCTTCAGGCAGGCTGTGGATGCTGAGAGAGGTTTCAGTCTGCAGGGAGGAACAGCGAGGTGTGACAGGGCTGGCTTTGTGCAGCTCATTACGCTCCCGCCGCCGATTTCTAAACGGAGTCCTGGCGCTGAGACAGACCAGGTTTGCTTTTACTAAAAACAGAGGGGTGGGTTTTTTATTTGTCTTGTACCAAAGTATGTAACTTTAGATGGCCATCTCTGTGCCTGGTCACCTCTGAGATTTTTTTTTTTTTTTTCCACTGACATTCACCTTGATAAGCTACAAAGAGGCAAAAACTGCAGTGGCTTGCTGTGTCTTGACTAGTATCTTGCTTTGATAGAAATCCTCAGGGTAAAAAAAACACCTTGTGCAGGGAAAGCAAAGGCTGAAGTGGCTTTCATGAGGCAGGCTTAGTTCCCCCGGAGGACTGACATCCCCATTTTTGAGGCCTAATTGCATGAAGTCTCCTGTGATAATTTCTTAGACAGTGATGAAAAGCAGCTGGAGCCAGCCTCTGGCATTGAGGGGTGCGAGCCCAGCGGGTCGGAGCAGTGTCTTGATAGGGCAACAAAGAGATCCAAAGCCTTGGACAACAGTGATCCTGTCGGATGTGGTTAAAGCCTTTGTTCATCCATTGCTAACACAGATCCCTGGGGGGGATCAATATTAAAATGCTTCCCTGGAAGGTGTGTTTGCTGTGCAACTTGGGACGATATTGTGATGATAAAGGAGTGCTTTTGTACGAAGCGATTGTTGGTTTGGAGCAGAGGCAGCGTCTGTAAGAGTCCTCAGTCTGACACGGCGCTGATGACATCAGCCTGGCCACACAGGCTGATGGCAAGGACCCATCAGCAGCACCTGCCTTTGTGTGGAGGAACCACAAACCAGGCTCCCTGCAGCAGTAACCTGAAGGTTTTGTGTTGCTGGCTCCCCTTTTTCACTCCGTATTGCAGGATCAGGTGAGGCTGTGCTTGCTCCCTGCGTGTTATCCCGCTTCCAGCATTCCCCTTCCTTGCTTTCCCAGCCATACAATGTCCCAGCCCCCAGGCTCAGCTCGTAGCATGTGTGGGGTATTGATTCCTGTTCCACTGAATGATAGCCTTCAAAGGATGGCTGGGCATAATGAGCTGGGCAGCTGCCAATAGCTCCGTGTCACCAGCAGCTTGTGACTCTCCCTGTGTCAAAGCTCTGCTGCCCCTCAGTACTTCAGATGGCTTTTGTGTCTGTGAGAGCAGGCACAATGTCTCAGCTTCTTGGGGTGCGCCTACATCTTCTGAACCCTTTTTGAAGCTATTTCTGCATTTGATTTGGCAGCCTAAAGCCCACAGAAGGGAAGAACATAGGTTTGGAGGCATGCAACCCCTACGTTTAACTTGGACATCACAGCCCCCTCATAAACCCTAAGGAACAAGCAGTTTTGAAAGCCCTCTGCAGTATTGATTTATCATTTTCTGCAGCATCAGCATCACTTTGGAGAGCAAGGGGCCTTGTAATGTAACTGTACCAGATTTCTGTAAGTATCTCAAGTGCCTCATGGGAGTGCATGATTGCTCAAGATGCTTCATAATTTACTCCTTCTCATGTTTTTCAGCTGTGCAATAAAACATTTGTGAATATCCAGGAATGAGGGTCCCTACAGCTGGCATTGATGTGCACCAGGCTCACATGAAAACCCTCGTATCACCTGCAAGAAGGAGAGAAGGAAGGTAGGAATGAGTCTCAGAATTTCCTAAACCTATGGGGTGAGTTTGAAGCTCCTGAAAAGGTTTTAAACATGGTAATTTTGCTTCTTGAATCCTCTTCCTGGGGTCCCCTACTCTGGCTCTCGGTAGTGTTGTTTCTGTTGAAGTACCTGACAGGCTGGTTGATGTTGAGCTGGTAGCACCAGGTCCTAAAGGATTCCAAAAGCAGCTGTCCCCACGTGTGAAGTTTCACTTGTAACTCGGAGAAGACCTCAATGACCAAATGTGTGCAAGGGATTACAAGCCTCACTTGCCTCTTGCGGGTGAGAGCAGGCTTATGTCATCCCAGATACTTTCTGAGAGTAAATAAATGGCTTTGTTTTACGTTATTTGAGAAAAGCCCAACAGGAAATTTGCTCTATTGGCTTCAATGACCGCGAAAACACTCGTAGCCACTTAATCTGGCTCATTCAGGTTCTGTGTGGATTTGTTATGGGGATGTAAACGCTGGTTTCTTACAAAGATAAGTTTTTCTTGAGTGGGAAGGCCAAGAGACTGCAGTTCAGTGAGTAAACATAGAGAAATAGTCTTTATTTCTGGCTCCATGTTGGGATTTCTAGCTCCCTGCTCCTCCAGGCTGAATGCCAGCGAATCCTTGAAGGTAAGGCAGGGCGTGGTGGTCCTTTGACAGAACAAGTCTTGAGGGCTTGAGATACCATCAGCATATCCCTGTCTGCTTAAATTAGCTGATGCAGAACTAACAGTGGTCGTATGACTCAGGGTATAAAGTAAATATCAGTCACTGCTGAATGTTGATCTCTGGAGCACAGGAATTGTTCGTGGCCTGTTGACCTGCCCTGAACTCCTGGGCCATCCCAGGAGTTATTGATAGGTGCGGCCCAAATGCAGTGAGCAGCACCTTTTGCTCTGTGCAAACATACTGTGAGACCAGTTCTGAGTCCCACAGCTGCCCTCAATCCACTCTTGGTTTGCTCTGACTTCCCAGCATGTCCAAGGCACAAGGAGCTGTTCTGGAGCAACTGGTCGTGGGCACCAGATGTTGGCCCTACCGTGGCTGGCCATCCCTGCTACCCAAACACCTGTCTCTGTTAATCAGTACTTCATGCCCAAATCCTGAAGGATGAGCCAAAATGTCTTCATAGACTGGGAAAGCCCCAAAAGTGTGTGTCATGTCTGTTTTGCAAGACCAATCATCATGTGTGGGCCTCTTGCTCAACAATGAACTGCTCGGTGAAGGTCTTGCAGAGTGACTGGAAGTGCCTTTTGCCCTCTCCTGCATCCATCTGGCCATTCATAGCTTGTTGGGGGATGCAGAGGATTTAAAAGGACTGGCAGAAGTGGCAGCTGGCCTGGTGGCAATCCTGCTGTCTCCTGGTTCCCTGGAATAATCCATAAATTACCCTCCCTCACTTCTGGAGCCAGCGGTGGGCGTGTGCTGATTACAGCGCTGTGCTTGACTCATCGTTGCAGCTTGGCTTCAAAACCAAATGTATCCTTCTCTTTTTCGTGTCAAGAGCATGATTAAGTCCTCCTGTTTCTGTGCAAGAGCCTGGAGCAGCTGCCTCTGTTCTCCTCTGGCTGGACTGTGTTTCTCAGGATACAGGAGGGATGCCAAGGAAGCAATGTCTCTCCTGGGAGAGGGCTGGATGAATCACGTTAAGGGAGCTCCAGCAGAAAGTTTCACCCACAAAGGATGGGGAACAGCAGCTGATCTAGACCAAATGATGACTTAACCTTGAAAATTAAGACATCGTTCCTTCAATTTTTGTCGTGCTGGAAAACTGAAAATATTTCCATGACAATATTTCCATGAAACCCAACTTTTTTTTGCAGCAGAAAACCTTTCTTCTGCCCAAAGCCTGCCTGTTGGAACACTCCCCACCAGCTCTACTGGTGGGCTGGGAATTTTCCAGGACTAGCCTGAAGTTTCAATCAAGGCGTTGTTTGGGGTTTTTTGGTTTGTTTATTTGTTTGCTTTTAAGGCAGCCAAGCAAAACAGCTGCTGGCAAGAACTTTAGTACCTGATTCATCCTTATAAAATTCTCTGCAAAGTGAGAAGGCATTTGCTGTTTAAACTGAATTTCCACTGCTACTCCCAAGGAAGAGTTAATAAAGGACTTAGAGGTGTTTGTTTCATTTTGGGTGCCTAATCGGTTCTCAATTTGTTTCAGATGAGCCATGTTAAATTTATCCCATGACCCTGTAATTACAATCTGTCTTTCCATCCCTTAAATAGCCACTCTGTCTTTTCAAGCATTATTTTGGTTCACCTTCCTGGCATCCAGTTTTAAGTAAATATTTTAAGCTCTGAGGAGCATGGTTCGCTGCTTTCCGCTCTCCTGCTTTCCTTGAGGACAGCAAGGGCTCCACTGATTTCCACTGATGGACTTCAGATCAGCTCCAGATTTCTTTCTGGCCTTTCTTTCTGGTGGAGAGCAACTTTTTGGCTATGTAGAGAGTGGAAAGGAGCTTCAAGGACTCTCCTTTTTCTCTTTGACAGTGGAAAGCAGGCACTTCCTTTATCTTTTGTGCCTTGGTGCAGCTGAAAGATGCTGGAGCAGACCCTGGAAAGGGAAGGTCCTGCAGAAGGAGGAGAGGATGGGCCTGTCCTTCCTGGAAAGGGTGGAGCAGGGTGGCCTCTGGCTCTTCAGGATGTTATGGAACACCACCCATCAGATCCTGGGGATGACTTCAGACTGGCTTGAGGATGGAACACCACCAAGGAATGACATTTTACTTGGATTTTTAAAGCTCTAGGCAGAGTGTCTGCTCCGGGTCTGGTTGGTAACTGAGTTCATAACTTTGGCTTTCACTGCTTGGCCACGGGTTTCTCTGTGTGCTTTGAAATGTGACTATCCATGAGGGAGTACTGGAGTTTTTCCCACCTCTTTCTCCTTAGTGCCTTCCCTTTCCTGCATTTCATGAACTCCTTCAGGCTGTATTGCACTGGTCAGGAAAGATGGAGTTGAAATAGCCACAGCTTTACGTCGAAGACTGTTTGCTGCACTAAAAAGAACTGATTAACTCCCTCTCCATCAAGCTTTTGATACGAAAATCAACAAATCTCTCTCTTTTCCAACTGGTTTTATTGGTGTGAGCTGTGCAGAAAGGACTGTGACTGCAATGCACTTGGCACCTGAGCAGAGAAGGGGCAGGTCGTGGATAAAGACTGGGCAGGGTCTTCTCCTCAGTGGGACCTCTCCTGAGGCTGGAAAATCTCCGGGGTTGGTTTTCCTCATGTTTTTGCTGTTCTAAGTGGAACTGACTTTTACAAAGGAGTGTTAAGATGGTCCTGCAAACACGGAGGGGTTGAGAAGTTCAGGTACTGTGATGATGGGTATTTGTTGGGAAGGAAAGATGTGTCCATTAAAAATAACTTGAGTTTCCACATGTATAATCCCTAGACCTGCCTCAGCAGAGCAAGTTCTCACAGGCTAGGTGAGAAGTGATTTTACAAGAACGTGCAGAACAGGACAAGGGGGAATGGCTTCCTACTGCCACAGGGCAGGGTTAGATGGAATATTGGGAAGGAATTCTTCCCTGTGAGGGTGGGCAGGCCCTGGCACAGGGTGCCCAGAGAAGCTGTGGCTGCCCCTGGATCCCTGGAAGTGTCCAAGGCCAGGCTGGACGGGGCTTGGAGCAACCTGGGATAGTGGAAGGTGTCCCTGCCCATGGCAGAGGGTGGAAGGGGATGGGCTTTAAGGTCCTTCCAACCATTCCATGATTGTCCCAGAGCTCTCCAAGATGAGCAGGGGCAACTACCTGCAAAGCCCCTGTGGAGAGACTGATCTGTGCCTTTCTTCTGTCTGGAGGAGAGACACGTAAAGCCCTTCCCAGCACTGGTTTCTGTGAGATGGCATTGCCTGGCTGTGAATATTCATGTGCAGCTTGTTTCTGCAGCAAAAGTGTGAGCAGGGCTGTGGTGCTGCTAATTGCAAGTGAAAGTGTTAATTTTCACACGGTTGTAAAAGAAATCCCAATTCGTGAAGATTTCGCTTGAGTCAGGGGTGAAGATCCTGTCACTTTTAAAGGGCGCAGATGGGAAATGCTGAGTTGGAATATTCAGCTCCTCTTAAAATACTTCATTCCATCAGAAAGATTCCCAGGCTCTCTCAGCATGTTACTTTGTCAAAACTCACCTTTTTTTTTCCCTGAGAGAGGTTGGAGTCTCGACTTATTATTCATCTTTCTATTGCAGCTTTGTTTAGTGGAGTTTATACATTCTTAGATCAAACATTATACAATCTGACCAGGAATCGTGCAATCACAGTGGGAGATGGGAAGAAACAGCATAATTTATTCTATAAACAAAGGCATCATCCACATTAAAGTACAAGTTGGTTAATAAAATGGGTTTTAATGCAATAAAAAAAATAAATATGCAGCTTTCCCTGAGCTGTGTTTAGAAATAGTTGCACTCAGAAGAGGAATGTGGCACTCATGTCTTCCCACAGAGGCTGCCTTCACCTCCTGAAAGCAGCTACCCTGGCTGGTTTTGTCTGGGAAGACTGGAGGGGTTTGAGCAGCTCCTTATTGTAAAATGGAGTGGATAATGAATGCCAGCAGAAGGACTCAACTCCATTTAATATTTATCCGGAGATGAACCAGCTGCTCTAGGTTGGAAACCTCAAGCTCGTGCTGAGGAGAGGTCTGAGGAGGCTTAGCAGGGACAGGAAAAGGTGATGTCCAAGCAGCACTAGATGTTGTCGTTACCCACAGCGTGTTCTGGAGGATGCAGCCGTTAGATCCTTGTGGGACAGCTTTGCTGTTAAAGTTGGGACTTTGGAAAAATGGCCAAATTATTGTGCTTGGGCTTCTGGGTGGGCAAAGGATCCTCCTGAGTGTCTGCTGGACAATCAGCCTCGTTGAGGAGCTGGGAAATTTACTGAGTGGGGTTTGTGTTGTGGGCAAAGAGCTGGTGGATCAAGCTGCTGCTTCTGGATCTGAGCTCTGGGAAGGAGGAGAGCTGGGGGGCATGTCCACTTTTTTCTGAGGATGTATTGCAGTGTGGGTAGGGAGCAGCTCTCAGCTCCCTGCAGCACCGATCTGGGAATTATCAGCTGGATCAGAACTTGCTTTATCCACCAAACATTATAGGAGCTCCTGGAAGGGGGAGAAAAACTCACTTCAGTGAACCCAGGAGAAGATTTCATCCTGGAGCTGCAGTGAGTACAACCTGGACTGTAAACCAAAAGCTGCTGAGAGTTATTACACACACGTGCACACAATAGAGCTCAGAGCCCGGCCACTGAGACCTTTCCTTGGGGATCCATATGAAATACCTCTCACAAAAGCTGCCCTGTGTGCAAGCAGAGGAACTCCTGCTAGTGACGTTAAAAATGGTGAAAAAAGCCCCTCACAACCCCTTTTTCACACACATCCAAGTGGTGTAACTCTTATCTTGCTGCCAGTCTGTTGGAGATAGCAGCACAGCTAAACAGCACACACCATATGGGGCACTAAAAATGCTGCCTGGGAAGCACTTTTCAGTGGCTGCTCTGAATTGTGCCAATGTAAAAAATGTCCCCTTTGTCGTGGTGGTGAATGAATCTTCTTGTTCCCCTTTCTCCCTGGATTTATGTTAACCCTGGCTTTCAGCCGAGTTTGATCTGCTCACTTTATTGTATTGCAAACAGTAGTCAATGGCTCTTCAGCTCGAGATCGCCTGGATTTATTTTCAGGTCAAGTCAACTCTCCTTGACCCAAGTCTGAACCAAAATACATTCCCAGAAGATTCCCCCACAGGATACGGGATCCAAAGACAGAGTGACATTGTAATGAGTTCAAGGTTTTGGCTCAGTACAACGGAGCCCCTGTTGGTGCAGGGAAGGCACTGAGCAATCCTTATTTCAGCGGGTTTTGGCACCCATCACTCACTTCTCTTCACTGAACAGGATCCCAGCATGGTTTGGATTGGAAGGGACCTCAAAACTCATCTTGTTCCACCCCCCTGCCATAAGCAGGGACATGTACTAGGCCAGGTTGCTCCAGGCCCCAGCACACTGCTGGTGTTTGTGGTCTGCAGGGAAGCCAGTCCTTACGGATGTGTTTGCATGGCTCTAACAGTGTGGAATTCGCTGTGCAGGCTTTAAGCGACTGATGAGATGGTCTGCATTCTTTCATTATTTTTTATAAACAAAAGTGGGATGTCTTTTGGGGACTGCCTGGCACACAGGCAGAACCAAGTGATACTGTGACATGAAGTGTAAAACACTGCTTTGAAGATTTGGGACAAAACCGGAATGAACTCATGGATTTAGCCTGGGTGATAAATCTTCCTTCAAAATAAGGCAGCCTTATGTTTGGTACAAAAGAGTGTTTATTTCTTCTATGGAAAAAAAAAAGAAAAGAAATGGTGTAATCAGCTAGGATTAGCTTTCCAGGGGCCCTGGACAGAAGCTAAAGCCCAGACTGCCTCCTTCTCGTGCTCACATTGGATAGTTCGAGTAGTCTAAAACCTCTCTGGCTTCCTATGGTTTTAGGCTATGAGCTGTTGCCAGTGTGCCTTGAACCTAAAGCCATTGCTAAGCACCTCAGCAACAGAAATTAAACGTCCAAGTGTTTGCCTGGTATCAACTGCCTGTTCCAACTGGGAGCCTGGCCCAGGTGTGGAAAAAAATAGGGCCTTATTCCTGTTTTTCATCTCGAGGAGGTATTGAATCCACACAGCAAATACACAAGTAAGGTCCAGCTGCCTTAATATTGCATTAAGAGTCTTTGTGGTCGGGATGCGCTGCCTCTGTTGTGCTGCCTGCTCGTGGTTAATGTTTCATCAGCCCCTTTTTTATTTTATCTGCTCGTGTAATTACCTGGGAACAGCCCCGTGTGCAGCTGGATGATGCTTCAAATTTCACACCTTGTTGGGATGGATGCTGGGAAAGCTGTCAGGGAGATAGCTGGGCAAAGGGAAAGAGGAGAGTGGGAAATCCAGCAGGAGCTCATACGTGTGAGCTCTCTTGGGCAGAGTGGTCTGTGCTGTCTGAGTGATAAGCAAATCCCATCTTTTCTGATGGGTCAGGTTGGGTTATCTTTACCTGAGCTGGCTGAGAGTGTGACGGGGTCAAACAGGCACCGATTGTTTCATGGCACAGGAGCTGCTCAGTGGTCCCTGTTATCTTGTGAGGTGAGCTTGAGCTGTGCCCTCCCCTTGTTCCTCTGGAATAAACTCCTTTGGATGGTGAGTTAGCACAGGGGAAGGCCATGGGCACGAGCAGTTACTGTGCACTGAGTTGTGCGTCTGCTGAAAACCGTCCTGTAGCTATTCTGTGAAGCTTTTCCTGCAATCCACAGGTTTCTCCTGAGGGAAGATACACTCCAGGAGACAGGTTGGGAGGAAAAAGGGAGCAGGGATGCTCCTCTTTCAAAGGAACACAAGATTTGTGTGGTCAGGAGACAGGTGGGTAGCCAAAGGTGTGACCACACCTGTGGAAGGGGCCCTGAGGCCAGTCCCACCCCACGCTGTGGAAGCTGCCTTTGTGAGGAGACCTTGCTGTGTGCAAGGTGTCTGCCAGGAAAGGTCTCTCAAGGGAGGCAGGGGTTTATTGGCCTCCACGTGACGCAGTTTAGGCAGGAGACGGGGCTGGAACTGCTGCAGGAGCATCTGGCATGTGCCACTGGGGCCTCCTGGAGAATGGAGACCAGGCATGTAGGGAGCCTAGGCTGGGAAGCGGCTGGAGCAGGGCTTTGGAGAGCTCATGTTTTGCACTTGGCTGTTGAGTTGTCCCCAGATCCTGAGTGGCTGGCTGGACTGAGAGCCAGGAGAGCTCGGCCATTTCCATTGCTGAGCTAGAAGCAATCCAGAGGGAGATGGCCAGACAATTCCCAACCACAAAACATCAAATGAAAGCAGCTTTAATGTCTTTGTCTTCTCACCTGTTTGCTGGTGGGCAAACAGTGACTGCTCACAGTAAAAGATTACCCTTTGTGTTCTCTTACTTAACATTTTCAAGGAGTTGTGGCTAAACAGAGGTGACCTTCACTCTCAGCTCCCATGCATGGGCTTAGCTCCAAGAACTGCAGTCAAACTACGCTGACTTTCAGCAGCTGGGACTTGGGCCCTGCTTTTACTGTCCCTTCCTCGGTGCTCATGCACTCAGTTTTCCTTGCCAAGATTATATTTGCTTTTCTTCCTCAAGGACTGCTCTAAATATCAGACTTTAAAACAATATGTCTTTTTTCCCCCTGCAGAGAACAATATGATATGCCACCGTTGAATTAATATGTCCATGAAAAGTGAATATAATCTCCCCAGTAGATCCCCTTTCCAAAAGATTTATGATGGAATGAATTTTTTATTTCTTTCTGGCCTGTGACATTGAGTTGTTTTACACCTAGCAGGACTCTTTCCCATGGAAGCAAGCAAAGGATTAGGATGATGGGGGGATCCCAATTCCAGCTCCTTGCTTTCCTCTCTCTGTCCCCAGCCTGCCACTTGCTGCTGATGCAGATTTCCATAGCATGGCTCCTGTCAAAACCTACCCTTGCTGCGTCCATGTCTTACTGCTGAATCTGAGAGTGCGCTCTGAGGACAGGAGAAGTTTATGAATAATGTTTATGTAAAAATCAATGCCTCTGAAAAATCTTCTCTGCTGCTTGCTTAGCTGCTCCAGGCAAGATTTCTGGCTCAGGGTTTGATTTTATCCTCCTCATGGTCACATTCTGGCATGCTCTCAAATAAATGGCAAGAATGCCTCCGACAGCAGATTATGAAGCAGCAAATAACATCCACTGGTAACACCTTTATTTAGTGGAAAGGGTAAGATGGAAATGAACTGTAAAGGAGAGACCCATCTTCTATAATTATTACCTACACAGGTCATATTCTGAATTCCACCAGCAATTGATTTCTCCTGAAAGCTCTCATCACGTTGAAAATAGCAAATTGACTGCTCTGCCAGCCCTTTCCTCAGTGGATCCTGTCGGGATGCACACCATCCAGCTTGGCTTTGGGAAAGCTTGCTGGGATTGACAGAAAATGCCCTGGCACGCAGGTGGACAAGACCTTAAAGCTTTCTCCTGCTGTGTCTCTCACTCTCCTTCATCCATGGGGGTGTCCAAGGAATGCCTGGACATGACAAGGTGGGGATCGGCCACGGCTTGGACTCGAAGATCTCGGAAGCCTTTTCCAGCCTAAACAATTCTGTGATTCTGTCTCTGGGTGGACAAAGCCAGAGAATGGTTAAAACCCTGGGTGGCCCAGCTGAAGGAGGCCACGTGAAGCACTGTGTGCTTTGAGTTGTCTCTCTGAATCAGAGCTGTTCACCATCACTTGTTGGGAGGCGAGAGCTGACGGCAGCGTCCCTGGGCTGGACAGGGCCTGGAAAACACAGATCTCTCCCGGCAGCTTCTCACAAGGCTTTCAGCGTGTGCTGCCTCAAACCACACATGCTGGAGGAGGCCTGTCACAGCCCAAGGAGCTCAGCTTTATACGCAAAAATCTCCCTCTTCAATTTGGTCCTTCTTGTTGTGGTGCTGAAGCTCATAATGCAGCCTTGGAGCTGCACCAGGGATGGAAACCAGCCCCCGAGGGGCTTTCTGCAATTAAAATATAATATCTCATGAACCTTTGAACTAACAGGTGGGTGGTGTGCAGGAGGAAGGGAAGTCCTGAGCTGTGAGTTCTCTTTTATTGCTTGGTTTAGTGGTTTAGGCTCGGCTAGGGGAAGCAGGAGCCTTGCCCTAGGATGGGTTGTGGTTGCCCTGGCAGCCTCTCCGTGTACTTCTCTTCCTTTTTTCTTCACTTTTAAGAGGTCAGCTTCTTTCTGCTGCAGTTTCCCTAGCATTGCTTTCCCAGCCCCTGGGCAGCTTCTTCAGCTTGGGGAACCTCTGGCTCACTCCATCCTTGTGCAGAGGAGGACTGTCTTTTCCTGGAGCTGCCTCTGAGCACAAGAACCTTTCCTGTCCTCCAGCGGGAGGATGCTTCTCCCTGCTCTTCCCCTCGCTTTCCTCATCATGCATCTGTTCCAGACCGGACAGGATGGGGCTGGACGGGAGACCAGCCCTGGGGCTTCCCCGAGGCCGCTGACGCTGCTGGGGCACGGCTTGGCATTAAATGACCTGATTGTTCCCTGCTGGTCGGGGCAGTGAAGCCGGGCAGCACCGCCGTCGCTGCCTGCTGGAAATGCTCGTTTCCTTTGTGCTGCCGCCTCAGAGGTGACTCCTGATGCAGTCATCTATTTATTCCTTTTGCTAGCACAGGGGCTTGTTCCTCCATCCATCATCCCAGTGATGCAGCGAGGAACGTGACAGAGAGAGGACAGAGGACCGGTTGTCTTGGCACAGGGAGGAAGCGGGCGCTGCGTGTTCATCCCGCAGGAAGCTCGGCTTCACCTTCGGACACTTCACGGATCACAGCCCGGCTTCCTTCAGGGCTGTCCCGGGCTTTGTCGTGGCCAGGTGGGTGTTTGCACTCCTGGCACTGTGCTCTGTCTGTGCGTGAGGCTGCTCCCACCTCGCTCCTGCTGCACGCAAATCCTCTCTCGTGCAATTGGAGAAATGTTTCCCTTTGTCCCATTCTGATACTTGCTGTGCAATCAGAATGCTCCCCCACCCAATAGGATCTGCACTTTGCCTTCTTGGCCTTCTCTATCACCCCCAAACCCATGTCTTTCTAGCACTCGAAGCTGCCAACTTGAGCTTTTTATTTTTTATTTGAAATTTCTCTGTTGATTTGAGTAGGCAGGGCTGGGTGTCAGCTTCCATCTGCCTCCCAGCTGGAAAGGGAAGCCTTAAGAGAAAGGGAGGGTGCTTTCGGCCTGTGTTCCCAAAGGC
The DNA here is from genome assembly GCA_013398055.1 of Ifrita kowaldi. NCBI lineage: Eukaryota > Metazoa > Chordata > Aves > Passeriformes > Cinclosomatidae > Ifrita > Ifrita kowaldi. The sequence continues at coordinate 163,601 of VZRS01001933.1, forward strand.
AATAGGGAAAGGCTGTGAGAACTGGGAGAAATTCAGGATTTTTTCTCTCCCCTACCCCCATTAGTAAAAACTTGTGCTTTTGGAGAAAAAAAAAAAACAACATATTGCTGTAGTTCAGGCGGTTAAACAAAATATAAATGCAAACCAAAGCAGTTAAATAACGATCTGGCTTTCAGTGCTGCATTTTGCCCTACTCTGACATGTTGCCACAGACTCCCCTGTAAAAGGGTGGAAATTGCAGAGCTTTGCTTTCCTAAATCATAAAATGGTTTGGATTGCAAGGGACCTTAAAGCCCATCCCCTTCCACCCCCTGCCACGGGCAGGGACACCTTCCACTAGCCCAGGTTGCTCCAAGCCCTGTCCAACCTGGTCTTGGACACTGCCAGGAATCCAGGGGCAGCCACAGCTTCTCTGGGCACCCTGTGCCAGGGCCTCCCCACCCTCACAGGGAAGAATTTCTTCCCAATATCCCATCTAACTCCACCCTCTGGCAGTAGGAAGTCATTCCCCCTTATCCAAAGTCCCAGAGTCTTCAGCTCTCTTGGAACCCGTTCAGGCCCTGGAAGGTGCTTTAAGGTCTCCCCAGAACATTCTGTTTTCCAGGCTGAACAATCCCAGTTCTCCCAGCCTGTCTCATTTCCATGAGTGATGGATCACCTGGACAGCTGCATCTCCAAGGAGTTGCTGGCCACAGCAACTGCAATCTGCAATCCCATCTCTTGGATCACCTGCTTGGGTTGGTGGCAGATACCAACTAATCATGGCAAGCAGGCAGCACCTCGTCCTTGCGCCGATCCTGTCTGAGGTTCCCAGCTCTGCTTGCTCTGTTCTAGGGAGGCGGTTTTGTGTCGTGCAGGTTTTTAACGCCTGAAAACCGAGCAAAATCTAGTTTTTGTAACAAAATGGGCACTGGCCCTGGCTCTCCTGTGAGGAATGTGCTCCCTGTAAAAAGATACCTGAAGGGAGGAACCCGGAGAGAGCAGTGAGGCCTCTGCCCTTGGCAAAATGCAGGAGAGGGGAGGTTGCCCTCAACTCCTGGACACCCAGCAGCTTTGTGGTTCCAGGTGCTGGCTGGTATTTTTGGAGAGCTGTGGAAGACTTTGCACTTTTTGGTGTTATTTTCTGGCACACCAAGTAAGGAAAACTCACTCCACTTGTTTGTTTGTTTGGCCAAGTGACCGGAGTGCCGCTAGAGTGCCTTTATTTTTGTTGTTTTTTTTTTCCCTAGGATTTTCAGAGCCTGATTTAGCCAAGTGCTTCAGTCCATGCTTATTTTTAAACCTAATCCTGTCGCTGTCTGACACAACCATGCTTCAATCCCACCAACATCCATGGACTTGGGTGAGCACTCGGAATTCACGTGGATGCCGAAACACTTTGCTCACAGACAGCTGTGAAGTTGGGAGGGCCTCATCCAGGGAGAGCAGGAAGGGAGATGAGGCACCTTACATCCCACCCTTTCCATCCATGGGATGGCGGGAGACTCATCCCCCTGTTCTTCTAGTTCCCTGGCAAATCAGAAAGGACCCTAAAGACAGTTCCACCTCTGCTATGGGCAGGGACACCTTCCACTATCCCAGGGTGCTCCAAGCTCTGTCCAACCTGGTCTGGAACACTTCCAGGGATCCAGGGGCAGCCACAGCTTCTCTGTGCCAGGGCCTCATCACCCTCACAGGGAAGATTTTTTTTCCTAATATCCCATCTAAATCTGCTCCCTTTCAGTTTGAAGCCATTGCCCCTTGTCCTGGTAATTTCCCATGGAAACAGGATTAAGCATTTTCTGGGAAACAAAAGACATGCTTTCTGGGGGCAGGCCCAAGGGGCTAAACTTTAGCCCTGTATCTTCCAAAAAGTCACGGTTCAAAGGTACCAGCTAAGCTGTATGTCCTGGCTGGGCGGTGGCTCAGCAATGCTGAGGTGATTTAGGAACCAGAGGTTGCTGTGGGCTCAAGGGGAGGGTTTGGGGACCGAGCCCTGCTCTGGTGTTTTGGGAGCAGCCTGGTGGATGTGCCTCAGATCGCTGGGAGCTGTCAGTGCCACTGGCAGGGTGCAGCAGCTGGGCAGGTGGATCCCAGCAGTTTCCCTAGGACACACAGCCTGACTGACCCCCCTTTCCCTCGCCTTCTTGTGCTCAGGAAGGGGATGTTCACTTTGAGTCACTGACTCCCTGACTTCTTGTCACTTTTCCTTGGTGTTTTTCTTGCCCTTGGGGAGGGAGCAGAGGTGAGGATCTGCTGCCTCCCCTTGCCTTGTCTTCTCCATACTTTATTGTGGCAGGGAAAAAACAAATCAAAATAGGAAACAAGTAGAGACACGCTGTTTAATTTCCAC
>VZRS01001939.1:291-14728 GCA_013398055.1 Ifrita kowaldi
GATATTACCGTGTTGGCAGGCGCCTCGTCCCTCCCCGTCCCTCCCTCCTGGCAGCTGGCAAACCCCTCACGAGAGGAGGATGCTCAGGCCGGGCACGGTGTTAACCCAATGCAGCAGAAGTGGGGGGAGCAGCTGGCGCTGGCTGCCCTGGACCCCGCCGGAGGATGGGGGTGATCTCCCCACCACAGCCCCCGCCACGGCATGGCAATGCCCTTGGAATGGTTATTCCTCGTATTTGGCAACTTCAGCTGGACGGGGAGGGGGCCACGGGCGGGGGTCCCTGTAGCCAGCAGAGGCTTTGTGATGCAAAAGCCCTTTTGCTGTGAGGCCGAGGTGGGTGGAGGCACCGTCCGAGGGCTGAAGGAACCCAGGGGCTTTGCCAGCCCCGAGAGGGTGGTGGGAGCAGCCAGACCCGAGCTCCCAGCACAGCACTCACAGCCAAGTTTGGTCCGGCAGAGAGATGCCGTGCCTCAGTTTACCCACCTGCATGTGCGTCAGGGCCGGATAATTTATGCATCTTTAGGCTGGAATGCTTGTTCCTGGAGGAATGTGTGGGGACCTGGGCACCCAGTGAAGTCTGGGGGGCAGCTGGGACCCCTCACTTGCAGACTCAAGCCCCTTGGCAGAAGGGCAGCACCCAGGAGCTGGCATCAGGGATTTTTTTAACCAGATCTCGCTCAAACTTTCCCTGGCACGGAGCATTCCCTGCCCGGGGGGGCGGCGCGGAGCCTGCCAGGGAATTGCTCGGGTGAGTTTGCAGAAAGCCACAGCTCCTGAGCAGAATTAATCATTTGTCGCCCTGGGAAATAATTGCAGGCAGCAGAGTCGGTCTCGTTAGCGGAGCGGTTCGGGGGGGGCTGAGTGTCCAGCGGGTGATGCTCGGCCGGGGGGCAGTCCCACCGCAGCGCTCTGCCCGCCGGGCGCGGGGCCGGGACGGGCACCGGGACGGGCAGGGGTGAAGCCCCAGGGCTGCCCCAGCCTCTGCCCCCCTAAACCCAACCCATGAGGTCACATCCTGCACCCGGATGGGAAATCCATGCAAAAAAATGCACTCTGTGGGAAAGGGCTCGCGGCTGGGGGAACCGCAAAGTGCCTGCTCAGCAAGGAGCGTCCCCCATCCTAATTGGGAACAAATGTTCCGGCAAGCCTGGGGTTTCCTTGCTGGCTCAGAGGGAACTTTCCAGGGCTGCTGCTCTGCCAGCTCCTTCCCAGGGCAGCTCCTGGTCCTTCCTGGCTGTTGGCATCGATGGGGCAAAGTCCTTGGGACATCCAGCTCCTGGAAGTGGCAGAAGGGAAGGGAGAGAAGCGAGGCAGGAGCGGGGCACAACCCTTGTTGGACACCAGAGAATCCCCATCCCTGCCTGCAGCTCCAGAGACCCTGGGGCTCAGCCCTTCCCATTAGCTCAGCCCCAGCAGCCAAGGGCACAGAAAGGTCCCCACAGGGACCCCCAACCACCACAGCTCCCCTGCCTCAGCTGAGTTCAGGCTGGAAGGGCCCCGGTGCCCAGCTGTGCTTCCTCCTCCTCCTCCTCCTCCTCCTCCTCCAGCCCTGCTCAAAGTCACGTCCCAGCGCCTGCCATGCACCCCGTGCCAAGCACGTGCCAGCTCCCACCCTGGGGCTGCGGGGCTGGGACACCCTCAAACTGCCACCCCCACAAACCTCTGCCGCTGCTGAGTGGCCACCCCGAGCACCCCACGGGGACAGGGGGGCACAGACGCCCCATTCCCAGGGGGTCCTGACCCCAAGCATCCCCCGGGGGCACAGACATCCCATTCCCAGGGGGTCCTGACCCCAAGCATCCCCCAGGGGCACAAACATCCCATTCCCAGGGGGTTCTGAGCCTGAGAACCCCTCAGGGGTACCATCCCAGGGAGTCCTGACCCCAAGTACCTCTCAGGGGCACAGACATCTCATTCCCCGGGCGTCCTGACCCCAGGCATCCCCCAAGGGCACAGACATCCCATTCCCAGGGGGTCCTGACCCCAAGCATTCCCCAGAGGTCCGGACATCTCCCTCCTGAGAGGCTCCTGACTCTGAGCGTCACCCAGGGACACAGACATCCCCATCCTAGGGCATCCTGAACTCCAGCATTCCCCAGGGCCGTGGACATCCTCCTCCTGAGAGACTCCTGACCATGAACACCCCTCAGGGAAAAGGACATCTTGCTTCTGAGAGTCTCCTGACCACAGCCATCCCCCAGGCACACAGATGTCCCCGTCCTAAGTCACTCACAACCCGAGCACACCGCGGAAGGAAGGGATACACAGCCATGTGCACTCCGGGGTGCCCCCAGCTCTGCCCCCTGGTTCCCCCACACAGGGAAGCACTGGGACCCCTCAACACCCCCGGGGACCCTGAGTCCTCCCTGGGCTACAGGATTTGGACCATCCCACTGAGCTCTGCTGTTGGCTCAGAGAGAGCGGACCAGGCACAATGGGGAACCCCAAAATAAAGGCAAGAAGAGGAGGAGGGGGATAAGGCCAGGGAGGGAGGAAATGCTCACTCCCAGGGCACCTCCCAGTGTAGCTGTGAGCACTGGGGGTCTTCTTGCAGCTGACACCAGTACTGGGGGCACCTGGACATCCCAGGAGGTGGAAAGGAGGAAAGTGGGAGCAGCCAGGCAGCAGGGAAGGCCAGCTCAGGAGCTGATGTGCTGTGGAAATAAGAAGGAGGAGGGTAAAGACATGCAGCAGGACTTCATCACCCCACTGTCCAGGGCTCTGGGGACCCCAGATCAGTTATCCGACCGCAGCACTCCCTGTGCTCCTTAATGGCATTTCAGTCTTGGCTGTGAGAGGCAAACCAGAGCCGGGCCAAGGAGCCAGACAGGATGTCTGGCCGGAGATGAGCCGGAAAGATTATGCCTTTGGGGACCCCCGAAACGGGTCATCCCCCCGCCCACCCCACCATCCAGGCACCGGGGGAAAACCCCGTCCCTCCGAGGGGGTGCTGGGACCCCCGCTGTTGCTGCTCCCCCTTGTCGGGGGCGTGAGACCCCCACCAGCTCCCGAATGGTGCGAGGCTGGAAGGAGCTCGGGGATGGCTCTGGGTGGCCTTTGCCAGCAGAGGGGACTGTTGCTTGTCTTTCCAGAAGCGCTCGCCTAGAGCCTGTCCCGTGGGACAGCTCGGGAGGAGACATTCTTGTCCTCCGTTCCCTGGTGAGGACATAGCAGGGACCCTCCCGTGGGAAAAAACACCGTCTGCCGGGAGGGGGAGGATCGGGAGAAAGCCCTGGCAACAAGTCTCTCCCCAAGTGACATTTTCCTGCCCCTTTTGTTCACAGAAACCTCCCGAGTTTGAATTTTTGAATCTCCGCCTCTTGCCGGCGCACTGCCCTTCCCCCAGAATAAGTCAGCTGGGGTAAATAAAAAGAGAAAATCAAAAATCCTAATCCTCAAATGCTCCCCGTGAAGCGATTCCTATCTCGACCGTGACTGCCTGACGGCGCGGCTGAAAGCACTAACGGAAACCAAACGCGGAGCCGACGCTTGCCAAGTTTCAGCGGCTGCCGGAGGAGCAGCTCCCGTTGGGCTCCCAGCTCTGCTCAGCGCATCCCGCCGCGGACATCTGGGAAGAAAGAAGATTGCAGCTGGACACAGCTGGATGCAGCGCCCCAGGGAGGCATGGGCTGGGGTGACGCGCTGCGCTCCCCGGGGCAGCTCTTCCTCTGCAAAGGGATTTCCCTGGGGGTGGATCCAGCGCACCGGACCTGCCGTGGCTTGTGCTGAGCCCCAAACGGCCCCGGGCACCAAGAGACACCGACGTCCTCGGTGCAGCCGTCACCTCCCCGGGACTGCGAGACCCTCGGGGGGCTCCTTGGGGGCTCCCTTGCCCCGAGGTTTTGGAGCAGCACGGGGCTGACAGGCCACGTCCTACGGACGCTGCAGCCAAGCCCTCAGGATGGGCATCTGCCAACTGCCCTTGGACATCTCCCAAGCTCCACGCCGAGCCCCACGGCAGCCCTCCAGCTCCCTGGCGTGGCCCTCAGGCTTTAGGGAGGGCATTCCCAGCCGAGCCACACCGGGAGAGGATCCAAGCCCTCAAGTCACCCTTCCAAAGTGGGATGGAGCACCTTGCTCTTCCCCAGGGCTGGGAAATCAGAGCTCAGCGTCGAGCCCACGTGGGCTGGAGTCGGCCCGGCTGTGCAAGGGTTAAAGCCGGCTGTTCGTCCGGGTCTCGGGGGCCTCCCACTCGCCATCGCAGAGTATGAATAGCTGCGCTCCCCTCTGCTCGCAGCCACTCGCTTCCCTCCCCGCCTTCCCACTCTGCCTCGGCGATCTCCCCGGCATCCTCCTCCCCCGGCGTCTTCCTCTGGCAGTGCCGGCTCCAGAGCCCCGGCATCCTCCGGCAGCGCCGATGCTGAGCACGGAAAGTTTCGCAGGGGCGAGAGCCCTGGGAGAGGAGTCGCTGCAGATGTGGGACCTCAACAAGCGGCTTGAGGCGTACCTGGCCCGCGTGAAGTTCCTGGAGGAGGAGAACGAGGTGCTGCGAGCTGAAATCCAGAGCACCAAGAGCAGCCCGGCCGGGGACTCGTGGCGGGTGAAGTACGAGGAGGAGCTGCGAGCCCTGCGGGATGCGCTGGATCACGCCTTCAGGGAGAAGTGCACGGCCGAGCTGGCCAGGGACAATCTCTATGAGGAGGTCCAGCAGGTGAAAAGCAGGTGCCAGAAGGAGCAGGCGGCCCGAGAAGAAGCTAAGAAGCAGCTGTCCTTGAGCAGGAAGGAGCTGGAGGAGGAGAGGAGAGCGCAGATCTGGCTGAAGGAGAGAGCCGTGCAGCTGGAGAAGGAGGTGGAAGCCTTGCTGGAGGTGCACGAGGAGGAGAAAGCGGGGCTGGACCAGGAGATCGCGAGTTTCTCCCACAGCCTGGAGAGCTTCCGCTGTGCACCGGTGGCTTTCCAGCCAGTGGAGGTCGAGGACTACTCCAAGAGGCTCTCGGAGATCTGGAAAGGGGCGGTGGAGACCTACAAGACAGAGGTGTCGCAGCTGGAGGGTTCCCTCTGCCAGGCCAAGGAGAACCTGTGGAAGGCAGTGGAGGACAACCAGCAGAGCCAGCTGCAGCTGCAGCACCTGGAAAAGGACCTGGCAGGACTCAAAGCACGGAAGGAGATGCTGGAGGAGAGTCTGGCCCAGCAGTGGCAGGAGCAGCGCGGGGAGGCAGAAAAGTTCCAGGCGAGTGAAGGCAGCGGGAAGGCGCTGGGTCCTTGGGGAGGGGCAGAGCAGGGGGCTGTGCGTGCCTGGGTGGGTACTCAGGGCACATCCCTGAGCAAAGGGACGGGAGAGATGGATGCAAGGAGGGAAGACAGAGGGAACAAACCCCAGGGAAGGGATGGACGGTGGCCCTGGATGAGCTGCGGATGAAGCTGAGGAGGGCGGGAGGAAGAGCAAAGCGGCTTGGGGACATCCCTGTCCCCAGCACAACAGAGACCCGGGGCCACCCCACTGCAGGGGAGCAGCACTCAGACACCTCCCCCAGCAGCCTGCCCGGTTGCTCCATGTCCTGCTGGGCTCCAGAGTCAGGATCCCGGGATAACGACAGCCGCTGCCCCCGGTGCGGGCAGGATAAACTCCGGCCGACTTCGCTGCAGCTGCGATTCAACAGCTGCAAAAGTGATTCAGCAGAGGGTGGTGGAGGCGGGGTGGGCTGGAAATACCGGGAACGGCGCGAACACTGCCCGGGGAAGGGTCTCTCTTTGTTCCAGGTCCTGGGACCAGCCATGGGTGTCCTGGGGCAGAGGGTGCCGCGGCCTCGGCTGCTCGCCTGAAAGTTGTTTCTTTCCCACGCCGGCGTCCCGCAGCCCTGAATCACCCCAGCCCTTCCTCCCTCCCTCCTCCAGCAGCCGTTGCCCCATCGCCTTTCAGCCCTGCTCATCTCCTTGCCCCACCCTCAGCCCCCCGTGCTAAAATCGAGCGCCGAGGACTCCTGTCCCTGCAGCGTCCTGAGGGGATGAGCCGAGCCACCTGCCCAGGTCCGCAGGGATCGGCAGAGCTCAGGCGGGGCTGGGGTCCCCCTGACCCCTCTGTGCTACCCGCAGCTGGCGATGGAGGCCCTGGAGCAGGAGCAGCAGAGCCTGCGGGTGCAGATCGCCCGGGTGCTGGAGGACAGGCAGCAGCTCATGCACCTCAAGATGTCCCTCAGCCTGGAAGTGGCGACCTACAGGTGAGGTTCCCGATGGGAACGGGGCTGGGGAGCGGCCGCTTCCCCGGCACGCGGTGGGCAGGGAGCTGGGGCCGAGCCTGGCACCGCGGCGGGCACAGGAGGGTCTTGGCACGAGAGGGGGCTCGGGCACAAGGGGGTCTCGGGCACACGGGAGGTCTCGGTAGGGGTAGCCCTGTGCCCCTTCCGCAGCCCTTCCAGATGGCCCCACACAAAGGCCGCCTGCCAGGGACTGGGGGGACAATTAGCATGAGAATAGGGGCTGTCCCGGCCCAGGCGAGGGGCCTCCCCGGCAGAGCATGATGTCACCCTGCGCGGACACTAATCCCGGGCACGGGGGGATGGGAGGGGAGACAGGAGCAAGGGGGGCTTCTTCGGTCCCCCCGTTCCCTCGCCGAGCCGTGACAGGGCAGCACAACCATCTGTGGCCGCTCCGTGCCTCAGTTTACCTGCCCTGACGCTGCCGCAGCCCAGCGGGGCGGGCTGGGGCGCACAGGGAGCACCCAGCACCCCGCAGCACCCACCCTGCAGCACCCACCGTGCTCCTCTCCTCCTCCAGGACGCTGCTGGAAGCGGAGAGCACCCGCCTGCAGATGCCGGCCGGGGAATTCAGGTTGGCCAACGGCGTGCGAGGTAAGGGACCCCCGGCGCCAGCCCGGCACCGCCACCGCGTCACCCCGGGAGGGCTCGGGGAATGAGGCTGAATTTAGACACATTTTCCTGCATTTTCCTGGCAGCGGTTGCCCGGCCGCGATAGGAAGGTGCGAACAGCGCCCGGAGGCTCTTGGCACGGGGCTCACAGCCCAGATAAGACTTATCTGCTCCTTCGCCTTTTTTTAATTCCCTGCCTTGCACGGGGAGGGCAGGAACGGATCTGCCCAGCAGGACGGCGGGCTGTGGTAACAGGCTGAGCATTTCCTTTTTCCTCAAAACAGAAAAAAACAAGGAAAGCTTGTCACCTGCACACTTTCCCCAGCAGCAGGACCTGACTGGGGCTGCAGCTGGCCAGAGCATTGTTCCGGCCTGATGCTGAACCCCCTGGGACCATCAGCATCCGCTGCACTCAAGAGGGAGGAATTTCCCACTTTCCAAGAAGGAACCGTTTAAGAATAGGAGAGGGGGCAGCGAGAGGCAGCCAGGCGGCAGGGGAGGGCTGGGAGAGCCCTGGAGCGGCTTCTTGCCCGCTCACGGCTCCACCTCACTCTTTGCAGATCTCAAACTGGAGGTGAGCAGCAGCAGCAGCAGCAAACTGGTACCAGTGAGCCCTGAGACCAGGCGGCTGCTGCCCCGAGACCACTGTGCCAGCCCCTCCATCTTCCCCAGGGCAGAGGGCAGGGCGCAGCTAGCAAAACCCCAAAGCAACACCCTGACACCCAAAAGCCAGAGCCCCGGCGCCAGGGAGCTCCAGAAAATCAGCTCGGCCCTCCATGCCACGGCACTGCCGGCTGCTGGCAGGGCTGGGGGGCCGGGAGCCCCTGTCCGCCCCACACCCAGCCCCTCGCAGGCAGGCAAAGCTGCCCCTCCTCTCTCCCCAGAGCCCCCCAGCCCCTCACCGCCGGAGCCGGGGAGCTCTGGGGGAGAGGGTCCCGCCTGGCCGGGGGGAGATGGGGCAGTGATGAGCCAAGGGATGGAGTGTCCTCTGTCCAGAGCCACGGGGGACACTCCTGGTGCCAGCGAGCAGCCCCTGGGAGCGGCGCCCGCCCGCAGACTGCAGTACCCGGCCCAGCTGGTCAGCGAGGCGCTGGAGGACGCGCTCAAGGCGATGGAAGACGATGCTCAGCCCGAAGAAGAGCCCTTGCTCAGCACCGTGTGGGCCCCCCGGGATGCCCGTGTCCCCAGCCCCATTTTCCCCACAGAGGGATGTGGAGGGGCTGTGTCAGAGGGGGCTGGGGAAGAGCAAGACCCCTCTGAGGGCTCTGAGGATGGGGACAGCCCCGAAGCAGAGGAGAGAGTTGGGGAAGTCGTGCTCCAGGGGCTGGGTGTGGAGAGCAGCATCCTGCAGGACAGAGCCGTGTCCCCAGCGGGCATGGCCGCTTCCTTGAGTGCCTCAGGGAGCCGGGAAGATTTGGGAGCATGGGAGGAGGAGGAGGAGGAGGGAGCTGCTGTGCTGAGCCCAAGGGATCCAGAAGTGGAGGCCCAGGAAGGGGACGGGGGTCCCCCTGGACAGACAGTGACCAGCTGGGAAAAGCCAGAGCAAGAGGAGGGCAGGGCAGAGACCCCAAGCACGGAGCCATCACACCCCTCAGAAGAGGAGGAGGAGGAGAGGGGACTCTGTAGCCCCTGCGAGGAGAATGGAGATTTCCAGGAAGAAGGAACAGATGTGCAAGAAGAGGAGTGTCTGCACAGAGAAGTGGAAGCTGCTCATGCTGTCCTTGCAGAAAGCCACCTGGCTTTGCCCACAAAAGGTCACCTGGAAGAGGACTTTGTTGATGCAGAGCAGGAAAGATCTGAGCAGCAGAAAATGCCCGTGTGTGAGATGGATCTGGCTGCAGAAAAGGAAAGGGGACAGGAGCTGTGCCCAGAGCAGGAGCCCTCAAGTGTCCATGAGGCCATCCCAGCAGAGGAGGCTTCGTTAGGAGCTGAAGAAGATTCTGTGAGAGGGGAGGACACAGGCAGAGTGAAAGATGGTGAGGGAGAAAAGGGAGAGGCCAGCAGGAAGGTGCTGGAAGGAGAAGACCATGGGGTAGGAGAGGACCCCGAGTCAGAAGAAGACCATGGGGCAGGAGAAGGCCCTGAGGCAGGAGAAGACCCCAGGGCAGGAGAGGACCCCAGGGCAGGAGAGGATCCCAGGGCAGGAGAGGGTCCCGGGGCAGGCGAGGATCCCGGGGCAGGAGAGGATCCCGGGGCAGGAGAGGATCCCGGGGCAGGAGAGGATCCCGGGGCAGGAGAGGATCCCAGGGCAGGAGAGGGCCTCAGGGCAGGAGAAGACCCCGAGTCAGAAGAAGACCATGGGGCAGGAGAAGGCTCTGAAGCAGGAGAGGGCTCCGAGACAGGAGAGGATCCCAGTGCAGGAGAGGGTCCCGGGGCAGGAGAGGGTCCCGGGGCAGGAGAGGATCCTGGGGCAGGTGACACCCTGGAGTGGGAGAGCAGAGCCCCAGAGGAGCCTGAGGACCTGCAGGAAAGCGGCTCTGTGGAAGAGGGGGGGGAACAGGAGGAGCTGGAGCCAGGAGAGGAGCCCTGGGGTGGGGAGGATGATGGCAATGGCCAAGAGCCCTGTCCAGAGGACTGGGAGGTGACAGCAGAGGACACAGAGGGAGTTCTGGGGACAGAAGAGCCAGCCTGGGCAGATGACACTCCGAGCAGTGCAGGAAGGCTGAAAAGTGAGGAGAGAGATGGCACATCGCCAGCAGAGCTGGAGGAGGCCCAGGAAGATGATGAAGAAGATGCCAAGAGCCAGGAGATGAGCCAGCAGCAGCCACTGCCAGAGGCTGAGCTGGCACCGGAGCTGGCGAGGCAGGAGCAGGAGGGCACCGTGGCAGAGCCTGACCCGGCCCCTCCAGGTGCCCCTGAGCAAGGGCACAGCCAGGAGCTGGCAGAGGCTCCAGAGGAGCCATGGGAGGTGCAGGATGAGGATGCTGATGCCAGGCTCAGCTCAGAGCTGGGGCAACCAGAGAGCTCAGAGCTTGTGGCACTGGAGCAGGTGCCAGGTGACAGCACGGAGAGTGGCGAGTGGGCATTAGAGGAGGTCCCCAGAGACCCAGAGCCCACACCGGGCACTGGCAGGAGGGTGGAGCTGGAGGACACGCTGCCGGACAGCACGCCCTTGCACCTCTACAAAGGGGAGATGCTGGCTGTGGGTGCACCCAGCCCAAACCTGCCGGAGACTGAGGAGACCACGGAGACAGTGCCTGTGCCTGACCCAGCTCATGAGGGTGAAGGGTGGCTGGAAGGGAGGGACAAGCCACCAACTCCCACCATGCCAGAGAGCCCTGAAGAGGAGGCAGGGGTGGAGGTGGCTGCTGTGGCAGAGGGTGCTGAGGAGGAGGAGGGTTATTTCATGGTCTCTGCTCCCAACCAAGATGTGTCCAGCTTGGAGGAAGCCGAGATCTCTGAGGACTTTGAAGAAATTAAAGTTGAAGCAACTGAAGGCAGCCAAGATGATCTGGGGGTTCCCGGAGAAGCATCTCCAGTGCCAGAGGGCAAAGCGCACCTCGAGGCGCTTGTTGGGGAAGCAGATGAAGATACGGAGATGCCCACTGAAGAAGCTGAGATGCCAAAGGATGAGGACAACGCTGCTGAGCTGGAGGAAGGCCCAGCTGGGCCTGAAGCAGATTCCAGCTGTCTCGGGGCTGTGGGATCACCAGCAGGAGGTACTGATGAGCCAGCCCAGGGTGCCACAGGCACCGGGGCATGGGAGGGACCAGAGCATTCGGAAGGTTTGGCCGCTGAATCGGATGAGGAGCTCCACGACACGGCTGAGCTGGAGAGGGATGCCAGTGGAGCAACAACCCTCCCAGGCTGCAGCCTGGGGTTGGTAGGGCAGGAGGAGGAGAGGGCAGATGAGGATGAGCCCAGCACAGCTCTCCATGACACAGCCAAGGTCCCCCCTCCAGCAGGGCTGCAGGCCCAGGCGGTGCCTGACGAAGCGGAGCAGCCTTTGGAAGAGCAGCCGTCCGCAGGGGAGGAAGCACTCGACAGTGACAGCCCTCCTTTACCCAGGAACGAGCAGCCCCCCGAGGCCAACCCACCTCCGCTGGGCTCTGCGCTGGAGCAGGGAGGTTTTCCAGAGGTGATTCCGGATATCCCTGACACAGCTGCTCTCTCTGCAGAGGTGCCAGTGGATATCATGAAAGACTCAGATATTTTGGAAATAGTTGAGCAGGCCCTGGAATTCAACCAGGAGCTGATGGGGGTGAGGGTGGCAGAGGATGGGCAGCAGGGTCCTGGGAGGACCGAGCTCCCCGGGGATGCAGGGGAAGACTCCTCGCCCGCCTCATCCAGCGAGGAAGAGCCTACGGTGCAGGAGGCACCAGCAGATGTGGTCCCAGAGATGGAGGGTCTGGCCCAGGCCCAGAACGGGCTGCACCGGGAGGCCAGTCTGGAAGACCTGGCTGAATTCACCGAGGAGGTGCTGAACGGCATCGCCAGCACAGCACCAGCACAGGAGCTCCCCACAGAGACCGCAGACCCCTCAGCGCTGATGCCACCGCAGCCCCCCAGCCCTGGAGATGGCACCGCCGCCAAGCTGGGGGATGCCACCCTGAGGGGGAAGCGTGGTGGAGCCGACCCCAGCCCCGTGCCCCCCGCTCTGGGGGAGGACGTCCTGTGCCTCGTGCCCGACCAGCCGCCAGCGTGCCGGCTGAGAGCCGAGCAGGAGCCCTGGTCCTCAGGGGAAGAGTGACAGCAGTCGGGGAGAACCCTCTGGTAGCCCCCTTCCTGCCAAAACCCAGAACCCCCACTTGTCCCACCCGCCCTCCTAATGCTTCCCCGTCTCCTTATGGTTTTTAACGTTTGTGTGGATTTTTTGCACCCCTTTTCAGAGTGAAGAACCACCAAGTCCTGTTCCACCCCACAGCCCACCCAAACTCGCATGCTTGCTCTGGGACCCCTGCTTCATTTTGAGCCTCCTCTGGGTGGGTTGCCGTGGCTGTATTTAATTTAAACTCTGTGTTTCCCCCTTCCCTGCAATCCTCCTCCTTCAACTCCCCCAGTATTTGCCCCAGGAAGCCCAACTGGAGGCTAGGGACCCCCCCGAACTGCACCCCGGGACTCAGAGCCTTGGGGCTCCATCACCCAGGGTCCCCAGCCCAAACTTGCTGACGCTGGGGGCTGAGCCACGCTGGATGTACCCACTGCCTCGACGTTAATTTAATAAAGCCTCATCCTCCCACTCAGAGTCCCGGCTCTCCTCACTCTGGGGGCAGGGGCAGCAGCCGTGGGGCAGGGCTGGGGGGCAGGGGAGGGCACTGTTTGGGGGGGATTTGCACTTCCAGGCTGCTTTTGGCTGGGAAAGTGCACTTGTGGCTCAGTACGAGCTGGGGATGATGCTCCCCCACCTCTTAAGACAATGCACATCCCAGGAGCAGTGTGGACCCAATCCCCGAGGCGATGCAGCCCCCGGGGTGATGCCCCGATGCCTTGAGAGACCACCTAAAAACAGAGACTAGACAGGAGTAAGGGAATAAAGGTCGGTATTTATTTGAAAGGCCTTCAAAGGTACACCCTGGGGAGCCAGAGGCTGTTCTCAAAATGGACCCCGAGATGGACGGCAGGTCGTGAGCTCTTCACACTTTTGTAGGTTTGGGCTTTGGTTTACACATTTTGCGCCTAGGACAGTCTGGGTGTCCTTGGAGAGCAAGCCTGGAGAGGCTTTGTTATGTCTGCCTAGCACGTGAGAACAGAAATTAACAGGCTACAAGAAACTTCAGAGTTACACACCGGGCAGTGCAGGATTTGAGAAATATAAAAGCTAAAACCTAAGGCATCACCTCCAGGAGGACGCTCCCCCATTCCCAGGCTGATGCAGCCCCCTGGGGTTATGGAGCCCCATCCCTGCTGCAATACTCCCCCGACCCAGACCGATGCCCACCCGGAGGTGATGCTCCCCCATCCCGGGGGCCCCGCAGATGCCACTCAGGGCTCGCTGCTGGCCGGGAACTTCCCCAGCTTCCGCCTGGGCTGCCGGCAGGAGCGGGCCGGGATGCCAGCCCAGCGCACCCAGTGCCCGTGCCAGCGCCCGCAGCCGGGAGCCAGCAGCACCAGCCGCTGTTCCTGCCCGATCTGGGCAGGATGCCCACGGAACAACCCGCGGATCCCGGCCCCGGGAGCTGCCGGAACCCCGGCACCGCGCTGGGGACCCCCTCACCCAAAGGGTGAATGGCTTCAGGGGGGCTGCGAGGAGCGGGGGGGCTCAATCGCCGCGTTGTGCAGCCGGGCGTGGGGACGGCGCGGGCAGAGCCGCATGAATCAGCCTCTTCCCGCTGAAGAATGGGCTCCTTTATGCCGGGCAAAGGGCTGAGTCACCCCGGGCGAGGGGACGCGGGGGCTCGGGTGGCCATGGCATCCCTGGGGCCCGCCAGCCTCGCGCCCACGGGTGTGTTCAGCATCGCTGCTCGAGTGCCCCGGCCAGGCTGCCCTCCTGGCTGGCCCCGGCGCTTGTCCACGCGCCGGATTTAGCTCGGTCATTCCCGTGCCAGCGCCCAGGGATGCTCGGAGCCAGGGACCGATAAGAGCCCAAAGTTTAGCTGCCTTCCTCCCTGCGAAGCCCCCGGCCCCCTCCCCTGCCCGGAGGCGACAGTTTCCTTTTAAGGTGAAACTCCAACGGATCCGAACACCGTAATAAAAAATCCCCCTCTGATGAGTTTAATCAGGCGCCGAGTCTGCGTTCAATCAGCCCCTGGCCCAACACACCTCGGGCTGCCTGGGCAGCGTCAGCCCGGCAGCGGCTCCAGCAGCACCCCCGAGGCCCCAGTGCCCCCCGAGGGGTCCCCAAAGCGGGGGGTGCCCGGGCCAGGAGAGGGGCGGAGGATGTTGAGGAGGAGACGGCGAGGCTTCGCCGTGCGGGGGGTGACATTCCTCCCGAAATTAATCCACATTCCAGCCGGTGCTGACAGAGTGATGAGGGGGGACAGATGGCGGGGGGGGGGGGAGCCCCTTCCTCCCCGCGAGGAGGAGGAGGCGGAGGAGGAGGAGGGTGGGATGAAGCGCCAAAGTCTGGGAGTCAGCCGGGGGGATGGGGGAGATTGCCGGGGCCTTTGGAATCCGCCGGGGTTGCAGCCAGGAAAGCAAACCCTGGTGAGGCTCGTCCGGGGCTGGCGAGTGCCTGAAGGACTGGGCAGTGATGGGACAAGAGCGCTCCCGCCAGCACCAAGTGTGTCCCCAACAGGACCGAGTGCGTCCCCAAAGGGACTGAGTGTGTCCCTGATGGGACCAGTCATGTTCCCAGTGAGATCAAGGATGTCCCTCATGGGGCTAAGCTTGTCCTCAGTGGGATCAAGAGTGTCCCCAGTGGGACCTGGACTGTCCCTCAGCACTGAGTGTGACTACAACAGGACCAAACATGACCCTGGGGGGACCGAACATGACCCTGGGGGGGAGACGACAAGGACACCTGGGTTACCTTTTGACCACCCTGGCTGGAGCTGCAGCTCGGACACCCACCGGGCACATCACCCCTGACCCCAAATTCCACCAGACCCAACCAGAGTGTTCGGGACCCCACAGGCAGCACCCACTGTCTCACCCTCAGCCGAGTGCACACAGGCTGATTTTGGGGACCATGCTGCTTTTGGGGGGGCTGAGAAGGGAAATGGAGGTGCCCTACACTCCAACCCTGCTCACAC
>VZRS01001941.1:3152-34809 GCA_013398055.1 Ifrita kowaldi
GGGAAAAGGTGGATAAAATTGGGAGTGAAGTTGAACCTGGGAAGAAGGCTCCCCCTGTCCAGTTGAGGAGGGGAGTGATTGTGTAACTTGATGGGCATCCAGGCAAGGTCAACCCATCTCAGCCATATCAATAAACCCAGCCAAAGGCTGAGCCTTGGGCTACAATTCACCTTGGGCTAGGTCAAACAGAAAACTTCTGGGAATCAAATTCTCCTTGCAGCTAACACTTGCAGTTATCCATTCTTTCACAGTCCCACTGCAGCAGAAGCTCGTGGCTGCCTCTCTCAAGCCTAACCCTGACTTTAATCTCAGAGGCTGAGCTTCAGACATGACCCTCAGCCACTGCCCAGAGAAGGAAGTTCTTGAAGCCAATTTCTCTTTGCAGCCCACCCTTCACTTTGAGAGCCATCTTCTAAGCCTCTTCCAACTGTCTAGCCCTTGCCTTGGCTTTCTCTTTTTCTCAGCCCTAACTATGACCACAGGGTGAGCCTTGCACCAGGACACCCCACCAATGCCCACACCAAAACACTTCCCCTTCCAAATTCTCTCTACACTGTTTTTCTCTGAAGCTACTTTGTAAACCTATTCCAACTGCAGCAGCAGGCTGTCCTTCTCTGAACCCTAATTCTAACTGTACCCTAATCCTTACTGGAAGTTAAGCCTTGGAGATAGGCTTTCTACAGAGAGAGATCACACAATCCAGGTCTTTTCTTTGTTCCTTTATGCCTTAGGGACATTTTTGTGCAGGTGTGGGGGAAGTTTCAATCATGCAGCCTGTCATGACATTGAAGTTGTATTTCAGTCCATTAACAGTTTTTTTATAGCGTGACACTGTGAGTATATGTTGCAGTCAGCATTCATGGTGCCTATACAGAAATGGGAGATGAAAGACCTTCTGGGACAGTATTAAACCACTTCAGAGCTAAGACTAAACCTGGTGCTTTGTTGCCTGTAATGCCCACAGAGAGACATCTCCATTAGGAACATGTTTTAGTGACGGACTTGGCAGTGCTGGGTTAATAGTTGGACTAGTTCTTAGAGGTCTTTTTCAACCTAAATGACTCTATAATTCTATCTCTTGGGTCACATATCTCCACAACTGCATTCATGCTGCATTGCAGGCAACACTGCTTGTTTCACTTCACTGATAGCTGGTGAGCAAACTAACTCTAGATGTTGTGATGATGGTCCAAGCACTGACAGGAAAATGAAGGGCCGAGACGTGAAAGTACAACCTGTTTTGAAGTTTCAGTAAGTCCTTATCTGCCTCTTAGAAATCTAGTCAGGATCTGGTTCCCATGTAAAGCACTTAGGAAAATAGAGGAGGAGATGAATTCTCTGGGATGAATTCTCTGGGTTACTGTGCATTTCAAATCCTGACTGGCACTTCCTACTCAACTTTAAAGAAATCCACCCCTCAATATATACAGGCATTTGAGACTTGGAATGTCCAGTTTTTTGATAACTGAATGTAAAGTTTTTGCACGCCACAAGGACTGAATAAGAGAGCACAACCAGGGACAACTCAGTGCTTGGAATCCTTATTAAAGAGGTGAGATACTACCAGATCACTAAGCAGATCTTTTTGCAAGCAGAGAACATATTCTGCCTCTCATGAAGTAGTTTACTATTCTTAATAAAACAGGGTGTATGTAGAAGCATCAATGGAGACCAAAAGGAAGAGCCTCTAGGCTTGTAAAATGTAACAAAGTAGGCTTGGGGTAAACTATTTATTTTGCGTTATCCATTCTGCTCCATTTTTTCTGCCATTAGTACTAAAATTTCTGCTTTGTTCCATTTTTTGGTGCAAGATACTCCCAACTGGAAGGTGGTGGACAAGGGAGAGAGAAGAATCGTAAACAATCTAGCAAGACTGTGCTAATGAATGTCTGACCTTGACTGACTTCTTCAATGATTAGAATAAATTTTAAAAAGAGTGTGAGCTCTCACCTTCAATTTTAAGAAAGGCCTGGGATTAACCATGATTTAGGAAGCCTGCTTCTAAAACCTATATGCTCTTTTTGATGCTTGCCACAGAGCTTTGTTTAGCATTATTGTTTAAACATAAAACTCATTTGTTACTTTATTTCAGTATGAAAAAGTATAAGAATTGCTTTTTCTCTCATTGCTCACCTAGAGGATTTCTGGTGATGCATTCAAGTCTCCAGTTTGAAGGACAGGGATATCACATAGTTTGTGAGGCTTTGCCTAGCTACTGGAAGGTAATATTTCCCTTCACAATTATTTTCTGCAGCTACAAAGAACAGAAGGCTCACAGAGTTTCCCTGGGCCAACTGCCATAGAAACTAATTTCAGCTAAGGCAGACTCATAAATTGTTCCATTACTCCATAAATTGGTCTGGGCACATGTCACTTCAAGCCAAGCTGGGTTACTTTAAATCTACCCTGTAGTTCTAAAATGCTGCCACTTTTTTAAAAGAACATGTCTTAAAGACATGATGAAAATAAATAATGTCTGAAGTGCATTAATATTCTACAAGAGCACAAAACCTACAAGGATGTCAAATTATTAACCATTACCATTTGTTTGGAAATACAAAAAGATCAGACCAAATATTTTTAAGACATGTACTTTCCTTCATTTTTAAAACAGAAAAGGAGAAATAGAAAACCAGTATCTACCAACTATTTAAAATGCAGGCTCCTTAATTGCTCCATATTCAGAAGAACAAAATCTGTATGGGGGAATGATTACTGGATACAAATGTTTGCAGGCAGAAAGCATTGCCTGCACTTTTTAGGTGTGTCATCAAGAGCTACAGGGGTCACAGATTTTCACATTATTACAGAAGATTCCAAATGGTCTATGGAACAAAATTTAAAATACAAATTCAAAATTGTTAAAATTAATTTGCAAAGATAACTGTAATAATTTCTTAAACCAAAAAGGATTCTGACATTTCATTTTAAGCACTACCAGTTTATTTTTGTTTCTCAACAGGAAGCACAGTACAAAACCAAAGCACTGCAAAGAGATTATCAGTTCCAATTTGAGATCAGACATCTAACATAAGTAATGCTTTCTCTTTTTTTTGTTGGCTGGTTTTTTTAAGGGTGAAAAAATAGCATCCCACTTCAGTCTAGGCTTGGGAAATTAGTACAGCCGGGTGCAGCTCCCATAGTCACAGTGGAGGCTGGGGCAGCTGATTTTCACCTTGTTTGGCTCTCCATAAACAAGCCAACTAAGAGTGTCCCTATGACCAGCATCCAGCAGTAGCAGTGTCCATTTTAGTTCAAACAAAGTCAATTCTCTGAGGCAGAGAAATGCAAAACCCAACTGTCCTGCTCCCTCTGGGGCCCTCTGCTTCCCTTTTATGACTTCCCCACTTTGGCAGCACAGCTGCCAGTTCCACCTCCCAGCAGTTTAACAAGCCACAACTGCCAGGTTTTGCAGCTTATAAGGTCTTTAAGGGCTAACCTCTTCCTTTTTCTGTAGAAAAGGCTTTTAACCCTTTTTAGGTTCACAGACCCTACAGTTCAACCTTGGGAGTTGTTTGTGTGCAGCTTTCTAGAGCAACTGGGATTTTCTAGTGTCTCTCTGTTGATCCAGCTCCTGTTTTATCAGGTGTTATCAGCTAGGAAATTGCAGAATTGTTCTTGTACATTGTTACTGCAGCTGGGGGGTTAGAGGGCAGTATATACAATATCTAAACCTTTTTTTTCTCCAGCAAATTCCTTGAACTTACTAGATTTCACTATTAAAATAATGATATTTTACAAAAAGTATCAAATATAAGCTTAATAGGCACATTCTGTATACACATTTTCTTGCTTACTCTTCAACTTGAAAGGTATTTTGCTCAACATCAGGTAATAAATGTCATTTTGAATAATCAACTAATTGCTCTCGTGCCTGTATAAAAGCTTTATTTTTTTTCCCCAAAATATGCTCTTTATCTTGTTGAAAAGATTTTAGGCTTCGTCTATCTGCTTTTATTAACCCTTAAAACATAAAAGGACACACAATTGAATAATAGATTGAAAAATAATATGTAGTATTTAATTCTTTAGTTGCACATCATTTAAGAAAAAATGCTTGGTGGAGAGTTTATCTTATTTCGTTAAAAAACCCCAAACACTGCAGGTTCCATTTTCCTCCCGCTGTTATTTTTATAATTTTCAGCACTTCAGAAGAATTTTCAATTCACTGCCAAAATTACAGGTTCCTTAGCATAAGCCATTTTAGCATTTTGTGCTTACTGTGGTTAATCACAGGAACTACAATAGCTGAAGAGCTGTCGCAGAACTACAGTTGTTCCCACGTGTTCTAATTTAGACATTTGTCCCTGGAACTGGAGGTTTTGTTTTGAGAAAAGGTTATGCTTGTCCATTCTTTCAGTGTTGCTTTAGGACTTTCTAGCATTCGTCTGCTGGAGACCTTGAAACACTATGCTGATAACAATTAGGTTAGCCCTGGAGATTCTCTTGAAAGTCATGGAAAAGTAAGATACAGGGTTTTCAAAGCTCAGTTTACAGAAACATCCTTTTATTTTGAATGCCTCCATTCAAAACCTC
The DNA here is from genome assembly GCA_013398055.1 of Ifrita kowaldi. Classification (NCBI taxonomy): domain Eukaryota; kingdom Metazoa; phylum Chordata; class Aves; order Passeriformes; family Cinclosomatidae; genus Ifrita; species Ifrita kowaldi. Next base: position 7,689 of record VZRS01001941.1, read on the forward strand.
AGATATCAAGACCCTGAGTACTGACAACAGTAACTGAATGCTGAAGCTCTAGTAGACCTTGTGGAAATCAGGCATCGCATGTATCCGCCCAGTATCTAAACAAAGTGACAAGTTAACATCTGCCCTACCTGCATTTAGAGAAATCCCATGGTCACCATTGCACCACCCAGCAGTTTGATCCATTCCAGTTCTGAAATCTCCAAAGAAGGAAATCCTGTAACCTTTTCCAGTATTTGGCCACCTGCACAGGGGAAACATTTTTCAGTATATCTAATAAGAATCTAGTTGGTCCAACTTTCGGCTGCTGCTGCTTGTCCTGTCACTGGGCTCTCTGCAAAGAGCCTGTCTCTGTCTTCTCTGTGCTCTTCTCCCATTAGGTGTTTGGAACCAGCAGTAGGACCTTCTCTTCGCCTTCATTTCTCACAGGTTAACACACCCAGGTGTCTCAGTCTGTTTTCACAAGCACGTCATGCAGCTCCATAGCTGTCCTGCTGGCTCTCCACTGCACCTGCTCCAGCATGTCGATGCCTTTCTCATCCTGGGTACCACCAAACAGACACTTTAGATACAGCCTCAGAAGTACTGAACAGAGGGCAATAAATGCTTTCCAGACAAGTGACTACACTGTTGTTAATACAAACTGTTTAATCTGTCCCAGATGCAAGATCCCAGATACCATTTGCCCTTGAACTGCATGAGTTTCTGTCAGATCATTCTCCAGTCCGTCCAGATTCTTTGAACCACAGCTGCTCCCTCCAATGTCTTATTGCCTACAAACTTGCTGAGAGCGCATTCCATCCCACCACCCAGGTCGTGAATAAAGATACTAAACAGTGTTATCCTCACTATGAATCTCTGTCAGAGGCCACTTGTACAACCAGTCACCAGTTCTGCTTCATATTGTTGATTGCTATTCTTCCAGCATGGTGGTCCAGCTGATTTTCTGCCCCTGCTATCATCCACTTACCGAATCCATACCCCACTAATTTGGCTCTAAGAAGATAATGGGAGACCATATCAAAAGCCTTGGTAGAATCAAAGTACACAACATTCACTGCTCCTCCCTTCATCCCAGAGCGAGTCAGCTCATCACAGAGGGCAATCAGGTTGTTCAGGTATAATTTACCCTTGATAATTCTGTGCTGGCTGTTCTCAATCACCTTCTTATCTTTCCTGTGCTTGGAAATGCTTGTAGGAGATTCAGTATGTAACATCCTCAAGGAGGGCAGCTCAGCTGAGTGGCCTGTATGGCCTCGAATTCTCCTTGGCCATCTCTAAGATGGACGTGTGTTTGCCTTCTTTCTTTCTTTCTTTGTAAAATATTATTATTTCAGTCAATTAAAAAAACCTACAATGGACCCCAATATGCTATTAGAAGGTTAAAATCTATCAGGTCTCTCTTTTATGGAAATTTTTTATTCTAATGTAAAAAACTTGCAATATTTAGGTTTCAGTAAATTGTGATGTGGTTCTGCAAGAGAAATTTTTACCCTAGATAACAATCATGTCTCAAATTCTTTTGATTTACGTGACAAATACATATTTTCCAATAAATATTCTGTAAGAAAATGAAAACCATAGTAATTTCCTTAAATCACTTTTCTTTACTAAGTAAACTTTTCTGATGCCAATAGATATTTAAAATATTACTTTTTAATAAAATAAATGCAAACAATCAGCTTGGTAAATACCAGAATACAAAAGGAGAGAAAACAAATTACATACTTGTCCATCTAACTACTTTGTAATTACTACATAAGGCTCAAATTTCAGAGAAGAAACTGATTTCTCATGAGACCAGAAGGAAGATCGGTGTAAGAGCTGCTTAGGCACAAGACCAAAAGAGAATCTAGCGACATCTCTAAGAAACTGCACAAAATGCTGCAGACCTGAATAAAGAGAAAAGTGTTTGAGAGCATAGTAATGTGCTGCAAACCTGTACTTGGACTCATCTTTGAAAGGTGTAAGCAACTGCAAGGCCACCACTGCTTTATGTGAGGCCATGGTAATGGTTTTGTTCAGTTTACTAAAACTCTTTGCTCTTGTACATGTTCGAAAGCACACGTGAATGAGGCCTGGTCTACACATTTCTTTTTTGCTAATGTTTTGTCATTAGATGAGTAGTGTTTTAATGTAAATAGTTATCCAGGTGCAGAGGTAACTGCAGCTGTTTACACTAAACCATTTTACTAGCAAAGGTAGGCTATTTCCTGTTCTACACTCTAAGAGCACCTTTTTACATGTATGACATCTGCCCTCAGATATTGTAGTGCTTTGCCTGTTCTGGCTTTAAAAAGTACACTAAACAGAATAATTACAGCTATTCTAGAGCTGAGGAGGTGCCTCTTTGTCTCTTACCAAGGTTTCTTCCTTGGTAAGCTTTAGCAGAGGAGGTGGCACTTCCTGGTGATCATGGGGATGATAAGATACTGCTCAGTCTGCATGTGTGGCTTGGTGTCAGTAACCAGAGCCCTGGTATGGGATTAATTAGCAGGGATTATCGGTGTTGTTCAAGCACTGTGACCTGTGTGCCAACAAAGCTTTGATCATTATACAACATCATAGAAAACTGCATAGCAGTTCAGCAGCACATCTCCCAGGTTTGTTATCAGAGCTAACAGGTTTTAGATTCTCTCAGTTTCACTAGGGAAACCTGATGATTTCCAGAAATTCAGCTTTGGAGAAAGCCAGTGGTCCCATGAGGAAAAAAGAGCCATTGTACGTAGGAGCTGGATCAGTTTGTTTGCTCTAAATGGATTATGTTACATCACTACCAATATGTAGTAGAGGACTTGGAAAGCTAGATATGGCCAGGGCAAGGACCAGCACCATTTACATTGCAGATGTTGTTTTGACAAGTAAATTTAAGTAGACTTGCCCCATTTTTCACTGGGGGCAAGTTGTAAAAATTGTAAAATTATGGCCAAATAATATGAGTCATGTTTTATTTTAAAGTGACACAATATAAGCATGTGATTTATAATAGCTTAAAATTGGTTATTAGTGTATTCTGTGCTGTTTTTAACTACTTTCCTTAGCTTTTTTTTCTTCTGATGTTCAAGAATCCAGTTTGTATTTATTTTGCATGAGAGCAAAATCCAGCAGAGTGGGATGACAATTGACATAACACAGAGGAAGTCAGGGTAGAGAATTATCTATGTGAGTTACTATAAGCAAAAAAGAATGTCTTTTCTAAGCACAGAACATATTTTAACCCCAGCTACTTCCTTTTCTCACAAAAGAAAAAAAAACATAGCTTCTTTAAAATCAAAGATGCTACAATGATTAGTACCAGGAGAGCATCTTATCTGTGATTAAAGTAGACTTGATGATTGATTCATTGTGGGGGTGGGGGGTGTTGAGGGGGGAAGGACTGAAATCACAGGTGAACAAGTGATGTACATTCAAAGCTCACTGTCTAAAGTAAATGGGTTTACATGTGTGAGGTGGGTAGGATTAGAGGGCAGAAAATGGAAGCAGAAGAAGAAATACCACAAACCACAGCTAATTTGGCCCGCAGCTTTCTTACGCTGTCACTGTTTCTGCACTTGGAGATGAAGCTGCAGCCACATTTCCTCTGCAAGGCAAGCAGAAAGGGTAGCTGAGAAGCTTGCAAACTGCAGAGTTCAGTGCAGCGCTGCAGGAGTTTTCATACTGGTGTAAATGTCAGCTCTTTGATGTTAGGTACTGCACAGTCCTGCAGAAATTAAGGCAGAGTTCCCATCCTGTGTTGAAGAAGACAACAAGGAAGCCAAGAGGCTTTGTTTTTGCTTTGAAGCAAAGATAAACAGAGGCTGTCTGCAAATGAAATATTCACATGTTCCAGTGTGTTTTTCAGTTCCTTGAATAACAATAGTTTGGTTTGAGCTCAAGTTTAAGAAATGTTTTAAACTAGCCATGGAAGGAAAAGGCTCTAAGACCTAAAGGCTGTGCTGAGTACAGAATCAGGGTATTGGTGACACTGGACCAACACTACACTTACTGTTGCAGACACTTATAGAACCAATATTTACTCACAGAAAATTTTCCAAAAAAATAAGAATCAGACATGGTTAAATATTTGTGATGGGGCAAGAAACCATTTCCATCCTACTCACTGTTTGCAGACCACATGGTTTCTGTTCAGGTCCTGCTGGGAAAGAAAGGGGAAGAAAGAAAACGAGGGGCAGATTGTGGAATCTCTTCTATTTCCGAAGCAGAGAAAACACCAGTTAATATAACTATGTAATATGATATTTTTGTGTCCTTTTCTGTATTATTTTGGCTGCTGAGCATTGCAGAGGAGAGGCTTTAGCTATTCTTGTACATGGCAAGCAGGTCAGCTCTTTTCACTAATTGTCAGGCAGAATCTATTGTTCAAGATTATTATCTGAGTAGCAAAGAATAGTGTTAAGACACCATTAAAAATTACAAGAAAATATTATTTTTTGTCATTCAGTGCTTGCACAACTAGGCAGAAACACACACAAATACAAGAGTCAGAAAGACTGTTGCAGTGAAGAGCTTACAAAAAGGGAAATGGAGGAGAGACAAGTACATAATATAATGAAGAGGGAGGGAGGAAGCAGTGGGTGTTTTCTTTCCTCTTCTGCATGCTCTTTGTGACGAGAAAATTACTTTGGAGGTTCAGGCATTAGATACTAAAAAAAAAAAAGTAGCAGAGAAACCATGAATGAGACTGTTCTTTTGAAACAAGAATTACCTTATAAATGAAATTAAATAGCTTCTGCTGGGACAACAGGTGTCATGAAGTATGTCATCAAAGTGACCTACTTTGTCAGATAGCAAGTCATGTTTCCCCTTTTGCTCAGAGAAGAGAAACAATTTGTATAACTTATCATGTCAATATTTTACTAATTTGCTTTCTTATCCATTACTGGGATGTTTTCTATCAGTTACCAGGTTCCTCTTGGCTCTGTCCTTCGTTATGTTCACTTGCAGAAAGTAGTATTAGCTTGAAACAAATCTCTCAAGGAGAAAGATGTATTTCTCTAAGCATTCTAATAAGCCTGAAAGCTGATTAGAAGCCATTGCTTCCAACAGTCTCTAAAGAAAAGTAGGAAAAAAGCAAAATCAGAGTATCTTCTGGATGAGGAACTATTTAAAAATATATGTAGTCTTTTGTATCTTAATTTGGTTTCTATGAAGAAAGTAGTATTTGCATGACAGGGAGCACCACGTATGGTACAGGAGTGGTCTGTGCTGTGGTTAACCCTAACTGGCTGGAGTGGAAAATGTGACCTCCTCTGTCCCATGCATGGAGAGCTACATGGGTCAGCTCTTCACTACGTTTTAGGAGTATCACAGGCACCATTCCCTGACAGTACTCCCTGTCTAGCTTTAGGGTATCCCAGCTGGTACACAAGGAAATTACATACTAAATTCCTGACAGTCTTCCAAATACCACTCCACTTGGTAGGTAATAATAGTAGTAATACCTACGTAGTAATTATGAATATAGCAATACTAAACATTGAAAGATAAAAATATTCACCTATGAAACTTATAGGAGAAAATAATTTCTCTGTACTGCAGCCCTGAGATTATTCCCAAATGTTTCAATAATGATGCTGTAACAATTTTAGGCAACAGTCTAACAAAGTGGATAGATACATTAAATGTAAGATGAATGTAGGATACATGTGAAAATTTACGGCCATGTAAATAACATGAGCATAAGGGATTAAAGTTGATGGCTGAACCAGTTAAAAGCTTCAGTTTCTAAAGGCTCCACCACTGTCCTGGAGAATTTAATAACTGATTTTCACATGAATAGAAAGTTTTAAGATTTAAAATCTCATTCCTAAAAATTGTCCATAAATATGCAGGCATATTTTTTATGTCCAGGTGAAATTTTTCAAGCTTAAAAGTAATGATCAATCTCAAAAATCAGCCTCCAATTTGAAGATTTCTTTTCTCTTTTTCCCCACTTACCTCTGACACTAAAAGTTCAGCAGCATAAATAGTGCCCTCATTGACTTCACCTGGTGAACTGACTGGGCTGGACCTCAGTAAAGAGTTCTGGTCATGCCCAAAGCCCTTTCAGAAAGATGAGCTCTGTGCTGTAGGAGGTAGTGAAGCATTGTAACAATATTTTAACCACTTCAGTAAAGAGTCATCTCACCAAATATACACAAAGGAGGCATCTGAGGGGTAAGGAAGTGTCATTGATTATGTATTTATCACTTGAGCAGAAGTGCACTTGAAAAACATTCAGATAGAAAGAACTACCTGAAAAATAGCTGTCCTATGGTAAAACTACTTCAAGCTGGTACCTAAAGTGAAGAAAATGTGAATAACGGCATCTGAGGACTGGTTCTTTTGATTTTTACTCAGGAAAATCACTCTGATTGAGGAGAATTTTACCCAAAGAAACATGAGATCCATTGGGTGCCTTGGGATTTACTTACACTGGCCTTGGCAAAACCATTTTTCCCTTGGAAATGAAAATTGATGGCTTTAAGGAAAGGTCCTAGACCAAAAGGAAGAAAGCCCTGGGGCCAGTATGAAGTCAGATACAGCAGGGTCTCAGTGCATAGCAGGTGACCATAGCATGGGAAGCTGCTGCAATGAATAAAGAGGGAGCAGGCAGCCTTCATGTCTGAAATTAAATGAAACCATGCACCTCCCATCTCTAAGGCTAGAAACAACCAGTTTGGGCATTGTTAGCTTCCTGACGGGGAGAAATTTCCAACATTGTGGAAATTTCCAGAATGCACATTTTGCCTGCTGAGCCTTTTTCTGCTGAGAGAAACCTGAAGTTTTAGCTGACGGGACATATGGAACTTGTTGCTAATCTTAGGAAAAGTTTATAAAGTATCCCAAAGGAAGTTACTAGTATTATTCAGTATTTATGTATCATATTAGCTTTTTAAAGCATGGAACAAATTACAATTGATTTCTTAATTAACTGATGCTCAGCAGATGGGGAAAACAGACATTGAGAGGATAGAATAAATTTGCCATACAAGTAAATGGCAGTCAGGAACATGAATCAGTGTCTTCTGGCAAACGGGGCACAAGTCTTTGCCAGTCTGTGACAATATGGGCTGATCTGGTACCCTGTGCTCGCTCGCTCCTGTTTGCCTGCTGCCAAGAGGCAGTGCTTTATGCTTGCCGGGAGGCCCCTCATCCTGGCATGCAGGATGGGCTGGCCACAGTCACTGCTCTACCCCAGTCCTCTTTGCCCAGTGAAGGACTTTATTGTTCATGTACAAAAAAGCCTTCACTGTTGACTTTTCAATACTTAAGCTCAAGCTTCTTTCTTCATACCAATGTCAAAACCCTTAGAGACATGATCCAAAGTAACTAACGCATTTTAATTCTCAACACTTTTAGTCATTTTCTAAAAAGTTATCTTGTTTAGGAGATGATTTACATGATTCAAATTCTTAATTTCCTGAGATCTCTGAATTACAGCTAATGCATGTCAGGTGTGACTTGGTCTGCTTTGTTAAAATCTGTCAAGTTTTCCCCTTTCAGGCTGGAATCTGTTTTGCATGTCTCTGGATGACATGAAACCTTTAAAGACCATTTTAAAAAACCTCTCTGATGCTCTCCCTTTTTCTGTACAGGATGCTCATTTCATTGCCATCTGGGGATGCCAACACCAACCCTCACCCTACTCCTAGGAGGGATGTCATGTTGCAAGCTCAGCCCCTTAGGCTTCATTTCTCCCAAACCAGCAGCAGGTCTAATTGTACCTACAGGGAAGATTGCTGATGTTAGAGAAGCACTTGATTTGGGGTTCCAAAGTACTGTTGTCTGGATTAAAATCTAGATCCTTGGTAGCAGTTTTCCTAAGCTAAAATTGGACTACTCAAGTTTTGGAACATTTCCATGTGAGGAGAAGCTCAGCTTCTGTGAGTCCCAAATCTGAAAATTTCTGCAAATATTCAAAACATTTTTCATGAAATCACTTGGCCATGTACTCATTCCTTTCAGGGGAGTAACATACCATCTATCTGTCAGCTTCACATGAATCCACTTAACTCCTAGAAAACTTAATATGGAATAAAAAAAAATTATTCATGGCATAATTACAGAAGAACTTCCCTCTTGGAGACCTTCAGAAGCCTTCTGGACATGTTCCTGGGCAACTGTCTGTTGGTGTCCCTGCTTGAGCAGAGGGGTTAGACCAGATGACCTCCAGAGGTCCCTCCTAACCTTAACAAGTATAAAACATGTCACTAATTAATCTTTTGTCTTAACTTTCACTTACGCTGCAGTTCCATCACAATTTAGCAACTCTTCACCCTTCACCCCTCCCACCCTGTTCCTGCCTCCCTCCCCTGTGCTACCACTGCTGCATGGTTCAAACTGAGGAGATCTAGTTCACAAAATCAGCATTTCTTCTGCTTGTTTAAGTCCTTGAACTGGTACACTGTGGATCAGATGAGCACCAACACCAGCATAAGAGAGAAGTGAGGAGGCAGGTAGGGTTAATTTATCAGGGAATCAGAGCCTTAGGCATGCTCCGAGGCATGTTTTGGCCACAATAGCCAGGAGCCATCTCATCAGCACTACACCTCTGAAACACCATCTTTAGGAGTATGTTCCCTTTCAGTAAACATATATTCAACGTGGAGGTTTTCTGTTTGCCGCTGGATATGCAGAGAGAGTCAACAATTTTTTTTTTGAGACCCTTCTGTTTCTCTACAGACACCGTATTTCTCTATCTCTGTGTATCTTTGATTATACGGTGATTAAAGGTGTGGATTAATTGCTCAACATCTGTGAGAATGAAATAGAATAACCTGAAATTTGCTTGAGAGCGCCCTTCCTGTGATGTGCAAAGTTCTGTTTCTTCCACTCCTTTGTCTTAGGAATAGAAATTTAGACATATTTCACTGTAATTTCACTAATTTTGAGAATCACATTTAATTAAAATGTTGTTACTGTGTGGAAGTTTCAGCCTTTTGAGATTCCTGGCATCTTACACACATCATGCACACCATGATGATAATGCAGCTTTGGTTTCAGAGGCCAGTGTGGCACACTGCCTCTGTGTCCCCTTTGTACTCTTTGAAACATTGCTGCTTTTTTGCACTTTCAGAGGCTTGGATGCATCCTTCCCTTGCAAACAGCCAAATCTGGACACCTCATTCTCCAAATATTGCTTTTAAATTCAAAGACTGCTAATGGCTAAATAAGGTGCAACTCAATACCACTAAATTAATGAGAATGTATCCTTCATCTTTTGCAATATAGAAACCTGCTACAGTGCTGGCTACAAACTTGTCAAAAAAAAGATACTCAAAAGACATGAGAACCATATTGGTATATAACTAATCAGAATCTGACTTAGCCATAACAAAGCAAAGTAGCTTTTTCACGTTTTATTTTAAAGGGATGGTAAAAAGAACCACAAAGACCTCTTTCCCCCACCACACAGAGAGTAACCTTATTTCTTACCCTTTCTAAAGATTTGGAAAAAAACCAGGGAATGATTCAGTACCACCTGTCGTACTCACAATGTATAAACTGCTACTGAAAGGGCAGCTTACGGAGCAGATACTCAGGACATGCAAAGGCACTGAGCAGTTACTCACATGCTCACTGTGTTTTTCCCGTCATATTACCCTGCACACAGTCTCTAGCATTCAAATCGTACTTCATCCTTTTATTCTATTCAGGTCTGATCCCAGTTTTTAAATGGAAAGATGTATTAAGAGAGTCATAACCATAATGCTCCCCCTGGTTCCACTAGCTTTGGAAGAACTGCATTTCATACATTATATGTAACCAAATTAAAAGGCTGAGATTTTTTGTGGGTGATTCCTGGCTCACGGAGGCTGGGTATAATTATTTCTTCCAGGGTATTGCATTATACTGTAATTTGCACAGTAGCCCAAAAGCCTTCCAGTGTGCCAGCAGAATCAAGAACTCCACCACTTTACAGTAAAGTGCAGTGCTGCTGCTCTGCTTGTTTCAGCATGGGTAGACAATTAGATAAATAGGGTGGAATTAACCCCCTCATCCCCAAATTAGGGGCTGTACTACTATATAAAAAGAAACATTGAGGTTGGAATATAAACCTATTGATTTAATTTCATCAAAAGTCACCAACATGATATTAAATAACATACAAATTAATTATTTTGAAGTGTGCAACTTGAAAGGTTGAAGAGCTTCTACAATAGATTTTCATACTGAGATTCATGAAATTGTTTCCCCTGCAGCCTTTGAAAGCAGAAACCATCCTTTCTGTTCTTCTGTACATGTAAAATTAGGTACCATTGAGTCACAGCTGTCTCAGTGGACAGAAAACATTTTTATTGTGACAAAAAGTACCCTCATATAAAACATTCCAGTAATGTCACCATTTCAGCTGTCAGCTGACATTCAGCTTGACATTTACAAGGTGACTTCAATGACATTTCTGTAATTTGACTAACTAATGAACCTGAATAATCAAGTGATGATAGCTGAGATAAAACCCAAGCATCTGAAGCACATCTTCAACTTACATTTATGTCACAAATTGCTATGAAATTTTGATGATTCTAAATATTTTTGTGGTCTCTCTAAATCTTGGTTGGATAATGAATATCACAAAAGCAAAAAATGTAAAGGAAAATTCATCTCAAATCATTGTTAAATTTGTTTCTCAAACACAATTTGTTTCTTACAGAAGAGAATATCTTATTCTTCATATCATTGACATTTTTTTAATAGCTTATAATAAAGCTCAGTCATTTTTCTGCTCCCAGATTAAATTGTGCTTTCTTGAGATTAGATTATTGCAGTGAATTGCCACTTTCAAGACATTGGTTGAAATGGAAAAGGTAACTGTACCAGAGAGAAATACCACAAAAGTAAGTTTAACTTTTTTCTTTACTTGTCAAAGCAATTATTTAAGTGCTCATTTAATGAATTTTGGAAGCAATTTCAGAGCTTCCATCCTGCATTATTACCTTTTCTTGGATACAGAAAATAAATGCTCAGGGAAGCATATAATACTTTATATTTCATATTCTGAAATGCATAATTTCATATACATTTTCTGAGTTCATCTAGTACTTACCCTGCAAGTATTATTTTAAGAATGTCTGGATCTGGAAAATTAAGGGATATCACAATAATGAGTTGCTGTCACTCATTCTTTCTCTTGTTATAGCATGGCTAACATCAACATTGCAAGAGATTACATCTATTATCTTAAATATGTTTATTCGGATGTACCTATTTTCTTTTTTCCTTTGGAAGTGTTGGAAGCTAAATATATTCCTTACTATTATAATTTTCTGAAGAAATGCAGTTGCTTTTAATAAGTCAAAGAAACATGTTATCTCTTCTTCCCTTCCCTTCCCTTCCCTCTTCACCTTCTCTTCCCATTTCCCCTCCCCTTCCCATTTCCTCTCCCCTCCCTTCCCCTCTCCTTCCCTTTTCAATTTGAGAGGTTGTAGTTCTCTAAAAGCTCTGCTTTTATGCTTAGAAGCACATTGATACTAAAAACTATAGAATAGCAAAGGACATGGAGATTTTAATTTCAAAAGAGGGTGTTCTTTTCAACTCAGAAGACTTCATCTGAACTAGTCATCTGGACTCCTTTCTAAGCACTAAAGCTCCAGTGATCACTATAGCAGGACAGTTGGACCATGCTTGGAAAGTTTCTGTTTCCTCTCAGTGGAATAGGAAAGGAGGTTGGGATGACTTGGTCTGACAGACAGCTCTTGCTGTTGCCATCCAAAGTTAGAGATGAAGCTCTCCCAGAGCCCCACCTGTATATCAGTTATAAAAAAGCCACTGGAAACTGTCAGTGCTGGCTGTGGAGAAAGACCAGCCTGCTTAAAAGAACCAAACCAAACCAAACCACACGTGGGGAAAGATTTGTTTCAGATGAGGCAACCTAGCAAGAGTAACACTATTAGGCATCTGGCATTTGGTTCCTGTTACAGGGAACAGTGAGGACAGGTCAATGATACAACCAAGAGAAATTAATTTCCTCACAGGAAGTGTACTGGCTGTCTTTTTAATTACTTCTGTTCCAAATGCTTTCATTTTATGACTTTGAAATTGTGCACTTTATTTTTATACTTTAGTGGGTGATCACGTGCCTCTCTAGATGGGTAACTAGAGTGTTATCTAGAGTGTTTTTTCAAGGGTGAAAAATCCCCCAAACCTCACAGCATTTTGGAAAACTTATAGTTTAGTCGGTATTTTGGGTCATATAGGCATTGTATGGAATAATCTATATTGGTACAGAACTTTTAGGGCATCACCCCAACCCAATTTGCATGATTATACTGGAATGCAGCTGCTTTTATGTAGCCACCCTCACTCTTCTTGTATCTGTCTCAAAGGTGCAGTAGCTACCTCAACTAACTGGCTATAACCTGAGAGAAAGAAGTCCTTGACTAGAGAGAATAGGCTCAGAAGTCCTCCTGACTTGGAATGTTATTCATAGGAGTGAGTGGGGATTTTCTGAATATACTGTTTTACCATGAAATATTTATTTAACTAAAGAAAAAACATTTGCAGGCATATTTGCACCATATTTGTAATGGTTTAGACTGCCAGTCTCCCACTTGCCTCTTGGTTGTTCTGTTGGGTTTTTTTGGTTCATACTTTCCTATTCCACTGCACTTTTCTGGCCCATTATCTTTGTCCACTGATGGGATACATGCCTGGGAAACTGTACAAGCACAGGGCAAGCTTGCAGTCACTCTACAAGTTCCCTAGTAAAATACTCTCAGCTCTCAGTACTTCTTAACCCAGAATTGTGTGTGTTTTGTTATTTATTGTGTATCAATGGATTTCACATAGGACAGGATCAGCTTCAAGTTCAGCTTCACCTCTTCCAAAGTATAGCTCATCATAAAGAAAGTTCAGCTTTGTCCCTGAGTCCTCAGGTTGCAAAGATATTCTTGTGAAGTCCTGGCAATTCTGGGAGCCATCAGACACGTGAGTACCCTAAGGAAAGTGGAATTTGCACATTTTTTATTTTCAAAATGCAAATTTCTCTACTGAGCATGAGCAATCTGTGATTTTATAAGAATTTAAAAATCTTACAAGAAGGAAAAATTGACTGTCTGAATATTATTTTCTGTGCAAGATGGACATTTTTAGCCCAAATTACTGGGGATGTGCAAAGCTACAAGTAACAGGGGGGAAAAAAATCTATAACAGAAAGTATCAGCTGACTGTGACAACTGTGCTGCTCTCTGCCCTGCCTCACAGTCTTCTGCTGACCTATAGGGCTCAACACCCGCAGCACAATGAATTAGGTATTTGAAACATCATTTACCCATCTGCTACAGACAAAACCAACATTGTACCACCGTATTAGGAATGCATATTACCCTACTTCCTTCTCTTAACACTGTAAGTGTAGGATGTATGCACCAGCTTGACTTTCCCTGCCATCCCCATGATGTCTGCTCTTTCTGCCCTAGTCATGCAAAGCTCAGCAATGATGCAAGTCTTGTTCACTGGGGACTTCAAGCTCTTGCCCCAAGCTCATCTTTTAGCTTGTAACGTGGAAGGCACACTCGAGTCTTAGATCTGGTCACAGCAGTTTCATATCCTGGCCACCTCAGTTGATGTTTCATGCATGATAGGGTACACCTAACTGTATTTCTACAAAGTATCATCTGCTGAGCCTGGAGTTAATATGAAATCAGCCTTGAAACCAAGGAGGAGCAGATCCAGCAAGCCTCATCTCCATCAGGAGACACTTCATGTACTGCCAGTCTAGACCAGAAATGTAGACACGGACAGGGAATGCTGGTGTTAATGCTGATGTCATGAAGCAGCATATTTGGGAAAAGTACCACAGATAATAACTGATACATTTTTTGGTTGGGTGAGGGGGAGTTTCAATAATGGTTGTCATCACAAATTCTGCAATCTGTTCTCCCAGCATTTTGAAGAGCTTTTTCTAGCATGTGCAGTTTTGGGCATCACAATATAAAGCTATTAGAGCATGTCTAAAGGAGGGCCATGGTGAAGGGTCTGTAGGTGAACCTTACGAGGAGTGACTGAGGTCACTTGGTCTGTTCAGCCTGGAGGAGACTGAGAGGAGACCTCATTGTGGTCCAACATCCTCACAAGGAGAAGCAGAGGGGCAGGCACTGATCTCTTCGCTCTTGTGACCAGTGACAGGACCCGAGAGAATGGCCTGAAGTTGAGTAAGGGGAGGTTTAGATTGAATATCACAAGAAGTTTTTCACCCAGAGGGTGGTCGAGCACTGGAACAGCTACCCAGGGAAGTGGTCACACCACCAAGCCTGACAGAGTTCAAGAAGTCTTTGGACAATGCTGTCAGGCACGTGGTGTGATTCTTGGAGTGCCCTGTGCAGGGCCAGGAGTTGGACTCAATGATCCTAATGGGTCTCTTCCAACTCATCACATTCTATGATTCTATGATTCTATGTTCTCATCCCTCATATCCCCACAATATCTTAATTTTTTTGTAAAGCCTTATGATTTCAATAGGATTTGCACGAGTATACCCCTTATTACTCTTTATTGCAACCTGCATATTGAAGCCAGGCAGCTAACAGAATACTGTCCTTGCTTTTAGCCTTCCTCCTATACACATAATTGTATGTAGAGAAACAATAATCTAAGGACACCATGGATTTTTGTCTACTTCTATGGAAGCCTGTACAACTAGCTAGTAAACAGAAAGCTTTAAACTATACGAATATCTCTGACAGTCTTCTGGATGTCTGGTTATTACAATTGAAAATCAAAATACACTAAATTAGTACCAGTGTGAAACACTGTAGTCCATGGTCTGATAATATTTTATTTGGCTGAAAAANGCAGCATATTTGGGAAAAGTACCACAGATAATAACTGATACATTTTTTGGTTGGGTGAGGGGGAGTTTCAATAATGGTTGTCATCACAAATTCTGCAATCTGTTCTCCCAGCATTTTGAAGAGCTTTTTCTAGCATGTGCAGTTTTGGGCATCACAATATAAAGCTATTAGAGCATGTCTAAAGGAGGGCCATGGTGAAGGGTCTGTAGGTGAACCTTACGAGGAGTGACTGAGGTCACTTGGTCTGTTCAGCCTGGAGGAGACTGAGAGGAGACCTCATTGTGGTCCAACATCCTCACAAGGAGAAGCAGAGGGGCAGGCACTGATCTCTTCGCTCTTGTGACCAGTGACAGGACCCGAGAGAATGGCCTGAAGTTGAGTAAGGGGAGGTTTAGATTGAATATCACAAGAAGTTTTTCACCCAGAGGGTGGTCGAGCACTGGAACAGCTACCCAGGGAAGTGGTCACACCACCAAGCCTGACAGAGTTCAAGAAGTCTTTGGACAATGCTGTCAGGCACGTGGTGTGATTCTTGGAGTGCCCTGTGCAGGGCCAGGAGTTGGACTCAATGATCCTAATGGGTCTCTTCCAACTCATCACATTCTATGATTCTATGATTCTATGTTCTCATCCCTCATATCCCCACAATATCTTAATTTTTTTGTAAAGCCTTATGATTTCAATAGGATTTGCACGAGTATACCCCTTATTACTCTTTATTGCAACCTGCATATTGAAGCCAGGCAGCTAACAGAATACTGTCCTTGCTTTTAGCCTTCCTCCTATACACATAATTGTATGTAGAGAAACAATAATCTAAGGACACCATGGATTTTTGTCTACTTCTATGGAAGCCTGTACAACTAGCTAGTAAACAGAAAGCTTTAAACTATACGAATATCTCTGACAGTCTTCTGGATGTCTGGTTATTACAATTGAAAATCAAAATACACTAAATTAGTACCAGTGTGAAACACTGTAGTCCATGGTCTGATAATATTTTATTTGGCTGAAAAACATAAATAAAACCACACCAAAGACTAAGCCAAATTCACCCAATAGCTCAGTGGGTCTCAACTTCAAACTTAAAATCACTGGTGCTCTACTGAGAGAGAATATGGCCTATACCTTTAACCTTGTTTGGTATTAGCAGTTAGCTAATATAATACTCCATATGAAAAGATTTTTCTTACATTAATATAAATATGTTAAGTAAAGAGAAAGACAAATGGTGATGCAAGTAAGTTAGCAGAATTTAGG
The DNA here is from genome assembly GCA_013398055.1 of Ifrita kowaldi. Taxonomy (NCBI): domain Eukaryota; kingdom Metazoa; phylum Chordata; class Aves; order Passeriformes; family Cinclosomatidae; genus Ifrita; species Ifrita kowaldi. The sequence goes on from VZRS01001941.1 coordinate 23,720, forward strand.
AAAAATATGAAGCAGAGCATTTGTTTCTCAGATTTGGACAGTGATAGCTTACCACATTTATGAATAATTCCTTACAGTTTTTTATCATTTTCTGCCCCAGCAGCTAAATTAGTTTTACAACTATTAATTGAATTGTCCAACTTCACTACGCACTGGGTGATAGAAAGGATTATTAACTCCACTTTACAGATAAGGAAACTGAGACAGGGAGAGAAAACGATTAGCTGGAGGTCACATAGGGAATCACAGACAGATAAATCCCAGATCTCTCCATTCAATGCATTAAGCGCTGAATATTGCTACTACTCCGCACAAACAGCCATCAGAAACGAGACACATTTCAAAGAGAAACAATTAAAGCAACATTTCATCAAAGATAAAAGCTTCTGAAATTCATCCTACTCTAGTGATCCCAAATGTTGTTCTCTTTTGTCTCTGTCACATTGTTTTAAGTGCAGATTATCCCTCCTTCCTTGCTTCCTGCACCACCAGGCCAGCATGTGCAGCACATGCACACCCATCTCTCCTGTAGCCCCCCTGCAAATATCTGCCCTACCTACATACTGCACACTGCTGGGTATGCACGTAAGCACCATTTCTATTGAACAAAAGCTGTTTCCAAGTACAAAAGCTGATCATTCCTTAGCACTACAGCACATGAAGCACATGTCTGCCTCTCCAAAAAGATAGTGTCTATACAGATGTAGGACATTTCTTCTCTTAAGAAGTTAATGGGCAAGTCTACAAGTAAGTTGTGCCAGGTTCAATTCTCTGAGAGGATCAAGAGGGGTAACAAGTAAATAAATAAATAAATAACAATATACCTTATACTTCAGAGATTTGCTTGGCCTGACTTCACTCACACTCTGGGTGTCCAGGACAGCTCTGTCATATTCAGCTTGCACAGCACTTTACAATTTCAGCTATCGTTACTCTGAATAAGGTACTTGATTAAACTAATTAAAGTGGTGTTTATTAGCTGACAGCCATTAATAAGCAAGCTGGTTAAACACTTGCCACAATGTATCAATCAACAGATTAGAATTTTCTTTGTTTTCCTGTAAGCCTATATGTTTTTGTTATAATTACCTTTGTACTTAGCTCTGAACCTGAAATTCCGTAAATCAACAGATATGTTGCCATTAATTTACACAGGAAATACACCAGGATCTCTATTAAAAACATTTTATAAAGCACTGTATGTAAGCAAATCAGGTGTCTATGTGATTATGGCTTTGAAGAACTTTAGCTTCTGGCTTTAGCACTTCTATGCATACTCTTCTCTCAAATTAATACTTGTTCACAAATTATTTGCTCCATTTCTAACAGAGTGAATGAGGTCGAATGACTTTAGTTTAATGGGTCACGTCTATGCTACTAAAGAAGAGAACAGAATTATTACATGGCAAACATTAGGGCAGTTGTGTAGATTCATATCAAACAAAACAAAATATTTCAAGAGATAGCATTAACTATTAAAAAAATCTTGTTTGAGATACAGCATTTTTGAAAACCATTCTTAAGTTTTGCTGTGCAAGTTTGTAAAATAAAGAGTTCCTGAACAGCTGCATGGATCACAAATCAATGTATTTTTAAAATGTTTCTTAATGACTGCTAATTTAGTGTGGAAATAGCCTTCAGAAATTTTCAAAGTTAAATAAAAGTATGTTTGTCTGGATTGGTTTCAGTGGAATCACTGGGAATATGATCTGATGAATGATTTTCTTAGTAGCTGGAGATTAAGTTTCAAAAAACTATCTGGAAATCAGGAAAATGCAATTAGATAAAACCAGAATTACTTACTAATCATTACTGACCCTACAACAGTTATCTCTGCCTATTGTTTTCTATAATTATAAATAGTTTTTACTGGGTTGTCCTGATGTCTCATACAAGGCCTAGAACATGAACACATTCTAATTTACCTACAACATTCCTTAGCTAAAAAGGATAATGCATTAAATTTTGATATTTGGTCTAGATACATTAAAAAGTCTTTATTCTGCTTGTGAGGTGAATACTCTGCTTATTCACTTATAACTGTTCTTGGGACCAGTTATATTTTGTTGGAACAAACTAGAATGTGTAAAGAATGACAAATGAATACTTAAAAAAAAAGCCAAAGTGAGTTTGGTTTATAATAAGGGTTTTTCAGGCTATCTAAGAAAAAGAATTTGTAATTAAAGACTTCTGTCTTCTTGATAATGACTATAATAGTCCTTAAACTCAAAGCCACATGTTTAGACTCCAGCTGTAGGCCATTACACATCACTGACCTTCTCCCTCCATCAGCTGAAGAACGTTCATATTGAATCTTTGCCTGATGGCAACCGTGTTGTAGAAAGAAAACAACACAAAAACAAAAAACAACAATAACAACAAAAGCAACCAAGCAACCAAACCAGAAAAAAACCTCCTATATCCAAAATTCTGGAGTGAAGCACTACCTCACTTCCAGGAGGCACTGCCCCTGTTCTTTCAGGCTAGAAGGGGCTCAGAAACCCAGGAATTTCTTCCACCAGTGTTATTCTACAGAGGGAAAAATTCATGGTGTACAATCTCATTAAATGCCTAGGGCTGTGTCAAGGCACTGGATTGTCATGTCTGCATACAGATTAATTTCCAAACCCATCTCCAGAAATCCTTCCCATCCTTGCCTCCCAAGTCCCAGTGCAGAGGCTTGCTCTGTTTCAGTTCCATTTTAGATGCCAAGAAGAACTGAATGTTCTGCCACAAAATCCAGGCTACAACTGCATCTCTATTAGTGCTGTGTTTCGAGGCAATGCAATTGCTGCACACTGGTGCAATCTACAGAACAGTGTTTACACTAACTGGATTTCCTTTCAGGGATGTCTGACCTGATGGTGGTGCTCCATATGGCCACCAGTTTCCCTTCAGCCCTGCTGGGGACACACGAGCCTGTAACTGTGCTTGCTGCTCCAGAGCAGGACTCGTTGCAGTGAGTCAGCTCCATCACGAGAGTGTGTTTGAAGATCTCCTGGCTGCCCCAGTCTTTGATTTGCACTGCAGAGGGGTCTCAGAGAGCCTAGAGTGGATTCCTTGTAGGTGAAACTAAACTAGAAAATGTACTTCAGTTTCGTCTAGAGCACTGCAGCTACTAGTGGACATTCAGTGTATAAGATCAGATGAGATCAAATTTGAAATACACCCTCTGAAACACAGAGCGTGGTCCTCAGCACCAGCTACTTCCCCCTGCAGGCCTCCTCTTCCTGCAGCACACTATCTGCTAACTTAAACACAGCCTCAGAGCGTTTCAGACCGCATGTATGGTCTTGATGATTGTGGGGGTTTCGGAGTCCAACTTAAAACTGCTGCAGAGTAAAACCTCTGGACTGCACATAATGTAGAGGTACAGGCCTCAGAACTGTTCAACTCAATAACTGTTCCTTTTATTGCACCAAATTACTTGCTAATATGGATGTAGCAGAGAGCTCTTTGCCATTAGACAGTAGTCTCTGATGCTTAGTCATGCCAACCAGAGGACAGGTATTTTAGACGTGTGAAAAAATATATGCAGTTTTATCACAATTTTTACACCTGAACAATTATGCTCATCTCTCTGTTGCTTTAACTCTATGGCACTACTGACAGTAAGGTTGCAAGTAGGGAGAGGTGGGAGACCTGTCATCATAGAGACCCTGAAATAGGTTGAGGACTATTGGTTTTCATAGCTCTGCTTAGTTAAGACTAAAATTCCATCATGCAGCTTTTACTGATGGTTTATTTAAATCCTGCAAATGCAATTTTATTTTATCAATGTTCTGTATATCAGATTAATTTTTGCGTGGGTTTTTTTTATCTCTGTATATCACCTAGAATTAAAAGTAGAGTCACCAAAATATAAATAAACACATAAGTGAACTCAAATCCGCCATAATTCTGCTGGTCTGATTCTGATTTTATGCTAGCATTAATCAGAACTAAAACAACTGAAAAAAATCAGAGCCATATACTTCCAGAGCTGGTACTAGTGCACCTCACAGAATCAGAAGGCTGTCATCTAGCAGCACAGCAACTTCTGCTGTTGTAGATTGCAAATACTAAACTAAGGAGAAAATCATGATGGAGCCTAAAATTAATCTGATGCAAAGCCCAAGAGAGATCCTCCACAGTTCTTGTCAAAAGGGAACACGAAAGATTCAACCAACTATTATCGGTCAGGATTTAAAAAGTGGAAATGAAGGTTTCCACACACCGCTGACTTCTGCCTTGTCATTTCAGTCTGCAATAGAATCAACGTACAAAAGAAAATAAATTATGACAGAACTACAGACAAAGACCAAGGCTGCTTTAGATTAAGTTACATCAGGGATCTGCACCATCTGTTTTGTATTGAAAAAGAATAACATTTTAAGGCACGTTTATTTCAATACACTAAGCATCTTAAGAGCTCACGTAGTCCTTTAAAGTATATATTGAAATTAAAGACAAAGTTCCAAACTGGAAACTGAGGGTCCTCAGCATCTTTCAAGAGACATTCAACAACTTCATGATAGCACTGTAAATGGAAAACAAACCTGATATATATGATTCTTGCCTGAATCCTGTAAAAATAAACACCACCAGTTATACTGTGCTACTCATATATTTTACATTCATATCCTGTAAGTTACGAAGAATAATCTTCAGTCATAATATTTACAGATAAACTTCTGTTATACAATTTTATGGAGAACTTTATAAAAACAAACTATTTGTTTCTTTTTAGTGGATGGATCTACTGAATTTTCATACACTACACTTCAAACAAACTGGATTTAAAATACATACAGCTTTTTATTAATTCACTGGATATAAAATCCACTTTTTTTGTTGGGTTTGTATAACTTTTCTCTTATTATTTAGATTTCACAATGTCCTTGCATTGTATGCCTTGGTGAATTCACTAACTTCAGGTTTTTTTAGCAAAAAAACCAATTGATGAACCACCACGTATTATCCTTGAGCACTGCAGTTACAGTTTCCTTTATACAATTTAGGCAACACACCCATGCTAAGACTGTCATGCTCAGTTGTCTTTTAAAATGAGTTATCCAACATCATGACAGATATAAAAGGGCCCGAATGGGATCTGAGTTTTTTAATGGTTCTCAGAAACTAGAGTAACAAAGACCACTTCTCTGCAGCTTCCCTGTTTCCTGCCTCTAGCTGTCAGTGCAGCAGCAGTGCTGATGCCACATGCATGAGCAGCAGCACGACTGTCTGGCTGACAGAAAGGAGTGGGCCCCTCTATTCGACACTCATGTCCAGTTTTGGCAACCCCAGTACAAGAACAACACGGGCATGCTGGACCAAGCCCTGCAGACAAGACACCAGGATGTTTAAGGGACCAGAAACACAATATACAAGAAGAATTGTAGCTGAATGAAGTTGAGGTATCTCAGTTTGTTCAGTCTGGAGGAGAGACGACTAAGTGGGAATCCAGTTTCTGCTTTGAACTGCCTAACTGGGTTTACAGGAAAGATGAATCCAGACTCTTTTCAGAGCTGCACAAGGAAAAGATGACAGTCAGGTTGCAATAAAGGAAATTCTGAGTCGATACAGAAAAAATTCCTCTGTGAGAGTACTTAAGGACAGGAACAGGTTGCCCAGAAAGAGCAGGAATCCATCCTTGAAAAGACTCAGACTTCAGCAGGACTTCCCACTGCAACTTGAAAGCCGATTCTGCTTTGAGCAAGGGGCTTTATGTGGTGACCTCCAATAGTCCTTTCCAACTAAATTCTAAGCCTATGTGCATGGGTTGCTACTCCTACCACAGTAATACCTCTCACATCTAGCTTCTATATCTGCATCTATACACTAAATCTGTCATCTAGATCCTCGTAATCCTGCATCCTGATTAATTCAAAACTGCTGCTTTCAGGCCATCTGTTATACATATTCCTTCCTGCCCCTGCCNNNNCCCCCATTGAGTATATACAAGATACAGTGGTTATGATATTCCCTGAGCACAATTCTGACGTTACTGCATTTTTGTGTCTCATCACAGCATTGCTTATCTCCCCCCACAGCACAGGAGATTTGCTCGTCCATTTGTCAGATTCTGCCACTGGGATCTGCCTGTGCTGGCAGATCTGCATGGCAAATCGTAGGCCGTGACCAGTCCTTCTGAATTGGTGCATAAATGCCTTCCAGCCTTCCATATTCTTCTGCAGAGAGTTCAATTATTGTAATTTTTTGAAGAAGCTGCCAGATGATGCATAGCTGGAAGGGTCACGGTGTTTGTCAGTATCTTTCTTTAAAATGATGTGATACAGATTAGAAGATTAGAGAATATGCAGAATATGGTATGTCAGAAATTAAATTCTATTAAATAATTACATGAGTCTAGATAACAATATAAATAATTAAAGCAGTTTTTCAAAGTATATGAGTTCTCACAGATATGGGACATGTTTGACAAGAGTCTAGGTAACAGCAATAAAAATACTGTGAAGGCTCTTAATCTAAGTTTGTTTTCTGTCCAGTGCTCTTTAGGCATTTTGATGATTGTGTTTTTGGGGAAGACTGTAGGATGTTGTGCTCTATATAAATACACAATTCTGCAAAATAAAGTCCATCACAAAGGTTTGATTCACATACTTGTACACAGGCACCTCTGGAATGTTCTAGTTTCTTGCAAACCTGCCATGGCCTCTATCTGGGCACTACAGAGAGAGAACTAATCATACACTACATTTGGCAGCTGCCTGAGGATTTCTGACATCCTCTGGGATATCTGAAAAGACATGGAGCACCTTCAAATAGAGGCAACTACATTGGAGGCCCTAGCCCCTAGTTTGTTTGTAACTTGTAAAATAATATAATAACAAGGGAAGCAATTCAACAAAATACACTGAAATTATTAAAATAAAATTGTAAGGAATCCAATGGCACAGCGACAACAAAAAAATTGCCATCAGGTATTCAGTTTCGAATGTTGGGTATATCAGTTCTTGGCACGCTGGAATGGAAAGTGCTTTCAGTGCTGGTGAGTCTAGTCCCTGCCATCATTGGCACAGCCTATTATCCTACAAGTTTTGTCCTTGAGCACAAATGACCTGCTCTGCCAACCAACAGCCAAACCTGGTAATCAGTTATAACCCAAAGATATATGTGACACAAATATAGGTTATATTTTCCTGGAAAGATCTACATTTTGATAGTTTCTCACACTCTTTCCATTCTTTTGGAGTGTGTTTAGACCATGATTTTAAATAATTCTATCAGTCAAGCTGGGTATCAAGCTGCAAGTTAGGGAATACTTGTCTCCAACTATGTGGCTATGATGTTGTTAGAGAAAGTGGAACTACTTACTAGACAACAACCCTGTATGTTTCATTTCTTTAGGATAAAAACTACAAATAATTATATCTCCTTTTGTACTGCCTCTGCCCATTTTGGACTGACAATCAGCTGTCTAAAAACTGATGTTTGGTTTATACTATTCCATATAAAAAGAGAAGAAATAAATTCAGGACAGATACATCAACACAGAAAAACAAAATCATTCCTAAAGTAGTCTGAAAAACAACAGCTTCAGTAAGGGAAGATTAGTAATGCAACTAATAAATTAGGTTTTTACTGAACTCTCTGCCAAATGGGAAGTTAGAAACGTTTGTGGCTGGACCTCAAACTACACAGTCAACAGAGCTCAAACCCACTGACTGGAACTGAGATGTGGATTTGATTCTGTTCACAAAGGAAGAGAGCATAGCTAACTTCCTATATTTTTGGTCACCTTTTTGCTTGAAACTCTTCACTGGAAAGTTCAAAATAACATAGAGGAGGAGGATTACAAACTTAGTGTTTTGAAAAAATGAAGGTAGTGCTCATCAAAACTATAGACAGCCTTGTCCACCAGACAACTACAAGGTCCTAGACCATAAATAACTGCATAACTCTGTGAATATAACTACAGCAAAAATCTTTACTAATACTGTCTACATTGGTCAAAATATTTGCATATTGAATTCACCAAAATATCCCCAAATGCATCCACATAATCATTATTCAGCACAATATATTAATTACAGATTGAACTTGACAGCTACGATCAGTTTCATAAAAGCATTCTGACATGAAGTGTAACCCCTCACTTTACTTATAGTAAAGGATTCTTTGCTGGATTTAGGTGACTTGTTATAACAATCTCTATCTTTTTTTGGGGATATTATTACCATATTCTCTCCTTCCTTAGCAGAGAAATTGAAAATATCTGATGGTGTTAATTTTCTTGCTGTATGTTGCTTCTGGCATAATAAGCACAAGGTGGTTACAGCCTTCTCTCTTTTTTTCCCAAAAGATGCGAACGAATGTACAAGATGCTAGTCTGTGGCAATCACATCCATTACATAACTGAATTTAGACTCAGACCTGCCAAGTATTTCACACTGCTTGCAGGGCTCCCACAGTTGGCTCCTGCCTGGCCTTCTCTTGCAGCTGGGGATCCAACACACACATGTATTCAGCACTTACACAGATCCTTTGATTTGGTGCATGAGATCATGGAGCAGGAATGAAGCTGTCGCAAGCCCATGCCATCTTAATGGAGCCTTCTGCTCACAGAGGTCCTGCTAGGGGATGGTGCTCTCTGGATGCAGCCCATTTTACCAGCTGCATGTTAGCCCATCACTCAGTGCTCCCTCTGTCCCTTGGCCTCACACAGCATTCTCACAGGTACTGAAATAAATAGGACTGAAAGCACTGATATCTGATACCATGCAATGCACAGAACTTGCAGTTTATTACGAAGCAGACAGTGCAATAAATCCCTCTGTATTATATTTAGTAATGGTATCATTTGTGTCATTCAGGAAAGTGATCTTGATAGTTTTGTAAAGCCCCACAGCTTTGAATAAATCACTTCCAGAGTGAAGTATTTGACTGATGAGACACTAACTGTCCTACAGCGAGAAAATTATTCAGGCTGGGAAGATGACAGGTTCAGAGCCCGAAAAACAATAAGCCATAGAGAGGCTGGAAAGAACAACATGTACAAAAGACCAAAGGGCAATTGTCACTATCCCTGAGTAATGACCATAACAACAGGTGCTAAAACACACAATGCAACTATATAGTACTAGCCAATTTCTAAACTGGCAGAAAGCTCAATAGCCAAGTGAAACCCTTTTATAAGCAAGAGAGTCTCATTAGCACAATGAAAGGGACAAATAAAAATGACTAGGTTTTGTTTGCAATACCCATTACAGTCGCCTGCAATGTGAAAGAGCTTCCTGTTTTCTATTTGTATTTGATCTCCCCATGCCATATCTAATATAATGGTTGCCAGGTGGAAAAAGAAGAAGAATCTGTAGTTAAAATTGTCTATGGCCTTGAAATTGTTATAATTTTTTCCTCATCTTTCTTTCCAATGAGATCTCTGTCTTACCAAATACAATATATAACTATTCCAATTTTCCCTCTCGAAGATGTTTATCCTTTCTTATCTAGCCTGCCTGTCCTATCTTATTATAATTTACAGAAATCTGAAATACGCTGTTCTGATAAACCTGTCAGAATAATAAAGAAACACATATAGTTAACCATTGCGATAGGGTTTCCATATTATTCTGAGAAAGAACTGAATATTACGAATAATGCTAAATGTAATTTATATGAATATATAAATCCTTACCAGTGGTTTCAATTTTCTAATAAACTTGAAATTTTATCAGATACTAATCGCTAATAAGCATGATTCATTATGACTTACTGTGCACAGATTTACTATTCATGACAATGAAGTAAGACAACAGACATGGGTGTGAAGTATTACTGAAAATGTAAAAAAGTTGTAGCTATCTATAGGTCTGCCAAATATTAAATACTTGTTCTAAAGAATGTCAATATGTCTGTGTTGGTCTTCAGCAACTATGTTACTCTCAGCCTTTTTATTAATATAGTATGCAACCAGGCTGAGGTAGCTAGAGATAAGGATTGGCATCAAGCTGTCATTTGGGGAAATATTGCATCTAGATTCTTTAGGTCCAGTCAGGGGGACCTGAGGGGAGATTTATCTTCTCCCGTAAATTGCTAATGACTTCAACACTGAATTCACAAGTTCTGAGAACAGAAAAAATAAACCCCAGAGAATGACTTTTTTTGTTTGAAAGGCACATTAGCTGTAATCCTAAGCATATATCCCTGCCCCCTGCACAAATATAGGAAAATCCAACAGAACAAGCAAAACCATTCTTTGATTTATTTCTCTGAGCTTTGTTGTCATCAAGCAATCTATTTCAGCCTCCTTTGCACAGCTCACATCTCTTCTCATTTTGCTGTTTTTCCCCCCAGCTCTTCTTGCTGCTACTGTCTCGAGTCACACACAAATAGATTTAGGCATGAACATTTAAAGGCCTTTGAAAATGATAGAACTAATTTTTTTTTCTGTCTAGTCGATAGCTTGCAGCACCAAACCAAACAGAATCATTAAATGGTTCAATGGACTAAAATCAAAGGGAGACACCTGTAAGCAAAATCCTCTATTATCCTTTCACTGTCAAAAGTAATTGTTGCTAATTGAACAAGTTTGTTTAATTGTAATATAGCTAAAGAGACCATATCCTGAGCTGCTGGAAATAGATCTGGTTCTGCTGAAGTCAGCTCTGCTAATCTATAGCAACTGAGGAACTGTCACAAGGAAACAGTTAACCCATTGCTTAACTGCATGGGCTGCATGACCAGCTATTGCAACCAAAAATGTCTCAAAAGTTGGGCTGAACAAGAAAAAAAAGATCACATTAATCTTTGTCTAATTTTATGTGAGCTATTAAATACATATGTTGGTATCAGTAGACTAAAAGACGTCCAATGGAATTTTTTGAAGACCAAATTTAAAATATGCCAGAAAGTCTGCAAGCAGACATCAAGCCATAATTTTGTAAACGCTTTTAAAATCTGATTTCTCTTTGCAAGAAAGAAAGCTTCTTTCCTACTTTCTCAGGTTTAACACACTACCACAATAAACCAGCAAGCAATGAAAAACAGTGCTGGTGTACAGATTTAAAAGTCTAGAAAATAAATAATCATAAATACAGCACATCTTCAAATCAGTCACCTTTGTACAAAGAGCTCAAAAAAAAAAAAAA
>VZRS01001943.1:1231-28091 GCA_013398055.1 Ifrita kowaldi
GGCCGGACGGTGCCCCGCACTGACCGCCCGGCCCCGCTCCGGACACTCCGGCCCGCCCGGCCGTTCCCCTCCCGGGCAGGGAGCGGGGCCGCACAGACAAGGTAAGGGCGCGGGGCCGACTCTTGGCCCGCCGGCTGCGCGGTTGGGTTCCCCGTGCCGTGTCCGTCCCGTCCCTTCCGTGGGGTGGGCGTTGCCCCTCTGTCCCTCCGTCCCGCGGCGGAGCGCGCAGGTCGCTCGTCCGCCGGCAGAGCCCTGCGGCAGCGTGGGGCAGGCCCGGGCATGTCCAGGGAGGCACCGCCTGCGCGGCTCCGCCGTGCTCCGCACAGCCTGGGCTGCGGGGCCGGAGGTGCCTCGGGGCTGGGGCGCTCCGTGCGTGTGCCCGGGCTGTTGCATCTTGGCTGTAGAGTTTGTGAGGCTTTTTGTGAGTTTTCCGCGTTTTGGCTGTTTGATTGGCTGGCGTTGTTTCTCGTGGCAGATGATCGATACCCTGGCGCGCGGTGAGGCTCGGGACCTGCTGCTCCAGCTGCCCGCAATGCTGGAGCAGGAGCTGCGGGCTCAGCCCCGGGCCGCCGGCCTCAGGCTGCTCGAGACTGCCCACGACAATGGCCTGCGAATGACCGCACGGCTGCGAGACTTCGAAGTGAAAGATCTCCTCAGCTTAACTCAGTTCTTTGGCTTCCACACTGAGACGTTCTCATTAGGTGTGAATTTCTTAGATAGATTCTTGTCAAAAATGAAGGTAAGGCTTTTTATAGTATAAGCTCTCAGCCTAGTTCCTCTTCGAAGCTAGAATGTCTTGGGTTTAGATAAAGGTTAAGCTCGTTCCAGAGATTCTTGATTGTACAGAGCTAAAAATTGGTGTACTCCGTTCAGATTTTGTTATTGTTAAGAAAGGTATTTCCTCTGGAGAAGGAAGAACTAAAGGATGCCCATGGGCTGGGAAACACAGGAGTGTTAGTGAGTTAGACCAAGACAGACTGCCTGCCCTGTTGCATAGATACAAGAACATCTTAAATTACTTCTTATTTAACTGCTTTTTCAACCTATCAATAAGCCTTGTGTATATCAAGATGCTGTCGAACACTTAAAATCTGGTCAAACATTAGTTAGCACTCCATTCTCCCGTGCAGACATGCTGACCGGGCCGTTTTTAATTGTCTAACAAGACAGGATTTACACTGTACAATTTGGACAAGAACAAAAGCTTGTTTTCCTTGTGTGTTCAAACAAAAATGAGAAAGCTAGATGGAATGGATGGGAAAATGATGGTTTCAAAGACTTCTGAATCCAGAATAAGCAGTAAAAATGGGGACTGCATTGTCTATGGAATAAATAAAACAATTTATATATACACGTGTACATATATATGTATGTATATATACTTTAAAAAGAGTTAGAAACCCCCATTTTTTTACTATCACCTAGTTTGTACAACACCTGAAGTCCTAAAAGGTTCCTATTAGGCTATTTTAGAACCCCATTAGCAAACCAGTTCTACCTCAATCCAAATTGCTCTGCAGTCTTGCTTTTTAGATTAATGAGATGCAACCTACGGTGTGTGACTGTTTCCCGGTTTGGTTAAAGATAAGAATGTATGATGAAACACTTAGTTTTCAATCTCCAAAAAAAACAAAACAACCCCCCGCCCCCCATAATTTTTTCCTGAAATAGATCTGTGCCTACAGGTTGATACTTACATGTTGTAATAGCTGATCAGAGGCCTTCTTCTTTGAAAATAACAGCAGTTCACTTTTCTTTAGGTACAGCCTAAACACTTGGGCTGTGTTGGACTCAGCTGCTTCTACTTGGCTGTGAAGGCATCAGAAGAAGAGAGAAATGTGCCCTTAGCCACTGACTTAATTCGAATAAGCCAGTATAGGTTCACTGTTTCAGATATGATGAGAATGGAGAAAATCATATTGGAGAAACTGTGTTGGAAAATCAAAGCTACAACAGCCTTCCAATTTCTACAGCTCTATCATTCATTCATTCATGAGAATTTAAGTTGTGAAAGGTACAATAACTAATACTGGTTTTGCTATAACTGCCTATGATCAGGGAATGTAGAATGTAGAAAAATAAGCAGGGAAATTGCTTGAGTAATTGACCTTTCTGTACTTTAAAAATCCCACAGACTTTCCCCCTTGCTCGTAATTGTCATAAATGTGAGCATCTGTGGTTTAATATTATTGTAATTTTAAATATTGTTTGCATAAATTGAGTATGCTCTCTGAGCTGAAAACCAAACTTGCTCAATAATAATGGTATAATAAATCTCTGCTTATGCTGCAGTGAAGTATTGCCTCATTGTAAAGATTGCAAAATCTGGCTCAAAAAAGATTCCTTTTGCTAGTAAGCACTGAAATTCCTTGTTAAGCCTGCTTTGATAATGCAACTCTCCCCAGAGAAACACAAGATTTATTTTTTGGCATTGGGGCTGCCAAAACTGAACACCTGTTTGAATGTAACCCTAGAACTTATGGGTCAAATGAGGCCTTTGTTTAGATGATTAACATTCTTGCTGCTTCTCTGAGTTTCCAGAGTGATGCTGCCTTGATCAATCTTGCATTCCTCTAGATTCACTCATCTGTTTTTATTACAGGGGAAAATACCTTAATTTTGAGAGACTTGAGACCCAGCTAAAGGCCTGTCACTGCAGAATCATGTTTTCTAAAGCCAAGGTAAACATCTTGAAAGTTCAAAACAAATTAAACTGCTGAAACTTAACACAGCAGTGTTTAAAAACATTTTTTCTCTCTCCAGCCTTCTGTCTTGGCACTGTCTATTATGGCACTAGAGATAGAAGAACAAAAACTGCTGGAGTTGACGGAGGTATTGGAACTTCTGCAGTTACATTCCAAGGTATGTGCAGATAAAATTTCAGGGGAGGATGGAAGAAAAATGCATGGAAAGGTCTACACAGTGGGGAAGGGATAGGTGCATTGGCATATTGGTTTCTTTTGTGGCTTTCTTGTGGTGTTTTTTTGGTTTTTTTTTTCATTTGGCCTGGGATATTTGGCTGCCTATCTTGTTGAAGAAGCTGAAAGTACATGTACAAAGTAAAGATTTAACTAGTTACTAACATATGATATTCTGTCTTGTTATGTAGATAAATAACAGAGAATTGACCTTCTGGAAGGAGCTGGTGTTGAAGTGCCTTACGGAATATTCCTCAAGCAAGTGTTCCAAACCAAATGTGCAGAAATTAAAATGGATTGTGTCTGGACGTACAGCTCGGCAGCTTAAACATAGCTACTACAGAATAACACACCTTCCTACCATTCCAGAGACCACCTCATAATAGGTAACTCCCTGTAAAATCAACTTCTGACCTTGTAAAATCAACTTCTGGTAGCATAGGAGTAAAGTTAGCTGGTAACTACCTCCAGGTTCCTTATGGGTTACCTCCTGGAATCATGTAATGTAAGCGTAGTAGACCTGTTCTCGTGTTCATGCTTAAGCCAGTGCTGTACCTAAAGAGGTGACAACCTAATTAATGTATGAACACTGGAGAAAGAACTGATGTGGTAGCGGAAATGTTCTACAGACATTGGGATCTCATTCACACTAATATGTGGAGTAAAGCTGGGAAAAAGGGGAAAAAAGACTTGCCTTACTCCTATCCCAAGAAAACCAGCCTGTTAAGATGAGTTTCTTGTAATTGTTCACTTAAGCCACTTTCAAGACAATTTTATACAGTTTTACTTGTATACCTGTTTAGTCAAGGCTAAAATCTGTAATTGAATTGTTACTGTTGTTTTACTCCGCAAAAATGGTGAACTACTTCCTTAACCTAGACTTTACTTCCAGAGGCTGCACATTTTTCTGTAACAGCTGTCGTGCTGTTGTCTTGCTGTATTAAGATCTCATGCTTTGTTTGGCTCTTGTAGAAAGCACTTCAGTTGACCGGTTTGTTTGGGTTTTTTTACAGGAATACAATAAAATAAGACCATCCTGTAACCTTGTCAACAGGCACACGAATATTTGAAAAACAGTCTGAACTATGATCTTAGTAATGAAGAACTCAACTCATGGAAAGAATATGTAACATTTCAGACTAAAGATCCTTCCAGCAAATACCAGTTCTTTTAATGATGAATACAACAGTATGTGATGTCAGTTTTCAGTCTTACTTGGTAGACTGTTTACTAGTCAGTGAAATAACACAATCCCAATACAAGGAATTTTAACACCTTATAGTTTGTAGAGCAGCTTGTGCAATCTAACCTTGGTTTACAGTAACTGCAGGTGCTGGATTTGATATTAATGTTTAAAACCTGGTTCACTTTCTGGGGATTATGCAATACTAGGAAAATCTGACGTGCAGTAATGCAGTGCTGCAGTGTTAAGAAATGAAAGACTAATCCCACTCAATATTGATGACAACAGCAAGTGCCTGCCAGCTTACCTGGTGTGCTGTTTGGGCAGTACCTCATGTCCACGTGTTCCTGCTGGGATGGGCACTGGCCTCCTACCACAGTCACATTAAACATTAGCCTATGTGATTCCCACTGAACGTGTCAAGTAGGCAGAGCAGGAGAGAAAAGGAACTTTATTGTGTTCCTTTAGAAAAGGCAGTCACTAAGACAGCATCAGTAACTGCAGAATTTTGTAAGAGCTGTGGTTTACTGATGCCATGAGTTATCTCATAAGAGTGTAAAAAGTTGGTGATACCTAGTGAAGACTAAAGGGAAAGAACTGGGTCCCATGCCCTAAATCTGACATTAGTTTTCCAGAGTTTTGCTGTACTAGAGCTAAATGCTGATGCTGAACAGGCACATTGTTACAGGTACAGTAGGAGCAGGGCTAGTTCCCCCTCTTGGCCTGTGTGTAGGAGCAATCTAGTTGAGGATTATTAAAGATTGCTTCAACTCTGATCTCTTTAATGGTAAGCTTTGTAAAGCACAACTGTTTGTTCTGAAGACTAGGTCAGTATTTGAGGCATATCATGCTTCTAGTGCTAACAAGGAAGTGAATGACAAGAATGTATTATTGTATGTTAGATAAAAAGAGGTTCTGGGAGAGTGTTGCTAATGTCCTCTGGAATTCTGCATCACTGTGGGGCAGAGGCTGTTGGCAGCAGGCTGTTAAACCTGATTGTGATATGGACTGATGGAGTGGAGAAGGAGAGATCAGAGTGTGGGATGAGGTGTTAGCCAGCCAACCCTTCCCTGTAATGGTACCAGCTGAGGTGGAAACCATTCTTTGCATATGTCAAACTAGTTAAAGCTTTCACAGAAAACTCCATACCAAAGCTCTCTACTGAAAAAATCAAGTCTTCTCATGAGCTCACGGGAGTGATTGCACTGCAAAACGTGTAACTGGGTATTGCACCTGCCAGTGCTGCCTGGGCATTGTACTGACCTGTGCAAAGTGATTCAAAGGTGTGGTCAGCCTACTGGAAGAGGATGCAATGTGCAATTCTAATTGTCCTGTCTCAATATTAAGATATGTACCTTTAAATTAAACATTGAAATGTGCTTAACTAAGTAGCTTTCTTCTTGTCTGTTATGAAACATCTTAGTAGGAAGCCTATAAACATGATTTATACCTGAACAGTACCTGGAGGAAAATTTCCAGGCAGGAGGTAGGACATAATGGATTTTTTTTTCCAATTTATTTTTATAAGGAGCAGCTAGACAACCACATGAGAAAATATTAAATATCTTATAATATCTGTTCTTTGACAGGGAATCACAGAATGGGTCAGGCTGGAAGGGACCGTGGATGGGATCAGCTGGTCCCACCTCCTTGCTCAAGCAGGGTCATCCCAGAACACATGGCATAGGATTTTCTCCAGACATTTCTTGATTAACCCCAGTAAGTCCAAACTGTCTCTGGGAAACCTGTTCCTGTGCACAGTCACTGCACAGGGAAGAACGTCTTCCTCATGTCCAGGTGGAACTTCCTGGGCATCAGTTTGTGCCCATTGCCTCTTGTCCTGTTGCTGGGCACCACAGAGCAGAGCCTGGTCCCTGCTCTGAGCCCTCCCTGCAGACAGGGACAGGCAGGGATGAGGTCCCTCAGCTGTGTCTCCTCTCGAGGCTGAACAGCCCCAGCTCCCAAACCCTTTCCTTGTAGGGATATCCTCCCTTCCACAGCCTCTGCTGGACTCATTCCAGGAGTTCCATGTCCCTCCTGTCCTGAGGAGGCCAACTGGACACAGCACTCCAGATTTGGCCTCAGCAGGGCTGAGCAAACAGGCAGTACCACCTCCCTGACCTTCTGGCAATGTTCTTCCTGATTCACCCCAGGATACCATTGGCCTTCTTGTCCCCCAGGGCACTGCTGGCTCAGGGACAGCTCATTGTCCACTAGGACCCCAAGGTCCTTCTCCACAGAGCTGCCCTCCAGCAGATCAGCCCCAGCCTGGTGCACGGGGAGATGCCTTCCAAGTGTAGAAAAGCAGGAAGAAGATATCCTTGCATATAAGACAAGTGGTAGATTTATAACTGACTGGTTTACTATGGTGTTTCTAAAAAAAACAACCACCCAAGCCAAACATTCTGCTTAAAGACGTTACTTTTTTATGTACACCCTCTATAGTTTGTGCCTTAGTATAATAAAGTTATCACAGCTTATAAATCAGCTGGTAACATTTTGTCTTCATTCTGCTGGAAAAGATCTTCTTTCTCTTCACTGAAGTAATTACTTTTGACAACAATCCATTGAAGAGATCACTGAAGTCTTCAACAGTTACATGATTCCAGTCCTTAACTGTAAGATGTAATTTGTCTAAAGGATCACATACAAAAAGTTTACTTTTCAAGACTAGAAAAGTCTGGTCCTCCTTTGCTGTAGTTTCCAGAAATTTCTGCCCCACTGAAGTCAAATCCAGGGTTCTGATGGAGGTAAAATTAAAAATTCTTTAGTAAATAAATTATTTAGAATAAAAATGCTTTAAAAAATCCCAGACAACCCAGAACCAAAAACCCTAAAATGCTTTTTGTTAATATTCTGCCATTGTAACAAGAACATATAACAATCAACTTGTCATACATTTATCACAGCACTGAAATTCTTGGAAAATGTGTCAACAAACTTAGAATTGCCATAGTTTGGTTGCCTGCTGCTGAAGTGACTTTGTAATGCTGTTCTTGACTTGGCAAGCAGATCTCCCAGATAAAAAATATTAGGGAAAGTTTAAGAAAGAGATCTGGCTTTTGGTGTCCTTTGGAATTGCCTTTTGAAAATCTATGTACATGCCCTGATGGATAACAAGGTTCATAAAACTGCTGCTCTCTGTTGCAGTACACAGCCTGCTGATTCAGCTGCTAAGTAAAATGTTGTAATTCTACAACTCTGCAGACATGTAGAGTAATAGTTGTCTGCTAAAGGTATAGCAAAACAATTTAAGCAATTTTAGTGAAAGCGCAAGGAAACATCTTTCCCAGCTAACTATTCTACTCCATCTTATGTTATAAACAAGCATATCCAGTAGTGTGATGTTCGAACTTTACTGTAAATGTGGCTATGTCATAATTCTAGATAATAGTAGAAGTTGTGTGTAGCCTAACAAGTGAAGACTTGATAGGAAGATGCAATAAGTAAAACAGCAATAGTCCCTCTAAACTCACCTGAACTTTTCACAAACCTTGCAGACAGAATGCAGGCAGAATAATCTCTTCAAAGCCCAGTAATATAACCTTGTAAGCGTTTTATAGATATTGAACTAAATCATGTATTTCCATTGCATTTGCTCAGCTTTCCTGGCCATAACATCTGTGTGCTAACAAAAAATATAAGGAGTAATTATGGTCCTTTAACTTACTTCTCTTTGGAATCGCTCCAGTGTAAGTTTCCTTTGCATCTGGTCCTGCACCCAAGGATCAGCAGCATATTCATTTTCTAACAGAGATGTCCAACAGTTTCCAGCATCTCTATTTGTCTTCATTAGAACAATTCGTATCAGCTGCCTGTCTTCTGTTGAATGAAAACACATAGAACAACCTTTAAACTCAGTCCTACGTGCTGGCTCTTTTCTTGGTTTGGTGAATTCACCATTAACAAGCACAAGATGTGAAGTAATTTAAATTCTTAATGCCAATGCCAACCTGGTTCTTCATAAATAAATAACCATTAACAAGAAAAAAAAGGCTACAGCAAAGATAGCCTGTACTGTCATCTCTCCCCTTCTGCCCTGTGAAATTGCTGAAGTTGTTTTAAGGAATTAAAACACAGTTCATAAGTACTTCCATTGCAAACATAAAGTAACCTCTTGGAGAGGTTCACAACAGAGAAAAGATTTAATCTATTGATATTGACAACTCTGCTAAGGCAATAATGAAAAATTTGAGGTCAGGCTTTACAGAGAGTTATTACCAACAGAAGCTAGAACTAAGTTTTAGCAACGTATGAGCGGATGATTCATTTAAACACTGCGTATGCCCATAGAGAACATATTGGAAACATGTTTCAAAGTAAATGTGCACGGTATTTAGTTCTACTGAAGTGAATAAATACAGCATTAGAAGTGTATTTTGAAGATTATTCACATACTGAAAAAGACTGGGCTTCACTTCACAATGTGTGTTAACACTTCTAGTTTTCATGCTTAAATTACTAAATTATCAATCAGTCTTTAAAATAAATATTGAACGGAAAAGAAAATCCTTCATAAGAAAACATTGAGAGGCACAGTCCACGAATATGATTGCCAAACCCCAAAATACTCTGAATACTTTACAGTTTTTATGATACAATGGCCAGATACGGTTTTTTTTCCTCATTATATGTAGATACCTTAGTGTGATTTTTAAATTTCTTTCTGATTCTCTTGGACTGTAGATTTTGACACGCATTCAAGAAATGTAATGCATAGAAAGTAATAATTATGGAGATTCATAGACCACACAACTGTACCATAACTGTTTACCTTTAAATGAAGATTTGCAAAAAACTTCTCACTATATGGAAATGTTTGTAACCCATTGATTATGACCTTCCAGGATGTGGCATTTTCTCATTAACCTTAGTCTCAAGTGCTTTTGTAGTACCTCAGTTCCTTAATGCAGCAATAATGATTGCCTTTTTACAAAGTTATGTACAAGGAAGAAAGTAATCTTTCCCATTAATAAAGAGGGGGTAAACTATTCTGCAGTGTCTATTGTAAAGTTTTACTGCCTTTATAATGTCACTTCAGATGTAGGTTATTACCTAAGGTCCATGTTCCTTCATCAGTTACTGTAGAGTCAAAAAGTTTACCCTGCAAAAGACAGGTACAATATTATAAATCAGTAAAACCTCTTCAGCATCTAGTTCACATTGAGTTATGAAGTTTTACTCACAACTTAACCACCTTGTATTCTGTTGAAAATGAATAGGGTGATCTGGCCCTACAAATACAGACTTGCATGTAGCCTTGTCAAAGAATTATTGCTTGTTACGCAATTTTTAAAAAAATGAGGCATTTAATACCTGTCGTTGTTTCAGTATCTGGAGTCATTGAAAAGGCTTATGTTTCTCAGCAGCTAATCCAATTTTTAATTGTCATGAAAATTCAGGTGTTTTTGCCAGAAGTAACATCTAGCTCTGGTGCAGGGTACAGGCAGTATGAGCAGTTCATTATAAATGTGAAAGTAAACCTGTCTTTGGAGTTTTTTTGGCTTTCTGGAGCAATTGAAGCTGTGCTGAAATGCTGTCCACATCCACATTAAAATCCATGTGAATTTGTATCTTTATTTTTCATAGAATCACTGAATGGTTTGGGTTGGAAGGGACCTTAAAGTTCATCTCATTCCAGCTCCCTGCCATGGGCCAGGACACCTTCCACTAGACCGGGTTGCTCTAACCTCCGTCCAACCTGGCCTTGAACACTTCCAGGGATGGGGCATCCACAGCTCCTCTGGGCAACCTGTGCCAGGGCCTCACTACCCTCACAGGGAAGAATTTCTTCCTAATATCCAGTATAACACTGTCTTCTGACAGTTTAAAGCCCTTCCCCCTTGTCCCATCACTACATGGCCTTGTAAGAAGTTCCTCTCCAGCTCTCTTTCCATGTACTGGAGTACAGGCACCATCCGAAAAACCTCGTGCAGGTGAATAAAACTGTTTCCAATGAATATCACTCTTAATGTATCAAACCTGGGATAAAGAACAGGCACCACAGGGCACAGGTGTGCAAACGTTCTCCCAGGCGACTAATGACAGCACATGAAGACATAGTCTAAGATGTGTCAGGGCAAGTCTGGGTTGGACATCAGGAAGAAATTTCACAGGAAGTGTGATTAGACATTGGATCGGGTTGCCCAGGGAGATGGCGGAGTCCCAGTCCCTGGAGGTGTTTAAGGAAAACCCACGGTCGGTTGACACAGTCGGTCATAGGCTGGACTCGATGATTTCAGAGGTATTTTATAACCGAACTGAGCCCGTGTCCCCCCGGCGCCCCGCGGCCTCCGCGTCGAGCGCGGCCCGTTCCCCCCGGGCTGCCCGCGGTACCTGCAGCAGCTCCTGCCCGCGGACGGCCAGCGCGATGTGCCGGCTCCGCAGGCTGCAGCGCACGTCCTTGGCACGGGTGCCCGGCGGGACGCGCACCTCGATGAACACCTCCTCCAGCGTCTGGTACCAGCGGCCCCAGGGCGTTNGGGGCGGCGCGCACTGTGGCCGTTGGCCCCTTTGAACGCCGGGGCCGCGGGGTCTCAGCGCTGTCATGGCGTCTGCGCGCGCGCCGCTCGGCCGCCAGCTCCATCTCCGCTGTGATGGCAGCGCTGGTACGTGAGGAGAGGGGGCCGAGGGAGCGGGGCTGAGCCGTTCGGCGGTGCCCGAGGGACCGGGGGCCGGCCTCAGTGCCTCCCTTCCTGTGTGAGGAGCAGCCCGTAGCGCGGTGCCTGAGGACCCTCTGGGTTCTCGCAGGGGTCCCCTTCTAAGGCAGCAGGTCCCGACTTCGTGTCTAGCCCTGGCATGCCATATACAGTAGTGAACGTGTATAATTTCGTTGTAACTAAAGCGGTGCCTTGCTGGCCTCTGGTTCCGTAGTACAGCGCTGTAAGAGGAACGTGCAGAGCTTGTCATGGCCGAGGCACTGCTAGCGAGAGTGTTTTCTGGTATACGAGTCTCTCACAGTGAGATTTTCGGCTGTAGATTTACCCTAGATGTGTTATCAGCCTCAACCCATCGAAGCTGAAAACTCTGTCATTTACCTTTGTTGTTCTTTGCTGTTCTGAAAATCTCATTTCTAGCACGTACCCTTCTGCAAGGATCCTGTAACGTTAAGACATCAGATGGAGTGAGAAGTTTGCTGTCCTCTGAAGTATGCCAAGGAGCTAGGAAACAGAAGAGTAAGTAAAAATTGCACAGAACACAATGATAAGATATCTTTAGATGCTACAATTGTTAGTGCTGCTACTGCTCTGCTCTTCAGAAATTGGTTTCTGTTGCAGAGACTCACTGTCTACCTCCCGGCTCAAAGGAGCAGCTGTAAAAACATCTGTTGGAATCTTCCAAAAATAGCTTTATATGTGACTTCTGCTAATTAGGGGGGCCTCTGGAGGTCAAATAAACTACTTATTAACCTTGGGTTTAGAGATACTTTTAATGCATTTTTAGTATCTAAAGCATCCCTCAGTTCAAAACTGACATTGTGGATCTGGATCATGGCAGAGAAACTTGGCAGAAGTGGAAATACCAAAACTGTCTATCACCTGGCAGTCTTTCTCTAAACTTTGTCAAGTGCCCAGATGACTAATATTGAACTGTGTGATTGCAGTAAAATAGCAGGTGGTATTGGGCTGTGAAGCTGATAGTATAACAACCAGGTGGAATGTTGTCTTTTGTACACAGTTAATTAACCTTGTGTAGTTTGGTTACATTTCCCTCCCTGTGTGCATGTGCATTCTCTTCCTTCACCATTCTCGTCTGGATCCTTCTTCAGGTGAGACAAATCTGAGCAGTGAGAAGAGTGCACCCACCCCAATAACTGCAAGGAGACTCACATCTCTTGGATCAACAGTAAGACTGTGCTCTGGTGTCTGTAGCACTGTTAAATCCCAGCTAAATCTCTCTGACTGCTTAAAAAATACAGCCCCTTCATCCAATTGTCATTAACCTACCCAAGTGAATTATGGAACATATTGTTGTGTCTGTGTTCCATAGTAACTAAGCAGGAAAAATGAAATTGCAGCATCCTTGGGAATTGTGTGATAATTAACTTGGGACTACAGAGCAACTTGTTATATTTGGTGCTACACTGTTGGGATTTCTTTTCCTCTTGCTCACCATGTAGTTATGGTGTGATCCTTTCTTTTTAAGGAGATGGTGTTTTGGTTCCTTCTTTCATGGGCTGGGCAAGGCAGAGTGGAAATCTGGTGGTGAAAGAAACAGGGAGGGGATGGTACTGCATGTACAGGTTTTCAATGTCCTATGCAAGGATATGGATTCTTATCTTAACAAGCTGAAAAATGATAGCCCTGACTTACTAATTAAGTTCACAAGTATTGATGATGTAGGATGAAATTCTTCGAACAAACCTGAGGTGAAGATACTAAAATGTTTTAATGAAGCTTAGTGGGTGCTGAAGTCTCCAACTTTGTTAATCTCCTTCCTGTCCCTGTGGTTATGAGCTGTCCCTTCAGAGTAATACTGATGAGAAAGTAGAAGGGTAAATCTCATACTAACCTGATACTTTTCTGCCCTGTCTGGAAGAGACAGAAGTTTGCTCTTTATTTGGTATGCATCTTTGTAGTATTGTCTATATGAAGCACCCACTCTTGTGTTTAATTGTGTTCAGCTACCATGAAGCTAGAGATTTCTAACACATCTCTTTTCCAAAGCCGGCTAATGGGATTGTGAAGACTAAAAAAGATCTTATGCTTATGAAAGAGAAAAAGAAACAGAAGGCACTGGAGAAGGAGGTATGAATACATTATGTGAGTGAAATCCTGTCATGTTTCCCACTTACTTGTATAATAAAAGATACAAGCTGGTAGAATTGGCGTCTTCTGCATCACACAGCATACAAGTAGTTTACAAACAGCTCTGTGCAAAAGAAAGATTATCAGATATGCATGTACAAAGCTAATGGAATTGTATTAATTCCTGCTGATTGTGAACAACTATTCTGTCAGTCTTTTCAAAAACAGAACTAAGTCCTCTGTTGGCTACCCCATAAAGGCTCTGTTTTATTTAACTGTCGCTAGCTGAGATTTTTTGCTCACTAATTGTCATACTTTTAATGCTTAAGAGGCACCCTAAACTGTATCAGTACACTTCTGTGTGCTAATTGGTGCCTTGTGTCTGAAATGTCACATTCTGCCTTTTTGTCTGACGCAGCCAAAAAGGAGAGTTTGCTTCTGTTGTGTATTAAAGCTAAGACTATTCTAATTTTAACATGTTGTGCTGGCTCAGTTGCATAAAATAAGTCAGGTGAAATGTTGCTATTACATGGTGTGTAATAATAGAGATTTGTGGTGATTCTGTTATTTCCTTCCTGTGAATGAGAGTTGCAGATACATATTCTGAATGAAAGGAAATACAATTTGGATACTTATGCCTGTGGTTTACTGGGAGAGGCTAAACTAATGATAGTAAGAAATAACGGAAACACCTCATGTTTTAGATTCGTGCATTAGTGAGAGAACGTGGAGAGCAGGATAAAAAACTTCAGGCTCTGGATGAAGATTTCATTAAGATTGAAGCAAAGCTGAGTGCTGCAGTTCAGGAGAAAACCTCTCTTTCAGCAAATGTTGCATGCCTGAAAAAACAGCTTTTGGAGCTAACAAGAAGCAATGAACTACTGAAGTCAAAGGTATTCAGACAAATAAGTACATCTTTGCTTTGCCTTTGCTGTTATTGAGCTTCCTGTGCAAGAGGAAGCTTTAGTTGCTGATCAGCATCTATTTTGACATAGAGCATGTCTGATTTGGGATCTTGTGCCCTTCTGTCTAAACACAGAGTGGGAGGGGAACACTTGGAAAGGGTTGTGTGAACAGCAATTCATACAAAGGAATTATGTTTAGTGGTTTTATATTCTTTTCTAACAAGCTGTCTGAAGATGGTGTGCAGAAGAAAATGAGCAGCCTGTGCATGGAGTTGATGAAGCTCAGAAACATGAGGGATGCTAAGGAAAAGGTATGACCATTTGCACAGGACAGTAATTCTGAGCTGCTCAGGAGCAAAACCAGTGTTCCTCAGTATAGTTTGAAGTTCTTGGTGGTGGCTGTTGCTTAATAAGTGGCTGGTATCTTTACAGAGGGATACTTGCAATCCCATTTAGCACAGTAGTAGGTGCTGTCATTAAACTGTAGTGATGAATTAAATTTCAGTTTACCACTGTCTCTTCCACAATGTCCTTTTTTTTAACTAAATCTCATTTTAATGTTAATATGTGTGGTTTGCTTTTTTTTTCCCCAGACTGCACTGGCAAAGCAGGAAGACATGGAAATGAAGCTGCAGGAAGTGCAAAGAAATCTAGAGTATTCAAAAGGAAAAGTCGCACAGTTACAAGAAAAACTGTAAGTGCTAGGAAGGGAATTAGATCAGATGATATGACCTAGCTGTGTTTCCATGCTTATCCTTTGTAGTAACCAAAATAGAGGCTGTCTTCCCTACTGAGAAGGAACAGACATTATTAGTGTTTGTAATCTGGAATAAATATGATGGAATGAAGTTCTAACAACTGCTGTGGTTTGATAAAACAACCATTAAAAACATTGTTTCTCAAGTGTATCTAACCTTTTTTCAAAACTGTATCATGTCAATCCTTTGTCTTCCAGTGTGATATGGGTGGGGTTTTCTTGGGTGTGGGGTGGGGAGGGAAGACATATGTCTTTAGAAAAGAATTGTTGTTCAGGTTGGAGGAGGACATTAGTATGGATAGGATATTTCTGGCCCTGTAAACTACTAAGTTAGGAATAAGCAAGAATAGAAAAGCATTAGAGCAGGAGCTGAAATCCTAATTCAGCAGCCAGGCATTTGGCATGGATTTGATGAACGCATTCATATTCTCCAGAGGAGTGCATTGAAGAGCCATTGTGGTGCTTTCAGAGCTGCTTTGATGTAGATACGTGGCTCTGAAGAAAGGCCACTGCCGAGTCTCGGCTTCAGCAGCTCTATGTAGATAGAGAGTGAGTTCTAACTCAGCACTTTCTATTCTGCCCAAAAAATGTTGTGTGCTATACAGGAACAGTGCACTAATGTGTAGCCTATTGCTGAGGATAGTGACCTAGGAAGGATGAACTTGCAAGCTGTGTTTGATGTCAGGTTGGCACAACTGGCACTGCAGCACAAACTTGGCTGTTAACATACACAAAGGTAATAATGCAGGTAGTGCAGGTCACAAAAGGAGGAGGTGCTAATTTGCTACAAAAGCTGCATTATGTTAATGCATTATTATGTTTGTGGCGTATTGCTTGTGGCAAAATGTGGCTTAGCATCTTTACTACAAATGAGAAGACTGTCTGGAACAGGTATGAAAAGAGAGAAGAATCACTTCTTAAAGCCAATATCAGCCAAACTGGGAGATGAAAAGTGTTACTACTTTACTCTGAATTTGTTTAAATATATGTCACAAAAACTGTCTGGTTTTAGGTCTGCTACTGAGAAAGTTGAAGAAAAGTCTGACAGTGAAAAACTCCTGGAATATATCACGGAGCTCAGGTAACAACAAATTCTTCTCAAGAAGTTAGTTTTCCTCTTGGAAACCAACAGTCCTAAGCATTTTCCTTTGTGTTAATGTGTCAGCTTACAAACAATATTTAGTGGTAACAAGTGTCTGAATTTTCTTCTACAGTAGTGTTGCAGAAACAGCTGAGAAATACAAACTAGAAGTTGCCCAGATGGAGGAGACACTGAGTAAGAAAGATCAAGATATTGAGATCCTGAGGAATACCCTCAAAACAAAAGAGGAAGAATCATGTAAACTGATGAAAGAACTTAATGAGAGGTGTCAATTGCTTCAACAAGAGAAAGGTAATTGTTAGTTCTTGTACACTGTTCCATATGTGGGATCACTCACGTCTTAAAGCATCTCAAATAGGTTTTTTTTTAAATGTCAATTTAGACTGGTTTGTTCCAAATGAGAAGTCTCTGAGCTCCAGCTAGAAACACCAAGGCATATTTTTAACAACAGGGAAATCACTTCACATCTGACATCTGTTAAGTCTGAATTGGTGTTTCCATGGAGGGTAACTTGGGTAGATAGTACACAATGAAAATTGTAGGGGTGGCTTTAATCTGAAAGGTGAACACTAAGAAGTTCTTGTTCCTTACTCTTCATTGAGAAGCAGTATAATATTGTGTGAATTCACTGCTAGCAGCTTGTGTACAGGTTCATTGAGGTGTTGGGAATATGGCAAGGATCCCATCTTCACCTCCTTATTCCTTCTCTCCCTACACCAGCAACTCTGCAATCTGAGCTGTGTACTTAGCTTTCTGTACCAGCTGCCTTCTGTGTGCTGGAAGAAACTTCGGGGAACTCATGTAGTTGTTTTTCCCAGCCATATGCTCTTCTGGTGAAGGCTAATTGTTTGCTCCAAATACTCCTGCTGTTTAAAATAATTTTAAAGTGGTATACCTTGAGCCAATTTTGAGGAGTTTCCAGATGGGTTTAAGGTATAGGTTTGTTTAGTGTGGGGTTTTCTTTCTGTGTTTTTGGTAATTAGGCAAGGGAAAAACAAACTAAAGATGGAACGGAAGAATTATGAATAATACATATTGTAGCTATTTGACGACAGAGAAGTGAATTTGTGTTTTATTGACAATTTCTCTATGCAGAGAAAGAGTTGTCTGAGACCAAAGGACAGTTCCTGAGTATGAATGCTGAAATAGAAGACTTGAAAAAAAAAATCAATTTGGCAGAACAAGAACACCAAAAACTGCTTCAGAAGCATGAGGAGGTCACCTCTCAGCTGCAGCAAGAGAAGGTAAATACAGACTATAAGTAGTCTAAAAATAGGTTGTAATCCCAAGGATTGGCACTAAAAATTCTTGTTTGGATTATGCCGGAGATGTGCATTCGACAGTTTAGGTTATCATTTACATGGAAAAGTGGGTACTGGCCTGCAGAAACTTGTGTGGTCTAATTGGTCTAAGAATCATTGCTGGTGGGATGGAGGTTTTGGTTCTTCATAGATTTGAAGTTTAAACACTGCAAATTAGCCCTCTACTACCCCAAAAGTACTGGTAGTTTTAAAATCTGTGGTACTCTGGCATACAGGAGTCATCTGCATTAATGCAGCAGAAGTTACTGGAGTTTGAAGATGAAGTAACAAGTGAGAAACATCTTCTGGAAGAAGAGCTGAATGATACCATGAAGGAGCTGAATAAATTGCATGCAAAGGAAAAGAAAGCTGAAAAGTTGGTGAAGAGATTGGAACAAGAAATCAAATCTCAACGTCTTGAACTCACACAAATGGAAGAAAAGTTGACAAGGTTTGTGAAAGAAACTTTCTGATACTAAAGCTTTGAAAGGAAAAGTGTTAAATCAGTAGTGTAAACAGAGCTTCTGAGCCCAATTCAGGTTTTAGAGACCTGAGCCGATCTGAAGTTATTTCTTGCTGATTGTTGATTACTGATAGTGATGAGATCTAATCACTAGCAGTAGTAACGTGTGTCAGTATCAATAGTAACTTGAGTCAGTTTTATATTGTTGTAATTTAACACACACACACAAAAAAGAGCCAGTTAGGATTTGCTTGAAAGGCTGGTATTGTAGTGCTCTGACCTTGCTGTGCTGGGTAAGCTATGTGCGTGTTGTACTGGCTCTTTCTGTCCTGGAGAAGGCAATGATGAAAAGATTTTCAAGGCAGTTGTTTCTTGTTTATGTTTACTATTAGGTCTTCAGTCTATTGTATAACTCCCTTGGAAAATAAGGCGAGGGGGAAATCATTAATAATACCTATTTGTGAAGATTGTGCTTTAGTATGTGAGAAGTTACTGGTTTGTCACAATTAATTTATTGCTGCTGCTTCAAGCCTTCTATAACTGATAGCAGCATTTGGTGATGCATTCAGACATACTTTTCTCCAGTGTGCAATGCTGAATTTTTATTTCAGGAAGAATGCAGAGTTGGAGCAAATCAAGGAAATGCATAGCAGTGCTGTATTGCAAATCCAAGAAGAGCACAGCAATACTCTGCAGAAACTTGGAAAGGCTGTTGCTGACTTTGAAAGGTATTTAAGTTTTATTAATGTGTAGGACAGGGTAACAGGTCTCTAAGGTAACAATAAAATGTACTGTTCATTTATGTGCCTTGGTACTTCACACCGTATATGAGCGTTGGCATGGCAGTAGAGCAGAGGATTTTGTGATGGTATTTGGTGGCATTAAGAATTTATTTATTGAGTACTAGGCAAGTATAGTGACACAGTATCACTGTCTAGTTCAGGAAATTGGATGTTTCTTCTTCCAAAATGTAACCAGTTGGAGGCCTTAAGTGCTTTTAAAACACAGTGAGATTTGTAACTAGTGATGGTGTTCTTGGCACTGAAATGTCTTGTAAAAAGTCTTGTTTAGACTCGAAATTTGCACTGAATTGAGAGTAGTTTCCTACAGTTACTGCAAGTTTTTTACCTTAAAATAGTCAGGTTGTGAAAGTATGTAAAAAGTGATACTGTTATTACTAAGTATGCATGTCACCCGTGAAGGATCCCGTGGGATATTTGCCAATGCCAACTACAGACAGTAGGTGCTTTGCTGTTTGAAATAAGCTTCAGATAGAGTCTATTGAGTTTTAAAATACCTACAAAAATATGGTAATATCTGTATCACAGAATTCACTGTAGTGTTACTGCTTATGGCTTTATGGAACTTGGTGTCGTGGTTTGTTTCTTACCTTTGGATTTATCAGTGCCTGTATGCTGCCATATCTTCAGGTTATAAAATCCTTGATACTTGCTAGCATGAGCTTGTTTTGCTCTCGTAAAGTGTAAACACATCAGTCTGTATTTTGCCTGAAGTAACAAGATTTTTCTCATTTGTACTGTAATACCAGCTACAAGAAGGCATCAGCTGAAGAAATTTGCAATTTTAAACTGGAGAATACCTCTCTGCGAGAAGAAGTTGCCAACCTAAAAAAAGTAGGCCAAGAGAATCTGCAGTTGCTTCAAGAAGCAGAATACTCTAAAACCAAAGCAAATGAAGAATGTGCAAGGTACTACACAGACAAGCTTTTCTGTAAGCTAAGGAATGCAAACTAAGACTTGCCTTTCTAGCTAGAACTTCATGTGATGCTCTACAAGATCAGATCAGTATTTGGTGTAAGCAGTAGTTTCTTGCTTTTCCAAGTGCAGAAGGTTGAAAATACTGACAGACAAAATTTATTAAGTGTATATGCGTTAGGAAACTGGTCTGTCCAATCAGTTATTTTGACTTTTGTCTCTGTGTGGAACACAGACGAAAAGGAAAATACTTGAATGAAATATGTTGGAATAGTCTGTTTCAGAAATATCAGTTACAGTGACTGCTCTGCAAATAAGATCCCCAGGGGAGACAAATACTTAATGCAGAACTCACTCTTTGCCACTCCAGTCTCAATGATGTCACCTCAAGTTCTGCTCACAAGCAGATGCCAATTGACTATCCATGAATTGCCACACTGTGGTGATGTAAACTGAGGTCCTCTCTCTGCCTAGTATGAGGCACCACAGTGCAGCTGATGTGAAATAACACCCAAGAAGTTGTGTTAGGCCAGTAGCTGAGGACATGCTTCTCTGGCTGTCTAACAGCAGTTTAGTGACCCATGTTCCCTATGGTTCTGTGCTGGTTAAGATGCTGCCCTTTCTCTCCTTCCACTTGCTTAATGTCTCCAGTTTCCATTAGAGCTGGTAAAAGAAAAAATGAAGAGGTATTTCCTGGTTGAGGTGGCAGGGAAGGGATGGAACAAACAGCTGGGGCTGAAGAGCGGTCAATGCTTTTAATTGTAGGGTTTTTGCAATCTTGCATACAGCCACACTGTACAGTCTTGATTAGTTCCTGCTTGAGCAAATCTGTGCATGTAAAGCCTAACTACTAAACTATCCCTGCCAAAAGCTGCTGGCATTGAACAACCTTAAATGACCAATATGTGCTTCAAAAGGACTGCTTATAGGGAAAGTTAAAAATGTTGTTCATCTTAATTGCCCTCTGTAGTACTGTTTTCTTTGTGGCACTGTTTGTGCAAACTTTTATTTCAATTCTACTAACAGCTTTTCAACCATGTTTACTTGTGGGTTTTAGATTTAGTGTAGTGGAAAAAAAAAATAAAAATCAAGGGCTCATTAAGAGATTATGGTATTTTCCTCAGGATGCTTTTAGAAGTCCAGACCAAGCTTGCACTTAAAGAAGCAGAAACACAGAGAACAAAAGAGTCTTGCCTTGCTCAAATGACTAAACTTCAGGAAAAACTTGAGGAGCAAACTGAAGATCTGAAAAGAGAACTCGAAGCAGAAAGATCAAGGTGACTTTCTCAAACTAAAACTGCGTATTATGGCACATCCAAGTTTTATTGGGAAGAAGTGCTGAGAGCTAACAAGGAACATAATGAAACTCCACTTCTTGCTTTTTAGGAAAACCATAAGTGAAGATGTGACCTCTAGCTTAAAGAAAGAGATCAAGACCTGGCGTAAACTGTATGAAGATTTACGTAACAAAGTTAAGCCTTTTCAGGTGTGTTGTGAAGGAGGTGTTTGTTAGTATCTGTTGACATAAGACTTTTGTAGTTGGCTCAAGTTTTACTCTTGAGAAGTAAATATGGTACTTCCTATTCTAAGGCATTTATTCTGCTGTGGTTTCCTAAGTTACTGTCCAATGAGCCGGCTATTCCCCTTCCCAAACTAATCTTCCTTGGTAGATTTCAGTTCAGCAAAAAGCTATGCTTAGTTGAAAGATTTCTAAGACATTCAAATGTATTTCAGCAACAACTAGATGCTTTTGAAGCTGAGAAGAATGTGCTCCTGGAGGAGCATGGGGCAGCCCAAGAAGAACTGAATAGACTGAGTGATGCATATGCTAAACTACTTGGCCACCAGAACATGAAGCAAAAAATCAAGCATGTTATGAAGTTGAAGGAAGACAATGCCCACCTGAAGCAGGTTTGTGAAATGAAAAATTAGAAATCTGCAAGTTACTAATGTGCTTGATGCTTTTGTTTATTGCTGTAAATATTTATAGACTAATCCTGCAAGCTACTTATTTCTGTGCTTCTTAAATTCCCTGCACGAAGCAGATTACAATAAACCACCAGCCTCCAGAAATGCCAAGAGTACCTGTTTTATTTTTGCCTGAATTTACAACATACAGAGGGATCAGCAGTACAAATAAGTACCTCTACACTTAGCTTGGTTGGCTTTTCTTACCTTTTTTTGGGGTCCTAGACTTAATAAACTGTCTACTGAAAGTTTCAGACTGCCATATTGCTTAGTGGAGTTACACCGTACCTGTACAGCTGCTGATTTCTCTACACCTGTATGTTTGGGTTGGGTTTTAATGCCACCAAGAATTGTCTGTACGTTTAGCATTAGGCAAAATGGCCCCCTCAGTAAATGATGAAGCAGCCTCTTCTCCTGTTCTTCATCTAACTTCCAAGTATTGTTTTCTCCAGGATGTCTCAAAACTGCGTGCATTGCTAGCCAAGGAAAAGCAAACCAACAGACATCTTCAGGAGCAGCTGCATGCAGTACAGGGCATTAAGCGTTTTGATCCTTCCAAAGCTTTCCAGCATGATAGCAAGGAAAATATTCCTCCAAAAACACCTCTAAAAGAAGGTAAGTTTGATATTGATGTAGCCTTTGTACCTCCTAAGCTTCACCAAAGAAGGTATGAGAGTCTTGCATAGTCTGCTGCATCTGGGGGAGGTGAATGGCATCTCTTGTTCCACAGCAGATGTTGGAGGCTGCATCAGTGGGGCACTCCCAGTGTACAGTTTGCTACTGTGCCTTCCAGCCCAGATCCTTACAACCTGACAGGTGGTGTGCCAGGTCAGACAGCAGAGCCATTTTCCTTCTCACCAGCTCACATGTTACAGCTGATGAGGTGACAGGAAGTGCCTCCTGCACAGGTCATGGGGTACAAGTGGCTCAGCCAGATCTTTGCTCCCTGGTTCTTTAGCTGCTACCTGGCAGGCAGGACCTTACACCACTGCAGGTGTCAAGGGAAGATGCAAAAGGTCTGCAGATAAATGTGGAGTGGAGGAAAAGATGGAGAGCATGAGGACACACCAAGGATGGCAGGGTAGGGGAGAGAGTTTCATTAGAGTGTCTGTTCCAGGGTCTGAAGTCCTGGCTTGCCTGTAAGATTCAGTGTAGGGCCTTCTGCGCCCCAGGAGACAAGAAATTATTTCATATGGTGGGAGCAATAGTGAAAAACTCGAACTTCATAACATTTTTCCATTTCAGGTAATAAAAATAAAATTTGAAGTCTTCTTGGTATTAAGAAAATAAATCACCCATAAATTCACGTGCTACAGGAGACTTCAACAGACTGCTTCTTCAAGGTGAACTTGGATGCTGTATATAATACAAATCAGCAGGAGCCCTCGCAAAATGATCTGAAATTATGTATTTTTAGAAAAACTATGTTTTACTGAGAAGCAGCACATGACTGCATGTTCCTGACTCCTGGTAACATCATTGCAGGCATGAATTCTGAAAAGTGTTCAGTGTTACAATTTTGGATATGCTGAAGCTGCTAAGTTCAGTTTTGAACAGAGCATTTCAAGTTTGGAAAAGGTGAATAAGCACTGGAGAATAAGATTAAAAATGAAATCAGGTTTCATTTAAGTTTTTTGATTTTTATATATTTTCAGTTTTTTTTCTTTGCATCTATCTAATGTATACAATTCTATGTTAATTTAATTTTGCTGCTTATAGCTGCTTTGGTACCAATGGCAGCAATACTGCCAAGAGACCCTTTTTACTTCTGTGGCCTACATACTATAGAACCAGTGTAGAAAATGGGACTGTACACTTAATTTTGATATTCTGTGGGATCTATATTCAGTATATGCAAATTTAAATCCTGGGGCTAGGTGTTGCAGCTATTGATCTTCAGAATAGCATTTTCAGGTCAAAGTCAAATTGATTGCATTTATCAAAACATTTGTGTACTGTGACTAAGATTGGTGTCTTAAGAGCAATGTTGTGTCCGCTGGACTCTTAAACTGCCACAAAATCTTTGTAGCCAGCTGTTGTAAGTGATCAGTACTACAGTGACAGGGAATAACAACCAAACTTGTCTCACTTGGGTGGGAGGACACCCACTGTACCCACATGCATTGTACAGACTGGAACTGTGGCAAGGGGAAAGGAATCTGTTTAATTGCATTTAAAATCAAGACTATTTTAGCACAATAAAAATTGAAATTAAAGGATTTGTCCATTTCCTTTGCAAACCAGGGATAAAACCCGAAAGTACAGTGGGATTCATCTAATGTTCTTTTTTCTAGTCTTGTCTTCATAACAAAGCCCAGTGTCAGCCTTGCCTCAAAAACTACATATTCTCTAGTCTTAGGGAAATTATTTAGCTGAACTGTACAACACATACAACCTGAAATTCTCTTATTTCTCTTAATACAGAAGTAAATACTGAATTTAAGTCAAAGGTGGAACTGTGTTTTTGTGATGTCTGTGCAGCTGTCTTGCACAGAGGTGCTGCAGAGGCAGTACCCAAAGCTTAGCTGGTGGAATTTATTGTCATTTATGCTGACATTATGAGTTTACAGAGACTTCATATTCTTAGGAAATTATATACAAAAAATGCACATTAAGTCCAAGGAAAGAAGTTGCTAGATGTTGTCTGTTAATGTCATCTTTGTGTATCTGCTGGATTACTTGAGCCTCTGAAGACTGAGGATGAGGATTAGCTTCAAGTGTTTTAATTAAGAGAGTACTTGGTATTCAATTTAGCAGCCCTAAGTGTTGAGAGACATTTTGATAAAGAAGTTGCTAGAAGTATTTTATACCAGAGTTCTCTCCTTGTGGAGAAAAAAAAAGAAGGTTTTCTTGTCCAAAAGATGTAAATGGAGTAAAAAAACAGTAGAGGAAACAGGCATTTGTCTGAATGTTAATGAAAGGTTCCACCAAACTCAAAAACTCAAAACATAAAAATGGAGACACTGAGTTAAGGTACTTTTTTTTTTTTTTCTGGTGTGTTTTTTTGGGGGGTTTTTTGGACTCATTTTTGGTGTTTGACATGTCCTATGTCAAATTAGCAAAAGTTTTTGACAGAAGGTACAAATACGCCAAGGGAAGCCAAAAACAGCAGGTGTCACAGGACTGGGCTTTTAGGGTTGTTGCGTCCTTGTTTGATACAATGCATGAGCATGCTTATATTGCCAGAAGGGGAAACTCCAGCAAATAATTCTAGCCTTACAGCAAGGGTGATCCTTGAGCTTTAAAACGTTGATAATCACGTAGAGCAGAGTCAGAGTAGGGAGAAAAGCAAAGGCTGGAATTCAAGGGGAAATTGAGGGCTTTTTGTCAGCTTCAGTCTAGGAGGCTTTGCCACTTTCATGCACATATGCAATGAAGTATTAAAAATGGAAACCTTGACATTTGTAGCTCAACTGACTTACGTATTCACTGCAGGAACCCATTACTTTCATGTAGCGGAAGATTTTTTTAATTGAAAAATCTATGATTTAACACAAAGTTACTTCTCTGATCATTCATCTTGCTGTATTGTAGCAAGAGCTGGGCTGTATTTAGTTGAAATGTAAAATGAAGAGCTCTTAAAATTCTCAACCTCCCTGACCTAATTAGAACCCTCCTACTGTTTGCTATAAAAGACAACCTGTATAAGACTCAGTGCCAGTGCTTTGAAGGATCTTACACACACAGTGGCTGTGCTTGCTCATGCTGGCTGTTACGAGGTAAAAATTTAAGCTCATATTGAGCTGCTTAAATGGTACCACTGGGACCAGACCAAAAGCTTAACAGGATTCAGAGCCACACGTGATGGATTTGTGTTTTGGTTTCAAAGGTCGGCAGAGCCAGTGCTGCTCTCAGTCCATGTGCTCTCTGCAGGCACAGCAAAGGGACAAGTGCACAGTTGAACTGCAATGATTTCCTAGGCTGGTAATTCCCTCTGGTTTGGCAATGCCTGAAATGCTGCTGGAAATGGAGCAGGTAAGGCTCTGGATATTTGCATTAACAGGTTGCTACCACACTTTGATTACAAAATCAAGGGAAAAGCAAACGGGGGGAGGAGAGAGGGGGAGACTTAATTATGCTTTAGTCTCTGTGAATTACAGTCTGAAATGTTAATTTAATGAGTGGTCCATTTAGTCACCCAGAGATGCATTATGCTTAAGCGACTGTGAGCTAGACAACAATGTCATTTTTATTTAGCTGTTCCATGAAATGATAGTGTTTCACAAAGTGAATGCGACAATAATAAAGAAATTGAAAGTATTGGTAGAACACTACAGAACTCACGGTAAATATTTGAGGAAAAATAGATTATATTATATAATGAAGATACAAAACTATATATAATTTAACTTATTCTGGTGACATATTTTACAGGCTGATTGATAATTGTAGCTTGAGATTTCAGTGCTCATGCTTTTGCTATTTTCCTCCTGCTCTGAGCCTGGAAGACAAAGTTTTTATTTCCCCATCATGGTTTTTGTTAAAATGCACAGGGAGCTCTCCCAGGCTGTGCTGGGAGGAGGCGATGTGACATCAGGTGTACTGGGAGTTCTTACCTCCATGCTGATAAACAGTTTGGTATTTCTTTGTAGATTTTTCTTCTTGATTTCAAGTTATGAGTTACTGGTATTCTGAAATAAAATTCTAAGGTTAATGGAAGGGAATTAAATGTCAATAGCTTGTTACAGAGGAAGAAAAGGGCATCTGCATTCCAGGAAGGCAGAAACTAGCTGAAGTGGTTTATTTTAATTTTTATATATATATATATACACACACTTTTTTGTCCTATAAATGTTAGTTGTTTGCCATAAATAAAGGTAATTTACAATATTCTATTAAATTTAGTATGATTCTATTAAATTTTGGTAGACTTTTCTGGTTTTCTTCATTGAGTACTACCAATTAAAACTCTTTTAATCAAGTCAAGTTGAAATAAATTCATCGGGGAAGATACAAGTGTGAATGTAGCTACAGTGAGTTTTGGCCAGTAGTTTCTATGCATCTACTTAACTTCAGTTCTCCTGCTAAAAAAAACTGCTAGGCCCAGTCTCTGCCTTTGTGGGACAGAAATGGTACAGTAACACTTAGTATACAGTATCCTGTTACCTTCGAAACTTGTATTAAAAAAGAAATCAAATCTGTCACTTTGTAAGCATGTAATCATACATATAGGCTGAGTACTGTAAGCAGTGACTGCTTTCTCAAAAACAACCCTCCCCTTCTCTGTGGGATTTACCAGTTGCTTTTACATTGAACTCTGGATAAAGGCAAATTGAAAATGCTTGTTTTCCACCATTCTAAAAAGAGAAATTAGGTAATTTTTAGTGAATATGTGACAGAGCTATATGCAGGACACTATGATACTGAAGTTCCACTTTGTTTTTCACAAATTAAAAATCACAATAGAAAGTTCACAGTTTCAGTAGGCGAACTTTGGTCAAATGTTAAAATTCAGCGACACAGGTGATTGCTGCAGGAACTTTTATTATTGTTTAAAGCACCATGAACCTGAAACGAGTAGCCAGCCCTGCAGGTAAGGCAGCCCAGGCGCTTGTGGTGCCTCGGGACCACAAGCTCCCTCTGCTTCCCTTCTCGGCCCTGAGTGGGGATCACGTCTGGGTTTCTGAATGCTGAGCGCTGTTGCCGTGCCGCTGCGAGGCTGTGTCCCGTTGTCAGGCTCGGTCCCGCTGCGAGGCTGTGTCCCGCTGCGAGGCCCTGTGCCGCTGTCAGGCCCTGTGCCGCTGTCACGCCCTGTCCCGCTGCGAGGCCCTGTGCCGCTGTCAGGCCCTGTGCCGCTGTCA
>VZRS01001943.1:28175-71572 GCA_013398055.1 Ifrita kowaldi
GCCCGGCCCCGCCATGGTCGGCCGGGAGAAGGAGCTCAGGATCCGCTTCGCGCCGGGACGCTGCGAGCTCGTGGAGGTGAGGGCGGTGGGGCCGGCAGTCTGCCGTGGGACGGCTGTGCCGGTGTGCAGCGCGGGGGCCGGGCGGGCAGGCCCGGAGCGCTGACGCGTTCGCGGCGGGGCTGGGCCTCGGGGGCCGCGGCCGCTGGAGCTGCGCCCTGAGGGGCTGCAGGTACCTGAGAACCGCAGCTGGGAGCGCCCGCGGGCTCCGGGAGTCGAGTCATTTTGTATCCGCACGGCCTCGCCGGAATGGCCACGGGGACGTTGTGCTCGGCAGCCTGCGGCGCTCGGGGGTCGCGGCGCCGGTCTCGGCGGGCCCGTGGCGCAGGGAAGGGCTCGGCGTTAGAGACCCTGTGCGGTGATTCCACGTAGGATTCCTCTGGGAGGCGCGTCCCTGCCTGCTGTCCCGGGCGGTGTCGGCGGTGCCCCACAGGTGTACGTGAGCTACCGCAGCAGTGAGGGTTGGGCGTGTAGGGAAAGGCGGAACAACTTCTGGCAACGCGAATGGAAGCCTTTGGAAAGCCCCAGGGTTTGCCTTTTACTTTCTGTGGCTGCAGGGGATATCAGACCGGAGAGTGCTCAGTCTCACGTTCCCTTCCCTGTAGTGACTTGTATCTCATCGTATTATGTTGCAAATCTATTACACCAGTAGCTTCCGGGTTTTAGTGGCGATTCCTTAAAATTGGTGGTTTGAGTTCATCATGATTTTCTAAATAAAAATTTAAACCTTGAAAAACTTTATCAAAAACTTTATAAGTACTTGTTTCTGGTTTTCAACTTGAATTGCGTCATGTTTTGCTCTTTTTATAAGTTATACTGTTATTTTATATTTCGGTAGTGTCTACAAAGTGATCTGGTGTCATAAATTCTATTTTTTAATCTGATAATGCTGTGGCATGTTTATTTTTATATGAATGAGACTTCTAAACACGATAACTTTTTTGTTGTTATTTGTTAATATGGACATCAGATAACATTCAGTTGGATGGTTCATTATAAATCTCAGAATTGCACAGTGATTCAGTAGTGTTAGTAGACCATAGAAATGCTGCTGTAGCTGGGTGGCATCCTGTTAAGGAGCAAGGCAGCATACACGGAAAGAGTTCATCTGTGCAGGTTTTGTGTCACCAGATTTTTAAAACTTCTGGCAAGAAGAGGTTCAAACTGGTAATTAGTGTTGGATGTATGAGAAACATCTCTCATTTGTATTGCTCTTTCAGAAGCAAGTTACTGCAATCAATTAGTTTTGCAGATAAGAGCAATAGCATGTAAGCTCTGCTTGGTGAAAGCTGTGTTTGTGTCCAGTTCAAGCTGTGCTGCTGACGTAACATCCTCTTTATGATATGTAAAATAAACGAACTTAGATGAGTGAGGCTTAAAAACGTCAGATTTTGCAAATGACACTTCGTTTTGTGTTGGTCACTTTCTACTTACTGAAGATGTTCAGTGATGTTTTTAGAGAACCTTTTGACTCTGTTCTGCAGCAAGTGTTGGATATTTATTAGCGAGCACCTCTGGCTGTAGAAGCCCTGATCATAGGTCCTGTGACACTTTGTGCAGACTTTGCTAAGAAAAGCAGTACAGAAGAAAATAGTAGTTGCATGTTCTTGCTTGTGCTGTTCAGAGAAGCCTGGGTAGTCTTAAAAATGGTAAATCAGCTTGTGTTCTCAGGTAAGATTTAAGGATAAAAGTAACTTTTTGAAACATCACTTGCTGCAGTCTGTCGTTTTCTGGCAACTGTCCAGATGTAAATTACTAATTTTCATCCAGTACTAATGGGAATCAGTCAGCCTTCATCTAGAGGTTTAGAGTTGAGAAAAACGCATGCGCTGTGCAGGGAACTTGAAACAATTGTTTTGGGGTAGGCTGTTAACATCAGGTCTCTCTGCATATACCCTTATGGAATAAAAGCTTTGTAACTTCAAGGGTGAAAGACAGTAATTTGGAAGTGAGCGCTGTGGCTTTCTGTGCTGCAATCAAAGAGTAGCAGTCTGGTATGATGCTTAGAAATTACTGGGCTATTGAGATAGCATAGCAGAAAACATTCTATGATGTACAGAATTATGGTAAGTTGCCACAAATTGTCCGTGTGTATAAAGTGGTCAGGAAATCCAAGATTTGTGGGTTCTGCACACCCAAAGTTTTTTCCACATGGGCATGGTAAAGATATGCTTTCATTTTTGTTTTTAGCAGGCAGGTTTTGGGTTTATTCATGGCAGATACAGACAGAAAGCATTAAAGGAAAATAAAGTTGCAGAGACAGACATGGGTCTTATGCTTGTTGTCCTGAAAAACTGGTATGTTCTAGTGAGAGGTGGGATGAAGTTCATGTGTGCTGATGTTCACAGCTGTCCCAAGTACCAAAATGTGCAGCAGCTGAAGTACAGCTTTAGTCTGTTCTATAGAGAGCTGAAATTGTCAAATCGCTTCCAGATGCATTTTGTAAAACTGACAAGAGATCCGTATCTTGGTTTTACTTACTATTAGACTATTGTGTTGAATAACAATGAATTACTCTTCTATTTAATAATAAAATTTAAGTCTTTAATTACTACAGTAAGTTATATTGTATTGCTGCAGGTTTTAATAGGCACGGTCCATCCAGAATTATTTGTTGTAGGATTTGGACCCTAAATGTCACATTTTTTGGATCCATTTTCTAAAGAAGTTATTTCCCTCCTTTCAGATTGCACCCAGTTATCAGCTTTTGAATGAACCTAAAATTCTGTCTTCACTAGTGGTTTGGATTGTTGTAGAACTAAATGAGTTTCTTACTGAAATTTTGTTTTCATTATCTTTGAATATATGTTTAAATAGCTGACTGGTTGCAGTATTGGTGCTCCCAGATGTTGGTGTTCCATGAGATGCTCCAAAAGACTCAGGAGAAGCTTTTTTAATACAG
Source organism: Ifrita kowaldi (assembly GCA_013398055.1). Taxonomy (NCBI): domain Eukaryota; kingdom Metazoa; phylum Chordata; class Aves; order Passeriformes; family Cinclosomatidae; genus Ifrita; species Ifrita kowaldi. The sequence continues at coordinate 31,135 of VZRS01001943.1, forward strand.
TAGCCTCCAACTGTAGCCTTGCATACTTTTAAAGAAAAAACAGTAAAAAATTACAGTAGAAACAAAACTTTTCCTGTTGTCATTTCCCTAGGAAGATGTTGACATTCCCAGTAGGCGAGTTTTGATCACTGGTGCTACGGGACTTCTTGGCAGAGCTGTGTTTAAAGAATTCAGTGAAAATAATTGGAATGCAGTTGGCTGTGGATACAGGAGAGCTCAGCCCAGATTTGAACAGATTAATCTTCTGGACTCTATTGCAGTTCACGACATTATCCATGATTTTCAGGTAAGTTTCTTCAGTATAAAGTGGATGGGAGGGGTACTTTATGTGTCCAGTAGTCAGCTGATAGTGCTGCTGAGTTCTGGGGGATGAGTGGGGCTAGTGCTTTGGCAGAGCTCTGACAAAGGTGTGGCTGCGTGTTCTGCCCCACCCAGAGCAGAGCTTTGCTCTGTAGGTACAGACAGCGCTGGCTTTTGCTGTGCTCACCACAGGCAGGCTGCAGGCACAGCTGTACATGGCAGCACACTGGAAAGGAAAGGAAAAGATACGTGTGAGTTATTGACATGGTAATGTGTAAATATACAGTTCTGGGGAAGTGGAGGAATATTTGAATACAACGGCAGTAACTCGGCGTAGTGTGCAGTGTTCATTGCCTTTCCAGTCTACGTGCCAAGAGGTATATATAAAACCTGAAATACCTTATACAGTGTGCCATTCTATAAAATAGTCTTAAATGTCATCTTAATAATCTGCATATGTCAAATAAGCCATGTGTAAATAGCTTATCTAAAAATTTTTAGTACCCTTGTGTGTGTGAGAGATATGTTTTATATTAATATATATTTTACTATACAGAGTTAAAAAAATCCCCACAACTTCAAACTTGCTGTAAAATCAAAGCTACTGAATCCCATAATTGCACAATTAAGGATAAATGTTTTTGGTATCTTGAAACAGCATGGTTGTGTTGTAAAAAAATACTAAGGAAAAGATGCTCCTCAGAATGCCGTAATTAAAAATAACAATTACTAATAATTTTAGTACTTACTTTTGTCTGAGGGGTGTCATCGCTAGAGTTAGTGTGTAACTGCCATCTCTTGACATGTTGGTTGTTTAAAATTAGTCTTTAATTTCCAGCCTCATGTTATAGTGCACTGTGCTGCTGAGAGAAGGCCAGATATTGTAGAAAGTCAACCAGATGCTGCTTCTCAGCTCAATGTGGCTGCTTCAGCGAACTTAGCAAAAGAGGCAGGTAAGGAGACCATCTCATGGATTTGGTGTCTTGTTAAAGTCCTGCATCTGTTTATACAGGGACATCAATAAAAATAGTACAAGTGTGAATGTCACTTCTGCCATCAGTGTGCTGCCGATCTGTTTTCCATACAAGTAGCGTGCACAGCTCTGTGAAGGATCAGGGAACGGACAAAGCGGCAGGAATTAATGTGGGTGGAAGATGAGATCCTTGGGAGATTGGTTTAAGGGTCTATTGGGATTTCAAAGAAGGCATGAATTAATATAAACTATCTATAAACTTCTTCTTCCTAGCTGGAGTTGGAGCATTTCTGATCTACATTAGTACAGACTATGTATTTGATGGAACAAGCCCTCCATACAAAGAGACTGATGTACCAAATCCCCTGAATTTATATGGTAAAACCAAACTGGAGGGTGAAAAAGCAGTTCTGGAAAACAATGAAGGTAAGACACTCAACCATTTTTAATACAGCCTTTCTATTTTTACTCAGTTATATATTAGCTTAGTAGACTCTTAAGTCAATGATGAAGTTGAAAAACCATGGAAACGAGTTTCAGAGAAGAATATGATTAGGAGTTGGTCTCCTTGCTCATGAGCAATTCCTCTTGCTTATATCGTGACTAAAGCTTTTATTTCTTACCTGTTCCGATCTTCAGTAATGTTACTTGTCTCTCTCTGATGGACATTCGTAAGCCTTTGTCTATTGTGAATCTGCTGTTCCTAAGGAAAGATAAAATACTTCATTCAATATATAGCTGCAGTTATTTAGGGGGATGCATTGCAAGTGTTCTCAATGTATGTTTACTTAAAGGGAAAGCCAGACTCGTGATGCAGTAATAATACAGCTCAAATCAACATGGAGTCTTGTTACTCTTTGGTTTTTGCTCTATTACATATGCCAGCAGGCCACCCATTTTGGTTTTAGTCACCTGCACACGTCAGAGTCCTGCTTGTAACACTTTCTAAAAGGTTAATAACATATTTATGGTTTTAAACGACAGGATTTTTAAAATTTGTTTAAGTCTTTTCTTAATGAAAATTTGGCATCAAAATATACAAACATAATTTTTAAAATTCTTCTTAAGGGAAAAGAGCATGTTCCCTTTAATTTAAGATTTATTTCTTATATAAAAGTAAGATTTGGCTGTTTCTAGTTAGTGCACTGTCAGTGTCCAGTTACAGATTATAAGGAAAGAAGCACTTATATTTAATCAAAAAATCTGACGAAAATAATCTCAGTACACATGCAGAAGAGGCTTCCGATATGTCAGTATGATACTGACACTGTGCTTCTGTGCTTCCCAACCAGAGAACCGAGCTATTGATAAATTAGTGTGATGATCTTCCAGTAAGTAAATATATGCTATGTGTGATGGATTTGTCATTACTAGTAAGAAAAAACTTTATAAAAAAACACTTTGATAGGAAAAGTCTTATTTAAGTAAAAGTAAATTTAAATGAGAAGTTGCTCACTTCACCTCTGGATTAAATACCATCTCCAAATTTGACTGTGATGCTGTTTGCTCCCTCTTCTAAATTGGTAACGAAGATAAGATTTTACCAAATCCAAAGACTTGTGGGTATCTTGCTAGACCCTTCCCCCAACTCAACACTGCAGCTTGGGTTTGTAACCTTTTGGAGCAGGATCTGTCAGGCAGCACTGGGTTGCAGCAGTGGTATTATTAGCAGGAGGAGTGTCGAGGTGGTGCTGAGTAAAGTGTTTGAAAATATGAGTTCTCTTGATTCATACAAATATAAATATTTTCCATGTACTGGCATTCCAACCAGTAATTTGCTGATACGGTGTAGGTAGAATTGTTGGTCAAATCTGTAGCTATGTGAAGAACTGCCCTGTCCATTTCTGTTGTACCATGCAAAAATCTCCAGTTAAGTGGGTTTAACAATTTTTTACAAAGATACTTTACTTTGGTTATAAGGAGATACATGCTTATAAATATGTATGTATATAGTCATGCTTATAAAACTACGAAGTGTCAGGAGATCCTCAGAGCTGTTAGTCATGAGGCTGATCCTTTCCACCTCCCAGAGAGTTGAGAACAAAAGGAAGGCAGTTGTCTTCTCAAACAATGAATACTTCTAAAGCAATTAAAAAAAGAGATGTTTCTACCAGTATTTAAAGAGAGGAAGAACATATCTGCTGAGTGACCAAATAAATGCTTCTAGAGCAGCAGGCAATCAGTGTCATGTTGGGTTTTCTATTTGTTTTCCCTGTCTAAGTACTTATTCTGGTTTGCTTTTCTGTGAGAACAATTTTTGTGTTAGCTTTTTCTGTCTGTCTCTCCAGTAGCTATACCATTTTTCTTCAAATATATTAAGAATTGCAATGTTTTGATGACTTCAGCTTCTAATTTCAGGTGTGATTTTTTTTGTTTTCTCTTTCAGCAAAACTATCTATTACTTTTAAGTAATTTGTCATGGCCTTGGATTTCTGCTCAGAAGCTTTTTGAGCTTCATGACAGAGATAGACTAGTATGATGTATTCTATCATGAAATATGCTTCTCTTTGTATTTTGTTAATTTAATTTCTCAAACCACTGTCATGGAATCTAACATTATTTACTATTGTGTTCTGTGAATCTGTTCCTTATTTGTCAAGCTTTTTATTTATTTCAAGGTTCATGTCTTTTTTTCTGGTAGATAATATCCTCCTTTATACAGGAGGCTTCTGCATGATGGGTGAAAAATCTTTGTAATTGATGCCTGAATATGATGACTTGTGATTGGTGAGAATTTTTCTTCTTGCTCTTACCCAGTGAGGATGGGGATTGCTGGAGTAACTGCACAGAGCAGTTGGGTTTTTAATTTTTTAATTTTTGTTCTAATCCAAACAGGCATTTTTATGCTGCTAATGAAAGCTTGTTAACTTTCTGGAAGTCAATGGCATAAATGAAAATAAATGCATATAATCTTAGTGTTTATAAACTGGTTTTGATATAAATTTAAATTCCATTCTGAGAGCCAACATACAACTTGCATTTTATTTGTGATTTGTAGATGCTTAATATGATCAACATATTTCTTAACGCTTCCAAACCACTTTTTGGATTATGCTGCAGCATTTGTACCCACCCATGATCTAAAATATTCTTTCTTTTAGAAACTGCAGTACTTAGGATTCCTGTCTTGTATGGAGAGGTGGAAAGACTGGAGGAAAGTGCTGTGACAGTTATGTTTGATAAAGTGCAGTTCAGTAATAAATCTGCCAACATGGACCACTGGCAACAGAGATTTCCTACCAATGTCAAGGATGTAGCAGCTGTTTGCAGACAACTAGCAGAGAAGAGAATGCTGGTAAGAATGGCAAGGAATGAGCCTCTGCAAGGTGAAAACAATCTGAGTTCTCAACTTTGCTTCTGAACAACTGAGAACTGCACATCACCTGGACTATTTGCATTTCTGGAATGCTGGGAGGGAGGAAGGAACTGGCTGTAATACTGCAGGATCTTTACATGACTATGGGGGTATCGTGGTCTTTGAAACAAAAGTGATTGAAGGGATGGGACAGAACCTTTTGAAAATTGTCTTATGTCTTCTGGTACAGAGGAGAGAATTAGAAATGCCTAACTTTTTCTGATATGCCTTTTACAAATTGCTAGTTTGAACTAAAAAAACCCATGGTGGTTGAATGTAATTCTCAAAGATGCTCTTGCTTATTGTATTAAGAACACTGAAGTGGCAAAACAAAACCGCTGGACTGAATTACTTCCTTGCATTTGTTCACCACAGCATCTTGAGGTTACCATCTTTGCAATGTTACAGAACCAAACAGCAAACAGCTACCTTTATTTTTTCACATGGTAACTTTGAAAACATGAACCATGGACATGGTCGGTTTGATTGGACTTGTACAGGGTTTGCAGTTTAACATTCAGAATGTGTGTGATGCCTTTTGCCTTTGTTTTTAAGTGAACAGCACAGAACAGCTGAGTTCCTCCTCCCCAGCACTTTGACCTTGCTTGGTTGGTGGGCAGCTCCTTTCCCTCCTCTTCATTCTACAGAACATAAGCTGTGACCTGAAAAGTCAGGTCAAATAGAAGTGACACGAGTTTGCAGTCTCAGTCCCTGGTCGGGTGTTCTCTGAAAGGGTACAGATGTTTCTAGAACACCACTGAGGTGCTGTAAGGTGCCTTTTGGGATAGGGTCTTGCTGGATGGTAATTCTGCACAGTTCTTGCACAGGAATTAGCCTGAGGGCCAGCTGGCTGCTTCCTTTCATCTATGTTTCCTCTTTCTTCTCTAGGACCCATCAATAAAAGGAACATTTCACTGGTCTGGCAATGAACAGATGACTAAGTACGAGATGGCGTGTGCAATTGCAGATGCTTTCAACCTTCCCAGCAGCCACTTGAGGCCAGTAAGTGATGTGTTGTTGGGCCTGTAGGTAGACAGATGTGCCTGATCATTGCAAGTAGCAGGTCTTCCACTGGCTGTACAAGTGATCTTCCCCTTCAGGATGGGCTGTGCATGTCCATGTGCATGCTGGTATCAAGCATGGAGAATTGACACACAGTGTCACAGGGGGCTGGCTGATATCAAGCTCAGGAAAACAACAGCTCTTTGACCTGCCGAATTAGGAAAATTACTCCGTCAGTCAGTCACCAGTTTCCCAGTCTGTAGTGTAATGGTATTTCTACAGAACAGTTCCCCTGAGTCACAAGCAAATCTGTACTTTTTTGTTACAGATTGATAGAACATTTACTTGAAGGTAGGGCTCTGTAAAAGCTATGCAATGTCCAGATTTATTTCTGAATACGTGCACTGATGTACAAATTATTTTTGCTTTGCTTAAAACACCTCTCTTGCAGTTTTATTGACACTTGAGACTACTCTTGAAGACATACTGATAATGTTGTGGGAGTATAACATGTCAGTAAGATATTATCTGTGTACAAAATAAATTCCAAGGATTCAGAATTGGTGAACGCTGGAACTGAAATGTGGTTTGGAAGATGGCAAGAAAAACAATGGAGAACACTTAGTCTGAATTTTTTCTGCCCAACTCTATTTCTCTTGAAGTATATTGATCAAGATGTGGTTCCATTAACATTCTGGAGCATTCCTTACCTTGTGACAATAATGATAGAGTGAAAATAGGAATAAAATGTAGAAAAACACAAATAGTAGCAGTAACTGAGTAAGAAAAATTTGCCTTAAGACACTTCACATGGCCTGACATGTTGAAATAAAGTTAACTACAAAACAAGCAAATAGCAAAAAAATCCCAACCAAAAAAACCCCCATGAAATAGTTGGAAGGGAGGAGGGGAACATACCTATATAGAAAGCCGTGAAGAGAAAGTTCTAATGTACATATACAAGTATTTTTCTGTCTCTTCTCATTACTTATTGGTGTGGGTTTTTTTTAATCTTCTGTTTTCAGATTACTGATAGTCCAGTTGTGGGTGCTCTTCGTCCGAAGAATGCTCAGCTGGACTGCTCCAAGTTGGAGATGCTGGGGATAGGTCAGAGAACGCCATTTCGAGCTGGGATCAGAGAATCACTTTGGCCTTTCCTTGTTGACAAGAGATGGAGACAGACAGTCTTCCATTAGTTTGTAACTTTTTTAGTAAAGTATGGTGTGTGGCACTTTTTTAAAAGAAAAAATAGTTTTGTATGAGTGTTCTTAAATTGTGACATTTATGAGCTTTCATTTAATTGGGTAAACAAATGGTCTTGCACTAGTGAAATTTAGCCTAAAAATAGTTCAGTGACAAAAACTGAGCCTATTTGATGTCATGGATTTTTCCTTCCATTTGTACCAGTCTAACTTAATATCTGTTCTTGGTGGATTGAGGTTCTTAGTAATCAGTACTGTGTGATGCTAAGAATGACTAAGATCACTTGCTGACTTACTTTTGGCTGAAATATGTTATTGATGCTTAAGGTCTGTGCCATTGTTGTATATACCATTTCTCTCTTCATTAAAAGACATGGTCAGTTACTTTATTGCCAAAAATCTGAGGTTTTTGTTTTTAACTTCTGACAGTGGTGTTCTTAGACAGTTAAGCTGAAGTAAGAGTCCTTAAATGTTTGTTTTGCTTGAGCTCTGATCAAAATGTTTTTTAAAAAAGTGAAACTTTATTTTTGCAATTATCAAGTGTACTTTTTATGCTTGAAATATTTTCAGAATGTTCTGTAAATTGAATGCCTGCAGCTTTGTATTTGTACAGTACGTTGTATGCATTTGTTTTCATGGTGACTTACAAAAGCTAGGGGAGGGTGGGGACGATGGGCAGCCAATAGTTTTGACCTGGGGGTTTTTTGGATGGGGAATTGGAGTTGGAGGATTTTTTAATTTTTTTTTTTTCTTTTTGACTGGGTGGTTGTTTCTTTTTTGTATGACAGCACAAAATATCTTCATCTTTCCCTTTTTGGGGACAGCGTTTGCAGCTGGTTAAATTAATGGAAGATGTTTGTTAGTCGATACATGGGAGATGGAGAGGAAAGGTGTTTAAGAATTTGTAGCACTGTGGTGGCTTTTGCACAGACTGTCAGACCTGGCACTGCTGCAGCTTGTTCTGGAACAGCAAAGTGTGTATGGTGAAGGTTTGCAGCATAATAATGGAACTGCAATAGTCTAATACAAGACAGTCTTTAGTCTGCTTAAGTCTAGTCTTTAAGGTGGACTCAATAGCCAGATAATATGGAGCAAGAACATTGTTAAGCTTTGCTTCCTCTTGAAGTTGTAGAATCCATAATATAAATGTTCTGATATTGCGAGCAGATTATTAGTAAAGCTAGTAAAAGGTGCATTTGGATGGTCATTTATTCTTCTGAGGCTGAAATGAAGGGGAAGGGAAAGATGTTCAGATTTAACTTTTTTTTTTAATTGTGTGGGGGAGACACACACAAAAGTAGACCTATTGAAGGTCTTGTAAGGGTCAGCTTTATGTTCAGTCATTTCATTTCAACTGGCATATGCTAAGCATTCATATCCAGATTTGTTTTTAGTCTGAAGTCCTGATACATATATGGTAACCTGTCTCCAAAATGACAATAAATGTATAGTGCCAGCATGAGAAACAGTCGTTGATTCTTTCTTTACCATCAGGATTTGTTTATCTGAATCATAAATGTTTGCAGTTCTTGAAATCTCTGTACCCTTTCAGTGTTGGGGTTTTTTTCCCTCTTTAATTCAAGACTTATTTCCAGAGTTAGATTAGGTTGGATCAGTTTCTCTGTCAGTGTCACTGCCTTGGAGGTGTGATAAATGTACACAGAAGAGATACAGAAGGTGTTGAAAATACGAGCCTGTAATGCCCTGGGCCTCAGGGCTGGATCAGGAAGATTCTGTGTCCCTTCCCCTTGCACGGAGCAGTTTGACCAGAAAGGCAAAAAGGATGACTTTTCCCTCAAAGGTAAAGGACTTAACTGTGATGAGTTGGGCATTTTACTGGGAGGACAAAATCGAAATATTTGAACTTTTTTTTTCCCCACTGAGCAAGTAAGTCCCACTGTCCAGTTACAGCCTGTCGGAGGGGATCCATGTCCTCAGCATCCCCCTTGGAGACTGCAGTCTGAAGGCACTTTGCTACTGGACAGACACATTGGATGACATTTCCCTCCTTGGGTTAAAGAAATCTAAGACAGCACCAATAAATATTGTAAGAGGCAGTGGAACTAACACTGTCATTTTCCAATCACTTTAAAGATATGTTGCTGTTGAAAGAACTTTCCAAACTCTTCCCTTTTTGTCTCTGGCTTTGTTTCTGGCTCTGTGACACTGGAGGTGTTTGTGTTCATCAGCAAGGGCCCAGGCACCTTTTAGGGTCAGAACCATTGTGATTGCATGAGATATAGTCTTGGTGTTGGGAGGAAAGAGTGGCCTCTTTTTACAGAAGCAGTGCCAATTTCTGCCAGGTTAGTGATTGTGCTAGTATGGCAATACACAGTCCCGTTCAAGACCTCATTGAGGGTTATTGGAGGTTTATATTCATTTATTCATTGCTATCTGTCAGCAGTGGGCATAGAGGAGGAAAAGTCATTGGTTTTAAAGTCTCATTTTCTGTTCAGGCTGCAGCGATGCTGTAGAAGCCCAGCAGAGAAGGGGCTGATGTGTGTCTCAAACACCAATAGCCGGATGGCTGCAGAGTCAGCCAAGGACTGTTGGTGTCTGGTGAAGGGGCCATACAGGGATGGGTTCGGCAGCACTTTTCTGGGACAAACGTCCTTGTTCTGGTTGCTGGACATAAGCACAACACATACAGCACAAGCACAGGAATGTGGTCCAGAAGTGGGCATACATTTTTTAAAAAGACCCCAAAGCTTTCTGACCCATTTCCAGAAAGGTCTAGAAGAAGGGACCGCATGATAACTAATTTGCATGGAAAGTGATAAACTCATCTCCAGGGCAGGGAGAACTTACCTAGAGAAAGGTACCCCCACCAAGCCCAGGACCCTGTGCACCCTATCAGCTGGGTCAGCGCTGAAGCCAGGACTGATGATCTCTTCTTCTCCCTTTCTTCCTCTCTGCCCCTCTTTAATTCATCTCTTCCTCTCTCTCTCTTCCCTTTCACCCTACACCTTTATATAAAACCCCCTGCCATGTGCTTATATAGGAGGTCAGGGATTAACTGGTATCAATTTCCACGCCAAGTGTGTAATTCACTAATAAAATCTTGTAAGCTTTTGCAGACCCTCTGTCTTTTGTTATTCTTTGCAACCACAAGTGAATCATTTGAGGAAATGTCTTGATTGCTTTGGGAAGCCCAAGTGTAAGAAGTGTTTGCTTTTCAGTAGAAACTGTGGAAGTGCCAGTGATGTAATCTCCAAGGACTTTTGTGCAGAGCTGGACTTCAAAACCCATTAGATTTATAAAACAAATTGTTGCCAGTTTTTGGTTGTTTTGCAGTTTTTGTTTGTTTTTGCTTTTAAGGTTTAAACTGCCTCCTTGCATTCTAAATTTCCAATTTGCTATGGATTTTGCAAACAAAAAAGAAAAAAGTTAATGTATTAATGGACATACCTGGATTCTGGAGTGCTAGATTCTCTTAAATTCCAAACTTTAATATTTGCTCTGTAAAAACTAAAAGAAAAATTGCCACAGCTCTAACATGTCCACTTTGCTTTAGTACTCTGGGATTCATGGTTTCTGGGGTAAAAATGAAACAGGAAAATCAGATGATGCTTGAAATCCTTTTGGTTATTAAGAGCCACATTTTTGGAAATTTACATTAAAATCTCTAGGAAAACCTAATTTCAGCTCAAACCAGTCTTTTAGTGTCTCTCACTTCCTACTCTGTTATACAGTAGATTTCAAATAAAAGCAGGTTGGCAGAAGTTGGTGACATACCACACAAAGAGACTTCTAAGTCACAAAATGACATTTTGGCATTTTTTTCCATCTGCTGTCTGGAAGAGGATCTGCCCAAGTGATCAATGCAGCTGTCAGTTGCACACTAAATTAGTGCAGCTGAAGGAAGGCAGAAGCAAAGTGCACCACATGCTGCATCTCTGATCAAAAAGAGAGGACGTTCTGATCTCCACATCCCTGGGCTGCAGCCCACTCCAAAGTAATACACTGATGTATTACAAGTTACAGCTGGCTTAGGAAGCAGCTGGACCAGGAGCTTGTCCCTCCCATACCCACCATGGGCCTTTGAGATAGATGTGTTTCAAAGGCTGTTGTGAATTACACGATCTGCAACTGGATCCGTGAAGAAAAACTACATTTAAAAATAATTCCTCGGGATGAAGTTCTTCTGTGTGCTGAAGTTCTTAAGAAACAGCTGAAATAATTCAGTCAGCCTTGCCTGACATCACCCCCCTATAACACTGCGCACATACATAAACCTTTATCGCAGCGCATTGAATTCAAGTCTGTTCTGCCACAGAGGCAGATATGGGTATGGGAATTAGGACAGTTGGCTGAAAGCAGTTTTTCAGTGATTAATATAATGAGAAATAAGTAAGTCTGTAAAGGAGGATTCCCCCAATGACACCCCTCACACTCTCTGCCCAATATGTGTCTGAAGGGACTGCACATCTCTCCAGGAGGCTCAGGAAGCACCTGCTTGTGGAGAGCATGACGGCAGCAGGGGAACAACTCCTGCTCCAAAGCACCTGGGTGTATCCGCAGGAGGTACCTGCGGAGCTGTGACCTGTGCGGTACATGGCAGAGCAGGTAACTTCATCTCAAATGATATCAGTCATTTCTGCCCTAATTTACATAAAGCTGTTTTACATTAACTCACTAATGACACAAATTATTCAAGTTTTTAACCATTCTGTTCCCACATACTCTGTAATTAAATTTAAACTGGATGTTCTTTTAAGTGCCACATCTTTATTTAAGCTATTTGCTTAATGTGTTAACTTTACAACCAGTCACTCACATACGAAACCGCTTGTAAATCTAGCGATTACAGTATAACAGGAGCTTAAATGAACTGTATAACAAGATACAAATATATAGCCTCCTACAATATCCACTGTTTTTGATGAGATTTTGGACTTCAGAGATAAATTGATTGGTAAGCTTAGCGCTGTCTTGAGGGTCCCTAAGTTGCAGCTTCGAGCTCAGGGAACTTGTGGCTTTGCAGTGTTGCTTGTTTACTTTATAGCAACTTTATTTTGTTACTTGCCTGAATTAGTATTTAATTAGAACCTTAGAAGAGTGAGGCTTCTGTCTGAAATGGCTTCTTTATAACCTGAAAAAGGGCTCATGAGGAGGAATGGCTGTTCAGTGACACTGGCTTCCAAAATAATGACTGCTGTGTAATGTCATAGGGCATTTGCCAGCATGAAAAAATGTCATTAATAGGTATGGAAAAAGAAAAAGTGTGTAGACAGCAGGGATTAGGAATTACATTAAGAAAGCTATTACAGAAAAGATTTCTCTCTGTGCTTAATATTCCACTGAATTCAGTAGGGTTCCTTACCATGCTTACATTTAAGCACAGGATAAAACTTCTAAGCATCAGTGCTTGGGAGCACCTTGATGAGAGGTGAATAAGGATACAGATTATGGACTTCCATATATTTTTAAGTTTTGATAGTACTCTGTTGGGGATACTGTAATTCAAATCGGTATCAAAGAGTGCAGCAGTTAAGTTCCAAATCTTTTCATTGCAGTCTAGGAACTGGTGATGGCAGTGAATGCAATCACAGGGGATGGACCTGATGAGATCCCCCAAAGCCACTGCTCCTACCTCAGCCCCAGTACAAATGTGTGCAAATAGGGCTTACACTGCATTTTATGGGGCTGTTGTGTTGGTAGAAGGCAAAGGAGGGGCTAAAACAGTTTGTAGTTTTTACTTTAAGGAAATCTGGGAAAGCTAATTGCTTACAGTGACTAGTAGTCAAGCAGAGACGTTAAAGAAACACTGTATGGGAAAAAGTCCTCTTGGACCAACAGCCATGACTGCTGTTTGAGCAAAGGGAGCAGCCTGCATGGTCAGCAGTTGTGGGAACAGGCTCTGAGTCCTCCAAGATGGCCAACTCCCGGAAAACAGAAAAGACACATTTGGCACATATGTCCAGGAAAAACTGCTTTGAAAATTTGGGGTTGTGCAGTGATCACGCAAGGGCATGGACTTCGCACACAAGATGGAAAAGTGCAAAGACGTTTATTGCACAGTGAGAATTCCCTAAATACCAGCACACAACAGGATATAACACCATATAAACAGGAAAGATGTTCACCACAGTGTCCCCCAATCACCTGGGGTAGTGCACAGATATTACCTATTATGGTAACAGGCAAACAATACCCTATAAGGCCACGAACTTACCATAGGTCCAACCCTGTCCACCCTCTCAGCCCATCCCCGGTGACCTGGATGCAGTCCCAGGGTCACCTCCGGGCCCAGGAAAGAGGCTCTCTCTCTGGCCCTCAGGGCCTATCTCTCTATCACCTCATAGTGTACCCCAACAGGTTTGATGTACTTTAAACACCTGGTTTTACATAAAAACATTTTCTCAGCTCCTGCTATGCTCTTCCTCCTTCTACCAGCACTCCAGCACACAAATCTTTTTTAGTCATCAGTAGGAATTTTAATTGCTTGGAGTTTCTGATCCTCCATTTATAGATATATGCTATATTTGCCTAGTATGTTTGGTACACAGCTGGCTGTGCTTGTTGCGACTGTCTTGTGGGAAGTTTCCAAAACAACCCAGTACTTAACAATTTCAAATACCAGGTTCTGTTCTTGCCTGTCTTGCCAGTTGATTCAACTGGTGTATTTTTAACTCAACAAGCAAAAGGTCTGATTTTCAGTATTACTGATCATCATCTAATACCAAGTGTCTTGCAAATTCTGAGCCATTAGAATATAGGTAAATCAGACAGTACTTTTGAAAGTCCTGAATGATGGATGGACAAATAAAGTATGGGCAAAAAAAAGGCTTAAAAGGAGTCAAGGTTAAGGAATCCATTAAAAAAGAAGCTTGGATTTGTATACCAGTCCTAGCCTCTTAGTTCTGTTGACCCAGGAAATATAAAGAGGTAGCACAAATATCCTATATAAGTTCAATTAGTTCAACAACAACTCTGAAGAACTCATCTCTAGGTCAAACACCTGAGACAAATATTAGAAGGACAATGCCAACTGCACCATTTCTACTGTGAAGAAAATTGAGTCCTTCTCTTTAACAGCTGGAAGAAACAAATGGGATGAATGCTTGGCAAGTCTTCAAATAGCACCAAATTGTGAGGAGCAGTTGTTATGCTCAAGGGCAAGGCTACCATTCAGATAGCTCCAAACAGGGGAACAGACACTGGCAGTAGTCTAAGTGAATTTATTTGGCCCATTATTCATGAGAAAGGCTGGAGAAGGTCAAATTTTGGAAACTGGAGTAAGTGAGATGTTAAAAGGTTTTACGATTATGCTGGAGCAGATGGTCAATTAGAAGTATTAAAAGCTGACAAGGTACAAGGTCAAGATGAATTATATATTTCAATATTCTAGTAGGAGTGGGAAGAGAAGTATTTTGAGCAGCAAATGCTTTGCAACAGTGGAGGTTCAAAAAATGAGTGTAGGTCTAAAGAACTGAAAAATAAGCAACATGCCCTTGTATATAAAGAGGCTTTATTTTGCCCAAATTCAGTTTGTGAATGAAGATGTCAGGAAGGGAAGAGTTTGTGAATAGGAGAAGGGTCCAAATGAAAGCAGAACATATTCGTCTGTGTGATATTCTGTATATTTTCTCAAAGTAGTTAATCTGAATTGTAAATCATTGGTCTAGCAATAGTTTTACTGTTTCTTGCAAGAATGGGCAATACAGGAACACAGCCCAATGGGTGACAGCAGCAGTATTTTTTATCCCTCCCAGGTGCCTGAATATCAAAGAGGCAATATGAAAAGCTGCTTGGTTGTCACAGGTGAGGTAGCTTCCGATTTTCTCCCTGAGGACATAGAGCATCAGACGTCCTGGGGGACAATCTCTGATTAGCAAAAGGAAAAAGAAACAGGGACCAAGCCTGTGCATGACTGTTTCAAGTCTTTAGTGGATAGTTAGCTCCAACAAAAATGCAACTGTGTACACTGATGATAGTGATACACAAAGGCAACAAATATTGGAAGAAAAAGAAAAAGCATAGAGACACAGTGAAAGTACAAGATAACCAGTACCCGTAAACAAAAGTTCTCCATCTGAAAACAAATACATTAGTGTAAATGAAGATATGCTTAACTCAGTAACTAAAATATTAAAATGTGTAATATTAATCTTATCTTTTCATGCAAACAAGACGTAAATATCATAAGAGCAAACCTCCATCACACACTGTCTGGAGCCATTCTGCAGCAGCAGTGCTTGTCTCAGCCTTCATGAGGCCTGCACACTCCCTAAGAGTACTGCTCACTTCAACCTGACTTCTAAAAGCACAAAAGGAATACTACAAATCCAGTCCATGCAAACTGGATGCACAATACTAGTTTGAACCTTTAGTCGTGCTTTTGATATTCCCTCTCCTCATTATCTTCTGTGCAATTAAGTGGAGACTTTTGCACAATGTTCTCCTCCTTCCTGCTGAGAACCGTTCTCGTTTGTTTATCAGGAGAACCGTACAGCTTCTTCAGCTTCCGGAAACCTCATCTGTAAGTGCCTGCATATCCCACACATCTAGAGGATTCACTTCTGGATGTTAATGTTAAACTAATGCAGAGGAAAAGAAAAGAAAGATTTAGAAACAGCAAGTCCAGACAAAAGGAAGGGAACGATGAAAACACTGGCTCTGGGCCTCTCTCAAGACACAGCAAAAGGCTTTTATTTCTTCCTCTCTTTGGGGCAATACAGGTGGAGCTGAATGGAAGTTCCGCAAAATATCACCCTTTGTATTCAAGTTTTCTTTTATTTCTATTTTAGTTACAGATGTCATGTTATGACTGGCCTCTTTCTTGTTTGATTTTTGAAGAGGACTTCCAATAGGAAGAAATATAACAGAAAGCTGAGAGTATGGAAATGACTGTAGGAGGCAATATAGTAAACAGAATAAATACTGAGCAGATATGAAAAATGCAAGGTCATGTTTTTAACAGTGGAGTGAAAGGCTCAGAGACATGATTAAGATCCCCAGGGTACACTGCAGATAGATGTCAGGGCCCTGAGGGGGCCACCGGCCCTGCAGCCCCTTTTCCCTGCGTCTGGGCTTGGCTGCAGTGTGTTGTCAGCTCTAGAATGGGGCTGCCAGGAGAGGCTCAGTGGGGAAGAGCCATGGGAAAACTCCCTGGGCCTTTGCCCCCAGATCTGACTGTGGTCACTGCCAGGCCCCCTCTCCCTGTCAGCTGGGGACAGACTGTGGCCAGTGGATGAGGAGCTCAGCCTGCCTACCCCGTGGGCAGCTCCTCTGGCTTCTCCCTGGCCAGGGAAGCAAGAAGGCTTATAGGAAAGAAAAGGCCTCTAGGCTGGGTGAGATCAGAGAAACAACTAAAAATGTTTCCCTTCTTGAGTCCTAATGGTGGCTATTTTGACTTTTTCTTTTTAAAGTGTGTATTTTACTGATAATTTATTAAAGGACAAAGCACAGCATTAGGCACCAGTGAGTGTCTAATAGAAGCAGAAGGACTAGAAGAATATTGAGAACACTGCGGGCTTGTAAATCTGATTTCGGCGGCAAAAAATGCATGGAGAGCAATTATGCACACAGAACATTTAGATATATGTAATTGCTTAAGGAGAGTCAGCATGGATTCTGGAAAAGAAGATTAGTCAAGATAAATGTGCTTGGCAGCTCTGAGTAGGCAGGACAGCTAGAGTGGATATCATCTATCTGGATTATGGGGAGGCAGGGGAAAATTTTTTAATCCTACATAAACTGAAAGATGGCTCATTTTCAAAGTCCATAAACATAGTTTGAGAAAAGAAAGCTGGTGGACTGGATTACAGCAGGTAGAGACAACAGGCATAAATATCATGCAACACTTTTATTACAAAAATTCCCCATCTGATTTTCAGCGACTGCTTAGTGAACCCCTGAGGCTTTGTGTTTCTCTTAATTGCATGTAAGTAACACCCCCTGGCTTTAGGACTGTCCTAATATAACCTGAGTGATGGCAGCAGTTTCTGTGGCAGAGGCTTGAGCCTGTATTCACCTGTGAATATCCACTGTCACACAAGTTAGGGATAGAGGAAGGGGTCTGGCCTGGCGTCAAGGACTGTGGCAGTAATTAAGTCACCCATTTTAGGATGTGGTGGAACCTGTTTTAAGACCACATGTTGCATTAATTCTGAGGTGGACATCACAGGATCTAGGACAACTCTCAGGGCCTCCACCTTAATTTTCATTTCCATCTCCAGCAGCCATTTTTATGATTTCACTTTTGTTCTACAAGAAACATTTTAGAACTTAGAGCAGAGCAAGGACATTTTCACTTTAGAATACATGGCTGTGCTGGAAAACTCTTCACAGATTGGGGTCTAGTGTGTTTTTCATATCTCCAGTTGGAGTGGTCATAGACACCCACCCAAGGCACATTTATGGCCATACTGCTGCAGTGCCATCACTTCAGAGCAGGTATCCAGCACTCCTCAGGGACCAAAACCAGCTGGAGCTTTAAAACTCAAGTCACTTCAAAAGCTCATTTTCATTCTGCACTGAAGGCTTCACCCAGTTTACACAGAGGAATTAAAATGGTCAGAGTACCTTTCACAGGTGACAGCCTCCTTTTCTAGTTCTTAAGGGAGCTGTTTCATGGGTACTTTTGGCACTGGGATAAAATATTCAAATACAGTCTCTACCTGCTTTGTGTTTCCCAGACTGTAACATGGTGAACACTTCTGTTCCAGTTGTGCTTTACAATCATTTCCCTACACGAAGCTACATTTTTTGTACAAGCCAACCCTCAGGCCTGAGGCACCTTTGCCCCTCAAACCATACTGCAGCTATGAGTTAAAACAGAGTAACTCCGCATGACTGTTTTCCCCACGTTTCCCTTGTGGAAATGAAGCCCTGGGATGTGCACCACAAGCACCAGCACAGGAGAGGTGTGAGAGTTGAGGGTAAAACGGAGAGGCTCAGATCCCCTCACACGGCGATGCTGAGCGGCTCGAAATGGCGCCGCCCGGCCGAGGGAGGAATTGCTGCTTTTTACGGTATTATGCTGTGGTCTGTTTGGGGTTTTATAAGTATAATGGTTTAAGCTGATCACTTCAAAGTGGTCTTGAGGGGTTGTTCGGATTTTTTTCTTGAGCTTTAAATACTTCAGAGTTTCCCGAGCTGAGCGGGTGGATGAGTGAAGCTCCTTGTGGTGCAGGTCTGCTCTGGGTGCCAGCTGGGGCTGAAGGAGGGGACAGCTCTGCCTCCGAGTGCTTCCCTGCCTTCTTTGCTATAACAGTGTAGTTCTTGCAGGTATTCCAGGTAATGCATGTGCTGGTCTGAGGCCATGTGTATTACTGTGTTTTCTAATTGAACCATCTATTTTTGTGGGCAGTGGTTTCCGTAACTCCTTCTTACATGTGTTTTGCATTAATGGATCATTTACTCTGCTTGCTCCCTCCATTTACCCTTATTTAGATCGGGTGAATAAAACCAATAACATTTCTCAAGACTTTAGGTGTGGTTCAGGGTCATTATGATGTCGGTACTCAGCAACACCTGTGAGAGTTCTTAGTGCTTCAGGTGATGTGCATGAAACTGTGGATGAAGCTTCCAAGTGGTAGTTACACCCCTTTTATAGCTGAAGGCCAAGTAGCCAGAAGCTACTTATATTTTGGTTTTGTGGTGGGAAAAAGTTGCAGGGTGGAGAGTGATGAGCATCACTTCCTTCCTGTGGGAAAAAACCTCACCTCTTTTCCTTGGCCATGTTCTCTGAGGTGAATGCAGTCAGCAGCGCCTTCAAAAGGAGTAACTGCTCTTTGAGCCTGCTCTTTCTCCCTACAAATGGAAGAATTGATGCAGGAAAGATGCTAATGTCTTCTAGAAATGCGTTAAGTAGTGCAACTTAGGTCGTGATAATAATGTGAGCAGCCTGTCAACTACTGTAGGGTGGAATCTGTGTAAAGCTAGTGTTTGTCAGGACGAGTAAGCTCCAGATGCTGGCTGGGGAAGAACCCCACTCTAGTGCCTAGCCCCGCTGCAAGAGCAGGCACAGCTATTCCTGGAGGAATTCCCCAAGCCTGTTCTTGAGACCAGCCTACTCTGAAAAATGTGCCATCTCTATAAATATCTGTAGCACTTCTCTCATGAAAAAGCTGTATTTTTTCATGTGTTTTGTGGTGGGTTGTTTGGGGGTTTTTTTTGTTGTTGTTTATTAGGTTTTTTGGGGGGGGGTCCTGATTCTGTTATTTTGTTTCTTTTTCTGTTTGTTTCTGTTTGCTTCTGGGTTTTTTGTTTGCTTTGTTGGGATGTCATCTTGTTTAATTAAAGCTCTCTGTGCACTGTGAAAGAGAATAGACTGAAACTGAAGCAAGGCAGGAAAGATGGTTTGCAACCACCTTTCCTTTTCGACTTGCCAACTTGCTCGAGAATCTGTTTGGGAGCTGTGGCGGTGTTTGCTTTGACTTCAAAATCTGTCTGAGGCCGAGAGCCCCTGCCTGTGACCAGGGCTTGCTTGTGCTGCTGCAACAACAGTGCTCAGTGACGAGGAGAGTATTCCCGTGCTTATGGCCTTTAGCCAAACACACCAGTGGTCAGTGATGAGGACGGAAAACTGCAAAATTCCCGTGTTTGCGGCAGTTAACAAAACACATAAGTGGCCTGGGACAAGAATGGGATGCTGGGGAATTCCCTGTTTGCCTCAATTAGCCAAACACACGGGTGGTCCGTGCCGGGTGGGATGCCGCGGCTGAGTTCCCCGCTAGGCGCGGGGCTGCAGTTGCGCAGCGCGGCCGCCGGAGGGCGGTGCTGCCCGCGCGGTGCGGCCCTGAGCCCCTTCCCGGTTATTGAAGGCAGGGGGAGTTTCGCGTTTGCCGCTGGAACAAGATGGGAAGTTAAAAATTTATACTGTTTATTATTTCTTCATGTGTTTACATTGACGCAAGCAGCCAAGTAGCTGATTTATCTTCATTTCTCAATTTGATGGACACGTGCTAATTGTGTGAGTAGGGTGCTCGTATCCCCGCTGATGCACGGCTTGTACAATATGTGATATTTAGTTGGTAGTACACATCACTTGCTGGATGCTACCTGCCAAACCTGTCATTAAGATTTCAGGTGTGTTTTTCTACAGGCAAAGTAAAATGGCTGGAGACAATAGGATCATTTTTTGGGGAGGTGTGTGGTAATAAGTTTACTTGCTCCTTGTGTGCTGGATGGCTGAGAAGCAATAACAATGCCCAAAGTGTGAAAGTTTGTGTGCCATAAAGCATGATGTTACTCTGTAGCTTTCTCAACTGGTAAGAAAATCCTGAACACAATTGGTTTGAGTGTTTTCTTTTAAAATATACTGTGGGAAAAACTCTACAGGATTTAGTTTTGTTCATCTAGCTTAAATATAAACAATCTCATTTTCACAATGTGTGAAATTTCTCTGTTTTAAATGGAGTGTTCATCTGCTTCGTTTGGAAGTGTCAGTTACTCATACATGATGACAGAAGCACATTAATAAAGCAGGCAGGAACCAAATGCCAGGGCCTTCACATTCTGTCTCTTGACACCCTGGAAATCCTAGCGTTTAGTTTTCACTTACTATAGCAGATTGCATAAGTATTGAAAAGAAATGCACCTAATCTTGAAATGCACTTTTTACCCCTTGTCTTTGACCCTGACACACGATGGCATTGGAAATAAAATTCTGGCAGTTTTGCTGGGTGCAGTAAAGGCAAGTTTGCAGAGGCAGACAGGAAATCCATTCCTACTCTGTAGATTTATCACAAAAATGCTGAAAGCAAACAACAAAGCAAGTTTGCTTTACGGGAAACAAACTCACACCTTTGCTCTTTCAAAGATCCTGTTTACAAGTTAAAGCCATGGCTCAGACTGTCTTTATTCTTAAGCTACCAATCTATAGGTGCTGCCTGAAGGCACTTGCAAAGGAAAAGATCAGGAGATATCGTGCTGCTATCACAGTCTAACAGAAGCATTTGATGTTCTGAATACTGGATGATTGTGTTTCAGTAATCTGAGAGCCTGGAGAGCTGAAGCTGAAATGGAGGCACAGGTGTGCTGTCACCAGCAAAATTATTGCTCTGTGTAGAAAACCTCCAACTGAAGTTACCCAGACCAATACAAATCTTTCTGGTGCAAAGTGCATTCCCAATAAGCCTATTAATGGGCTCTATCATAAAAAGATTCCAAAAATGTCAGTTGAAATGACTCTTGATGTTATCTTCCTCAAAGGCTCTGCCCACACTTGGAATAGAGCTATGTTTGAAAATGGTATTGAGGCACAGTTTGAGTTCAGCTCTAGCTGTTCCATTAGCAGCCTGGCAAGAGCTTGGATGAGATGTTAGAAACTATATTTTCTTCTTGGAGGAGGAGGGGAAGGTTTTGAATTTCTTTAGATTTAAATAAGGTGCTGTGAGGCACAAGTAGCTTTATTTTTTTTAATATCTATTTATTTTTATTTCCTTAATATGACTGGGTTTGTGCTAAACATTTTTCTGTGTTACAGGTCATGGATGACACAAAATTCATAGTGGATTGTTTTAAGACTGTTGTCAGCATGGCTTTCCTTCTCAGAATAGACCCAATCTGTATTTGGAAGGGACAGAATTAAATAAAGTCATTATAGATTGTGAAACAGACCTAGCAATGAAAGTGTGTTATGAGAACACGCCAAGAAATTGCTCCTGTCACATGGTGGTTGTGAAAGTTAATGCACAGAAGAAAGAAAGTGATGAAGGAGTAAAGGGGTAGATTTGTTATGCTGGGTAGAAAAATGAATGCAATAAGTTTGTAGTACAATTGGGAAGAAAACCTAAGTATTTTGGTGCCCAGTTTTGTGCTCTGTTTGCTGGCAACAACTGATTTGTATTTTGGCGCTCTAAGAAAGTTGTGTATGGAGGTGACTTGTTAGGATTGCTGATAACTTGTCAGGCTCCCACTGGGCACTGTTGTTGGTAAGTTTCTGGTGTGAAACTCCATTTTAAATATAGAAACAGATATATTAAAAAGAAATAAAAATTCCTCATTTTCCTTTCTTTCCAGGAAGTTGCTGTTAACACTTTATTCAAACAGTTTCCTCTTTCCAGAAGATGTTTTTACAGCCAGTGAAATAGGCAGCATGGCAGTCAGGATAGCAGAGAGAAGAGAAGCTTCAAAATTTTTACCCATGGAAGTTGCTGACAGCTGCTTTTTACTTAGCATTACCTCTTGCCAGCTGTTTCTGCATGATCACTCTCTCATGTGGGTGTGTTTATTACATTATCAGTTATGACATGGAATTTTTTATTTGCAATGGAAGAGCACCTACATATATAATGGAAATGCAAGAGTATTGTTACAATGCCTCACCTAAACGTTTGCTCAATAACAGGTGCCTTATCTTTAAAATCCTCTTGATGGCACTGAAGCCTTAGATATATACACTCAGAGCCTTTTCTTTTGGTTACCAAATCCTATTATCTAGGTTAGCTCATCTGTATTCAAAAGATCAATGTTGCATTATTACAAAGATCCTTTCAAGTGTAAAAAGGATGGCACTTCATTACAGAAAGTAAAAGAAACTAATCAAACTTTCTTGGTGAAATCATTGACTTTTTAAAGTAAAGGGCAAATTTAAGAATTTGAAAGTCCAAAATGTAAGAGTCTTACAGTTGAGGCTCTGTGCTGCTCTAACTTAAATCTTCTGTAGCACAGTCCTTGGATTTTCATATAATCTGGAGAAGAAAGTGGTGTGATGTAACTGACCCGATGGCTTCTGGCTAAGCCAAGTTGCCATTTGCCCTGCTGCAATCTGATATTCTGTGTTGCTTAGAAAGTGTCCAGCGTGCAAAGAGGGTCTTTATATGAGAGAACAGATGAGATAATCTCTTTGTTGAGGACAGTTAGGTTGTGCCTTAGCACTGTTGCAGATATTCAGTTAACCTGAAATCATAACGTGTTTGAGTCCTTGTCTAGCTGTCTTTTAGGTTTGTGCAACTTGTCATAACAAATAATTGACTATTTTTTCCCTTTTTGTTCTGCTTCATTTGTGAAAGGACAGAACACAGTTGAACAGTTTCCTGGTTTATTTCTGATAGCTAAATCTCCTATCTCATGCCTCTTACTTGTACCTTTCCAAATGCTTAGTTACAGAAATTGTTATTACTGCTTTACACTCCTGGATAGATCCAGGACAGAACTCAAACCACTGAAATTAAGTTCCTCTGTGAACAGGTACTGATGAGCAGCTCCTCTGTGAACACCTCACGGTGAGTATTGGTGATCACTTTTTTTTCCTTTTGCTTATTTCCTTGCCTGATTAGGTGACTTGTGTAGTTCACCAGCCATTGGTAGGCCTTGTCATTGAAAATACTGCTCAGAATTCCCTTTTGGTGACTGGGTGCTGAGTTCATTTTCATGAATAAATCTCTAGCATCTGATCATCACAGAAATGAATATAAATGGATTATGAATGCAGCCAAATCAAAATTCAGCTTTAGTTTGCATGCATATTCCTGAATGTTTCTTCTCACCACCTCCTTTCTCACTGACAACAGGCTCAAGTGAAACTGAGTTGCCAAAGTCCAGTGCAATAGCAGATCTCACCAGCACTTAAAGCAGATCAGTCCAACCAACAGTTAGCACTTTGAACTCAATTCCTGCTTCTCCATCATATCTCAAATAGTCTTACATTTCCTTTTTACAGGGAATACTGAACTGGGTGCTTTGTGGTCAAGGTGAGGTATTGGAGACCGCAACCCTGAAATAAATTGTAATGAACATGCTATTTGATAATCCAGCTACTCTATCCTCAGTGCTTTAATTCAAGATAATGGTTGCCAGAGAAAACTGAGCATAAAGTAGTATTTACCTCAAGGAGAAAAGGGAACATATTTCCTTATGTGTTAGGATGGGTTTATCTTGGGATTTCTTGAGATGAGCTCAGTTGGTTGGAGCATGGTGTTAATAATGCCAAGGTCCTGGGTTGGATCCCTGTACGGGCCATTCACTTGAGCTGAACTCAATGATCCTTGTGGGTCCCTTCAAACTCAGAATATCCTATGATTCTGTGTATTTCTGGAAATATCTGGTATTGTTTGCTACCAGAGATGAGGGGCTGGATTAGATGAGCATTGGATAGTTGTGGGGTTTGCAGGTTTTTTTCTCTTTCTGGAAATACTGGCAACAAAGGTACTGCACAGGTTGTGGGAGTATCAAAGGGTAGAAATGTGTCTTGGGCTGAGGTTTCACATTATTAACTATGCCATCAGGGAAGATTTGTAAGAACACACACAAATCTAGTTAGCAATTATTAGGTTATTTCTTGGAAATAATGGAAGGCAATTAAAAACTAGTTTCTTCTCTTTAGTGGTGATTGTATTTACAGTTTGTAATGTGATTTCCAAATTATGTGCTTTTTCCCCCTGCTTTTAAAAAAATTATTTTTGGTGGGTGTTTACATTTTAACTAGTTTCCTCAGGTCGTGTAACAGTTCTGTTACAAGTGTCCTTGGCGCTGCTGCCCCAGAACAGAAGGTACTGAAAGAAAGAAATGGAAGTATCTTATTTTTCCCCCATGGCCCCTGTTTGTCATTTCTATCAATTATAATGCAGGTTTAGAGGATGCAGAGCTGAAATCCTCTGCCATTTTACCGTGACTTACGAAGGCTAAAGTAGACTGCACAAAGCTATCAAGCTGGATTGCAAGTTCTTTTATAGGGCTGTTTTCCTTACATTTCAGCATTTTATTTTCTCACCAACTGTTTTGATTGATTCATCACCTTCAGGTGTTGATTTCAAGGGAAACACTGTGCTTGATCTAAAGAAAGACACAAATAAACATGTATTGTATCAGTAGCCTATTTTTTTAAAGGCTCGAAGTAGTCTTACTATTCTTCTGCAAGAATTTAGAGGAAAACAAGTTGGGTTGATTTTTTTCTACAAAGGTATGATATTGTTATCCATCCTTTGTAGAATGTGACCCTACTTAAAAAGGTATTAAAAATATTTTCTGTATTTTTAGCCATCTTTTCCGACTTAGGCAAATGACTTGTTCAAAACCTAATGAAGACCAAGGTAGACACAGCTGGCAAGTGAATTTATTTCATTTCAAGTAAATAAAGCTATGATTTTTGGCTATTTGTATTTTAATATAAGAAATGAATCTTCTACCTAATTTTTTGGTTCTTAGGTTTATTGTCCATATCTTAAATTTTGTCCTGGAACTGCATGACTTCTTCCTGTGTCGTGATATTTCTGGTTCTGTATCCCATGTGAATTAGAACAGATAACTTCTGCCAGTGGTAGATGGAACTAGGGCACTCCACTGTCAGTGGATTTTGTTTGAAAAGAGCAGGATGTTTCTGTATCTCAAACCCTTAATATTAGCTTTACCATTGGGAAGCACTATATTTTAATAAAAAGTTCAAAATGTTCACTCCTTGGGTTCCAAAGTCACTACTTGGAGTGTTTGTGGCATTATAAAAACTATGTGCCTGATAGGTTTTAAAAACATTAAGAGCACGTGTATAGTTCATTTATACTGGATCTTCATTTTGTTCAGTCATGCCCTTTCCTTGGTGTATTAGCCCTGTGTCAGGGACCAGCTATCCTGGCACACACAACGAGCACAGGCCAAATCCCTAATAGCTCAATTTTCTATTCCATATGCATTGGTGAGGGAGTTTAGAGTACAGTCCCAAAATACCTTTAATTCTGGTTAAGAGCTGTGTCTGACTAAAGTTAATTTTCTTCTTCGTTATGTTTTTGACTCATGTGGCCCTGAGTACGTCTGGGTTTCCTGTTAATCCATACAAAAAAAAAAGTAACACTGATGCATCCACATATTCTATTAAGCCCGTCTTCCCATCACTTTATCTCATTAACTGCTTGATCTGTGTCAAAAAAAGAATAATCTTTCATTAGCTCTCAACTTCAAAAGACTCATATTTTCAGATCAAACAGTTTCTCAATGGCTGTATAAAAGTCTTTAAATCCAAGAGGTTGACTTCAAAGAACACCTTGTGGGTGTTCTGAACCCAGTTGACAGGTAAACAGTAATTTATGACCAAAGATATGCATTAATGAAATGCCTTTAAAACCATGGGTAATCTCTTCCTCTTTTGATTCTAGTGGGTGGTTCCTAGACTGACAGCAATACAAGTAGATGGCTTAATTAGCCATGGAACAAGCAGTGATGTTCTGGGGTTTTTACTGTACCATTCTACCAACATGCTTAAAATATGCTTCATTAGGAGTGGGAAGCTACTCCCAGAAAAAAGGAGCAGCTAGAACTTCATTTTCACTTGATTGTAGGCCTTTCTCTTAAGGTTGGTCAAGTTGAATTTGATGGGCTGATATGCAGAGCATAGGGGTAATGAGTGGGAAGCTGGGAGGAAAACCTGATGTTTTTGTGCTCTTCCATACCCATCTTATAGGGTAATAGTATAAAGACACTTACTTTTTCCATGGCTCAGGAGGTCTAACTGTTCCGTGTGCGATGCTGCAGAAGCTCAGGAAGTGATTTGAGGGAAAACATGCAAAACAAGAGGTGGTTGGGAAGAGAGTGTTGGCCTTATGGCACAATTGCCCCATATGCAAGTCCTGCCTCTTTCCAAATGCTTGACTGAGAGTATCAAAGGAAAACTAGTGCTTTGGAATATGGTCTGATTAATTTACTCCTTTCCTCTGAGATTTGAAACCCACAACCTAATACAGTGCTGGGAATCCTGGACGTTTTAAAGAGATTAGAAATCCAGGCCTATGGAAAGAAAAACAGTAAAGGCCATATCAGGTCATTGCTTCTGACATTTGTGATTGTATGATCCTGGATGAAAACATCTGAATTATATTATGCTGGAAGACAGATATTAGCATGTCCCTCTATATGGATAGAGGAGGAGAATACTGCTTTTAGTTAGGACTGTTTCAAGTTCCTGCAAATACTTAGTCTGTTGCATAAGCAGTTTTCTCCATGCCTTGTTTTTATTACTATACATTAATTATATACTATATATTATATTAATTATTATTTTAATTCTTTGGCCTTTGCCTTGACAGCTCAGTCTTGTGTAACAGTGAAGGAGGGGAAAAATTTCTTCTGTGATAAATGAATATTCAAAAGGGATTGTGACATGAGATACCAGCTGTGCTGGTTTGGGCTGGGTAGAGTTAATTTTCTTCACATTGGCTCGTATGGGCTGTGTTTTGGATTTTTGGTAGGAAAGCTGCTGATAACACAGGGATATTTTAGTTATTGCTGAGCAGTGCTTGCACAGAGTCAGGGGCTTTGTTGCTTCTCGCACCACCCCAGCAGAGAGGTTGGGTGCACAAGGAGTTGGGAGGGGACGCAGCCAGGACAGCTGACCCCAAATGACCAAAAGGATATCCCAGACCATATAGTGTCATGTTCAGCATATAAAGCCAGGGGAAAACAGAGGAAGGAGAGCAGGGGTGGTTGGGATGGTGACACGTGTCTTCACAAAACACTGTTACACAGGTTGGAGCCCTGCTATCCTGGGGAAGGCTGAATTCCTGCCTGGCCATAGAAAGCAGTGAATAAATTCCTTCCTTTGCTTTGCTTGTGTGCATGGCTTTTGGTTTGCCTGGTAAACTTTCTTTATTTCAATCCCCAAGTCTTCTCAGAGTTTCTGCTCCGGTTCTCTCTCTCATCGCACCAGTGAGGGGAGGCTGTGAGTGACTGCTGGGGCAGAGTTGCCAGCTGGGGTTAAACCACAACACTGTCTAACATCAGTTTATCAGAGCCATAATGATGCCATTGCTGGAACAGAGTGAGCAGAGAAAAGATTTAATCTAAGGCAGTTCTGCTCAAGAAAACCTTAGGCAATTTTACCCATAGGAATACTTTTGAGATGAGGATCATGGGAAAAACATATCAAAGTCCTTCTCTCTTCTTCTTTAGTTTTTCAGACCTATAATATTCTAGATACTAGACTGAGCAGAGGTAACGCGTTGTGCTCCATGGTGTTACAGTAGAAATTATTTCAAGCAGTGGTTAAGTCAAATATCCTCATATGTGGAATGAAGATTTCCATGCCTGAGGCTGACCATGATGAGCAGGGAAAGGTGGTCCTACATAACGGATCCTGTAACCTCGGGTCCCACACCTACAGCTGCTTGCTGACGTAGAGGCTCTCAATTGGGTTTGTAACTAAATAATTACGTAAATGGTTAAACCCATTTCTACACTGAATCCAAACACCTCTTAGCTAAACAGTACATCAGAGATGATACCTTCTTCAGATTCACCCCTACAGTTATGCAATCCAAACTATGTAAAACAAAGCTCCTGGTCTGTGGCATGTGGCAATAAAACAAACATCTGGGTTTACTTTTTTTGTAATATTGATTTTGAATTGAGTTGAAGGGGTAGCATGTGAATTGTCAGTGAATAACTTATAATTAAATGTGCTTGTTTTCTGTTCTTCTGGGAGCTGGGCTTTGCCAACTTAAAGTATTTTAGTCAGTCTGAACAAAGAAACAGACAAATCTTAAATAACAGACAAATCAAAAGCACAATTTAGGGGACTCAGCTGGACAGTGTTTTCATAACAATATGAGACTGTGGATTATTGATTATTTTTAGCAGTTCATATATGTGGCATAGTGGAGGGGGTTGTGGTTTTTTTGTTGTTTTCTCTTTTTTCCTTCTGAATGATACTGGGACAAAGATTTTCACTTGAATGGCTGCCATCTGCAGAGTGACTGGTTCTCATTGCTTTCAGAAGTATTTATACACTGAGTCTCTTTTGAATAATAAGAAAAAGAAATATATTCTCCATTAAGATTTATAAAATCCCTACTAATGTCAAAAAATATTTGACCTTTCAAAGATTTCCAGATCACTTATCTGTCCTTCCAGATGGCCACTTCATTATCTGAAGTATGTGTATCTCCTGGAAAACAGAATAAACCTCTCATACAGTCTTGTTACTCTTGAAGAAGCATCTTTCTGGCTATTGAAGAGTTGATTGCGGACTATGGATGCAAAATAAAAGCTTAATGGCCTGATTATAGCAAAACTTGCCCATGTGAATTTGTTCTGCTCCTACATACTGATCAGCTTCAGAGTGGCGTTTGTAGCAGTTTTGGGGCTATTAGGCCATTTGCAAAGGAGAATTTTGAAGTTTTAGCTGACAACTAAATTTCCTAAAGAGTGCTCTAATCTTTGTTTCTACACCCTTGCTGTCGGCAGAACTACAGATGTGCTTCTTGACTGTTGGACTTTCTCTCATGAATGTCTTTGTGTTAAAAAGGTCCAGACAGCAGTGCAATGTGAAATCAGGTTGAGTGTCTCTCCCTTACTGCAGGCCCCTTGAAGTGCCCTTTCTTGCCTTGAAGCCTCTCCGTTTTTCTTCTGGTCCCCTTTTGTAACTGGCCACCTGTGTGTTTTGTATCCTCGAATGACAAGCCAAATCCTTACCAAGTGTTTGGTGATGAACCAGCATTATTTACATGTTGTGTAAGAGAGGCAGTGGGCAGGGAAACAACACTAACACATCAAGCTGCTTGATCTGTGGGCCATTAAGCCTCCAGATTGTTCTTAGTTAGCAACATTTTACAGTGTAAATGATGACACAGCTGAGGCAGGGAGGTGTGGGAGACAGATAAGGTGTCTGAAGTGATTAACTGGTGTTCTAGTGACAATGTTAATTTTGTGTGGTGTTTGGATGTACGTTTTCTTGTCCGATGCAAACAAGCACAGACATATCCTCCTCCCTCTGCCTTTCATTTAATTATGGTCCATAACAACTAATCCCTTTTCCTAGCCTGAGAGCAACCTTCTCTGAAAGTTTTGTTACTCTTCTCTCGCTCACGTGCTTTGTGAAACTTGGAGGCCCTTCAGTTAAGGAGTGAAGGCTACACATGCACCATTGCTTGTTCAGAAAAGCACAAAAGCCTCGAGGCAGGCAATTGGAAATACTGATCAAGTTCTTTCAAGGTGGGTGTCAGTGTTAAGACCAGATAAAATTGCCTGTCCTACTGCTCTTCAGCTGCACAAGAAAGGTATGTTTAATTCAAAGCCAACACTGGATCCACACCACATAGTACTGTTGTCAGCAGACTCAGCAGAGAGCTCTCCAACTGCTGGTATTCAGATGCTCAAGTAGTCTCTGCTCCTCAGGAAGTGTCCCATCCATTTCACCATCCAGGCAGGCTGAGGGGGCAGTATCTGAAGGCTGACACCATCCTTGTCTACACTGCATCTATCTTTTGGATTGCCAGAGAACTTTTACATTCTCTTTCTGTCTGCTGCCTTTTTCCAACACTTAAAAACCAAAAACCTTTTAGAGAGTACTTATCTCACAGCTCACATGACTGGTCAAGTGTAGTACTATCCTGCTGTTCAGTGAAGACATGATGACACTGTAGGACAATGTTGTTCAAATGAAAAAAAAGATCACATCAGTGAACATAAGGGGAACTTGTAAAAGTGTGGTACCCACAGAAGAAGAGAGGGATATTAAGCATAAGCCTGGGCTAAGCATTAGTAAGCAGATATTCAGCTGCAGAAGTAGAGTACTCAAAGGCAGCTGAGAGCAGAATGAATCAACAGATGGACCAGTGAAAGCTGTTCAGAGGTTAATTCAGCAAATGGATTTGTATGGAAGCTTATTCATTTTTTCTCATTTTCATGAGGAGTTTTGCTTGAATAAGCAAGATTGATTGAGCCTGCAGATGTTGCATTACTATTAAAATTATTGTTTGCACTATGTGAACTGGACATTCAGATCCCTAAGACATCTGGGAAAATGTCAGCCCTATCCACATGATAAATACCACCCATATTGACCTGCTGCAGGAATTTGTTTCCCTTGTTCTTGTGCTGTTGAAAGAGACTTTTACTGCCTTCCAGGACAACTGTTCTGATCTTTTAATTCAGGAAAAACTAATGTATTTGTGTATAAAAGTCACTTATTCAATATGACCAGCTATCCTTTATATACAAATGCCCAGAAATAGGTTAAATCAATCAAGTTTACTAATGAACAAGCCACACAGACAATATCCAGGTATAGGAAGGAATCTCTTCCTGCTGCCTCCAATTTATGATATGCTTATGTAAATTTAAATGTCTTTAAACTGATGCACAAGAACATCATTGAAATTAAAAAGTAAAAAAAGGTAGGTAATCGATAGCCAGGAAGTCTGGAAAGGTTCAGTATTTGGGCTGAGTTCAAGAAAATAGTCTGAAAATATATCCAGAGTTTGTTCAGCATACCTTCAGCATTTTGTGAAGTGAAAAAGCTGAGAAATGTCCAGTTGTTGCTTAAGTTTGCTTTTTAAGAGCTGAGAACTTGACACCTCAGTGTTTTTCTCTGTGTATGTGCATGTTTTCTTGTCTGTATGTTGGAAAGATGTGTATTGTTTTGTATGTCTGCAATAAGAAAGAGAAAAACGTAGGCCAGAGCTTGAGAACCACCTGTGAGTAACTTGCTCTTTCATTTTTAGCTCATCTTGTTTTGTGATGTGTTGGCATGTATTGATTACATGGGTAGATTTTCAAGATGATGAGCTAAAGAGATTGACCAGCACATGCAGTAAGAATAAAACAGTTTGAAAAAGAATATTTTTAATTTCAACTTAGATGCTACCTGCTTTGTGCCATACTCCGTCTTTACCTGTTCACTGTTTAGTTGCTTTGTTGTAATCTTGAGTCTAAACAAATCTGAATTTAGCATCATAAAACCACTTTTTTCTTGACTTTTTTTTTTCTTTTGCTTTTAACTTTCTTACTTTGCTGTAGTTTTAAATTTAACTTGAGTCCTGCACATCTTTCATGGGTTTTGATTGTGAAGTTTGATCTATATTAATTCCAGCTAAATGATGTGGAACAGGAGTGGTAGGATAGTCAAACTCTCTCGGTTTGGGGATGGGAGTTGGGAGTGAAGGACAGTAATTACAGGAATACTTAATACTGCAGTGTAATGCAATCATAAATAATTCATGGAAAAATAGGGTTTTTTTCTCACTGCATTTTCTCATGTTGCTGAAAATCTAGTTGAATATGAAGAGAAGAACAGCTCTAAAATATGTCAATAGGATAATTTGCAAAAGACAGAACATGCCTTTTCACAAGGGCATAGTGAACATCAGGAAAAATATCCACCAAACTGAAGATTGCGATTGCTGCCTATCTTTAGGTTGTTTAGTTTAGTACTAGGTTTTACATCTTGTTATCTTGTTTATCTTTTTCTTTATTCTTCCCACTTACTTTATTTGTTGTTATTGTTCCAAAATGAATTAAGTAACTAAAATAATTTAGACTGTCAGAGGATTTACAAGGAACGGACTCGAAAAGGTTGTAAAGGGTGATAATGTTAATTATTATAGTTTCCACCCTGATTTGGACATTTAGGCTTGCTGTTTGACTGGTGCCAGGGACCACAAACAATAAAGCAGATTTTTTTTTCCTAACGTTTTTCTTTCTTGCCAAGTTTCATAGTTAAAGGCTGTGGCTTATGGGGTGGGGGACTTCAGTCTTTGTGGCTCCATTTGGTCTAGTGGAGATGGAATGACTTTTTGCTTATATAGAATTGATTGAAGTAAAAGGAACACAAGCTGAAGGAAGCGAAGGAGAAAAATACATTAAGTGCTGTGTGTTATACCCTGTGTGAGAGGGAAGGGGCTTACAATGACTTCCTCTGCCATAAGAGTTTTAGAATCCACATCTATGAGAGAATGTCCTGGATTGACCAAGTCACTTGGGAAATGATTTTCAGTCTCTGCAGTTGATTTTGCTCAACTTCGCATAAACTACTGAGCATTTTGTGGAGCTGTGACTGGAGTCCCTGGTACATCTTATAATTGCAAGACGGTAGTACTGTTTTTATGCACTCTGCTATTTTGTGTACAGTGCACCAGCGTGTTCTGCTAGCGCTGCATGTGATTCTGGGGATCTTTAGTAAAAAGGTGAAACACTGGAGTTGGCTGAATTTCTGCTTCATGAAGCACAACAATTTGGTGATTTCTACCGCCAACAACCTCTTACCTGCCTTCCATTAACTGCTCTTCCTGTGCCAGAGCTTTCTGCCAGCCTTTAGAAAGGAGGAATGACTCTGGTAAAAACGAAACAGAGGCTGGGTCTATTCTGCATGGTGAATCTGAATGTTTGAGTGGTGCTTCGAAGAAAATATTGGTAAGTCTGAAGATGAGTTCTGCAAAGGATATCTAATGTAGTATAAGCTAGTTGGTGGAATTAGAATTTGAGGGACCTGTGGTACTGTGTGTGGGCACTTGAAGTGCTCTTGCAAGCCTCTGGAACCACCACAGGTGCTCCAGCAAAGGCCTGTACTGAGTATGGCACATGCTCATTCCCCAGGTAGCTGCACATTGCAAATCACCCAAACCAAAAAAGAACTGTTCTCTGTCAGCTTAATTATTTTCTCCCCTAGTCTTGCCACAGTGGAGATTTTAATGAGGTGACAGAAATTTTTGAAATCCTGATTTGCGATGTGAAAGGCACAATGCCAAATCTTGTTTGGCTTTAAAGGTAGTCTGAGTTGCTTTTTGTGAAACTACCTCTAGTGCTCTGTAGTTCAGTGCAGTAATGTAGCTCTGCTAGCCTTGCTTCAGCTCTGTGTCATGAAGAAAAAGCTGAAAATAATGGAGAGAATGACTGAAGGCATGGTACTTATACTGCAGCTCTGCCATGTGGTATTAGTGTCTGCAGTAGGAATTCTACAGCTTTTTACACAGTTACAAGTAGAGGTAGACAAGACCACGCTGAGTTCTTTCCCCTGTCTTCTGCCTTGTGATTTTTTTTTTTTTTTTGTCTTCTATATTTAAAATTCCTTAGAAGACTTGTATTGTGTTTTAAATGTCAACTTAAGCACTGCATTAAGTTAGGCTCTATGGTAGCCCATCCCTCACAAGGCAGTGCTGTTAAGCGGGGACACAGACGCATAAGCACCCACCCTCCAATAGCCCTTTCTTGCTGATTGCTGCAGTGCTCTATAATCAAGTGCTCAGCTGTTGTAAGCATACTTAAGCTTGCTGTAACTGCCCTTTGTTTCAGACAAGGGACTGGTAATTACTCCTGTGGGCCAAGCCTTTTACTTTTGTAGTTTGATTGAAACCAGTCATTTATTGTGGTAAAATCGTCAGACTTTCTGCAGTCTTTCTGCATTTTTACAGATAAAATTTCTGTGTGACAGTCATTTAGTCTACCCAACCAACCATATATTAAAGATATTGCACATTTTCCCTTTCTATGTTCAGACAAATCATCTGCTGATTTCAGTTTGATTACATGTCAGTTTATAGAGATCATCCTATGAGTTCACTCCCCTAACTTCTGCTTGGAGCAAGTGCATTTTTTGTTGTGCTTGTGCTAGTTGTTTTTTGGGCTGTTGCAAATTACCGGTGTAAACCTCATTAATAAAGTGAACTAAATACCTTTATGCATACTTTATTATTAATCCATTTTCTTATCACTGCATAAAAGTATATACCACTGCTTCACGAGGTTTTTAAAATATTAGTGGTTTGGAACTTACTGATACTTACTTTATCAGTTATTCACAAAGTATTAGCTAGAGTTCACTTACAGAAATATAAATAGTTTGTTTATTGCCAAGTTTTCCTAGTAACAAAATATCTGAAGTCTGAGAGTGCTTTAGTGTTTATGAAAGGGGCCAAAAGACTTAAGAAGAAAACTGGGATGGAATTCCTCTGAGCACTCTCATACAGTGAGATGGTTGTTATGTGTCAGGGGTTAACTGAGTCATTTCTGGGATGGGCAGTCTGGGTAATCAAGGGCATTTGGGTGACTTTATGTCCTAAGAAATTGAAATGGATGTGTTTGATGTTACTCATTTAAAATTGGATTAAAGCTAACCATTGATAAGAATATTGCTGTAACTTAGAAGTAAAAAGATGTGCAAGTAGAATTCAATGAGTAGAGATCTTTGGGAACTGTTTTGCTCTTGACGAGCTTTGTACACGGCATTACCTATTATCACTCTCGCTGCCATCTAGGGCTCTTGCTCTCTTTAAAGAGAGTGCATTCAAAAGACTTCGTACCTTTTCAGACTTTCTTCTGTAAAAGGAACAGGCAGTAGTTCAGATTTCGACATTTCAGAACTCTATCCTTTATTATTCAAATAATTCCAAATGATTTGTAGGAGTATCAGTCTTTGTGCCTCATGGCAGTCAGACAGTGTGTGGCTCTGAGGGTTATGGGTCTAACTCTTTTGCTTGAGCAATCAAGACTTCAGCTTTTAGACCATGTGCTATCTTCTAGGTTTACTTGGATTAGAATCACTTAAATCCATAGTTTAAATTCTGTAAGTTGTGAGTCTATACAGACTTTTTAAGATTGTGTGATGTACAACTAGGAGACACTGAGGCTCCAGGGTGTTAATGGTACTTTATGAGCGAGTTGACTTTTTGGACCAGTTTCTTTGACCTTTGCGTAGCATTTTCTTTAGCAGCATGTTTGGTAGGTACTTGTGACATGGTGCTTCTGCTGGTAGGGCCGGTCTTGAGGGTCATAAGTTTGAGAACACTTCACAAATTGGGGAGTTACACTGATTTAAATTGGCAGTAATTGTTTTTGATATGTCTCACAAAGACTCAAATATTTGGCTCTCTGATACTTCAGAATCAAGTTTTGTACAGTCCTTGGCTGATGGTTTTGCTTTTATTGCTGTTGTGCCAGCAGTTACATAATACCCTTCCATGTTTCATCATTCTCCTGGATCTTTGTGGGAGTCATTGCTGCAGTCCCAGGTCTAAAATCTGACTAGCGATACACACTTGCACATGGGGAATCATTTTTGCGATCAGTTTGCAGAGTTTTTAATTTGTCTTTACCACTGTCTTTATCGTAAGTAAAACACTCCTAGCTTTTTTGATACCTTGGCTCCTATAGTGAAGGTTTGAGTTAGAACAATAACTAACCTGTTGGAGATAGGTGACAGACAGTCCACAAGCAAATAGATTACTTCTTGAATCCTAGCTTCAGTGATCGGTCTTCCTTTGCTGTGTTATGGAAAGGTGAGAACTAAGAATTAGCAGACAGACATGATATGAGGTGCAGTGAGAACTTGTACGGGTTGTTACCTTTTGCCATTAGATGTGTCTACTTTGTTTTGGCTGGTGTGGTTTTGTTTCCATGGATTTGTGGTGGTGGGTTTTTTTGTTTGTTTGTTTTTGGTTTATTTTGTTTTCTTTCATTTTTCTGTGTTTCAGTTTTATGGCCCGTGCTTATTGTGTATGATTGCTTATTCTGTATGATTAACAATTCCTAAACTGTGTTCCCTCCCAGCCAAAACAGGCCCTTTCCCTGGTAAGGACTTGGCCAATGAAGCTATTGGTTTGATGGAATTTTGCATTATCAAACCAATTGTTTAAGAGTGGGATTGTTTCCAGGCAGCAGTCAACAATGAAGGTAACTCAAAAACCAGTATCAAGTTCTAAATTTTACAGCAACATTTAAAAAGCCAACTAACTAAACCTCCCAACAACAAAAACCCACCAAACCACCTATTTATCTTGGACTTTCAGGGTTGTCTCCATTAAAGCTGATGGGTTTGTCTGTTCTTGTGTGCACTGACTTTACATGGAATGAAATGTGGATTAATGGTGTAACTCGGCATCAGAGAGTCAGCTTGGAGCAGGACTGAGGAGAGAAAGACGTTTGGAACAAAAAATCCATATGTAGTCTGTATACATTTAGATGAATAGGTAATCCCAGCTCAATATGTGGGAATTCAGGGTGTTAAAATGAACGGCATCTGATCTTGAGGAAAAAATGAAATAAAATTAATCAGAGACATGGTGAACCTTAAATAATTTAAGCTCCTCCAGTGGTAGTGCTCTGTAATTGCTTTCCTTTTCTGTAAATGTTTCACAGCTGTGAAGTTTCCAAGTGAAGAGCTAAAGTGCTGGCTATTGTACAAAAATTAGGGCAAATTTCTTCTTGCCTTGATCTCTGGTAAAATCTCATCAGGGTGGCGTGTCCCTATCTTGTGCTCTCTGCAGTCACTTACACGTGTGCCAGGTGGTTGTGAATTGCTACTATTTATGAGCTGATGGAGTTCTATCTTGCGTTGTGCCCAGTATACAAGACCACAAAAAGCAGCACATAGTCCAGGACTGAGCCCACTTTTCTTACAGCCAAAGGAAGTGCACTTGATAACAAAGGCCCGTCAAAAAAAACCATGAAAACAGCAAGAACTTTGGGCAAGTGTCTAAAAGACTCCACCTCCAAAAAAGCCTGAGGGAAGTGAAGACAGCAGTGGATTGCTTTGCTTTCACTGGACACTTGTGGGATGCAGTGTGGACCAGCCTGTTTGGGAGTTGCTTGGTCCGTCAGTCTCTGCAGGGAACTGAACTCCTTCACTTGCAGGACTTGAGTTTAACTGAGCTCCTTTCATATGTCTCTGGAGTGTTAAGTAAAGGAAATCTTAGTTTTTGTTTTATTCATTTTCACTAATTGGTCTGAAATGTCAGCAGTAGCTTTCTTCTTCATTGTTTAAGAGTGGGATTTTTTTCAGGCAGCATTCACAATGAAGATAATTCAAAAAGCACTTTTATTCTGATTGTGTGTGGACAGCCACCATTTTGAGAAATGAAAGATAATCTGGAGTCTTAATGAAATTAGAAGAAATTTATGATCTGTCTGATTTGCCTCATGCCTCTCTAGGTTTTTCAGCACTGGTGTACAGTTCATCTAAGCATGGAAAAGTTCCAGGATTTCTGCTTCCCCCTGACTTGCAAAATGTGCACCCTCGGGCCCACATTTTAAACCAATCTGATCCTGAGCAGTGTCCAGTGCCCCCTGTGGGATGGTAGCAGTGCTCAGAACAGTTGCACTACGTGTGATAAGGAGTTTGCCACGGAGGTGATTCATCTAGAGAGAAGTTCCAGATGTCATGAGAGGGATGGAAAAGTGTATCACTTAGAGAAAGCAAGACAGGAGGAAGAGACTACCTTTCTTTCATATGATTCCCAGCCTCAAGAACACAAAATCGTGTCTGCTTTTGGGACAGGCAGTACTCACATGAGGACTTTTTTTAGTTTTACTATTTCAGCTAATATAGATTTACATTTTTCTGAGGGGATGACTCTAGAGGATGTGTGTCACCAGGGGCTGGTTACACCTCAACAGTAAGCAGCATGGATTTTGTTGAAATGACTCAAATGTGTATGTAAATATATGTAAAACTCTGCAGATCAAAGTGGGATCTGCCACAAAATGTAATGACATAAAGATTGGCTTTGCATAACTCATAACACTGTAGTGATAATGTGGCATTTGGCTACTTGTGCCCTGTGTTCTTTCTACTTGTCCTCATAATTTCTTTGACTTTTTGGATTTTTTGGATTTTGTGGAGTTTTGTTCATTTGTTTTGGGTTGGTTTTTTTTTTGGAAGGTGGATAGGTGCTGTTTGTGATTTTGAATGCTTTGAGTTTTTTGTCCCTTTGATTTTTAAAATACTGCTTTTGCTCTGGTGCCAGGTTAGACTGAGTAAGCTGTAGAAAAATCCAACCTAACAAATGTACTGAGAACTTAAAACACTATTGAATTGTTTAAGTTCTTGAAACAGTTCTTTATCTTTAAATGCATCTCATTGGTGCTACAAATGAAATTGAATTAGTTACAATTTACCACCTCTGCCCTATGGTAGAATGAGCTAAAAAGCTTTACATAATCAAGTAATTTGGAATTTAACTAACTTGTTTATTTGAACAGAGTGTATTTTTTCAGAGAAATCCATAGTCTACTTTGTAAATTCTTTTCAGATCTTTTTATTTTTATTGACTTTGATTAGCCAGCTAATTTGTACTAAATCAATAAGTGTGATTCTGATAGCTCATGTTGAACCCTTAGTGTGGAAGGCTGAAACAAAGAAGGGATTAGTGAAGTGTTTTGCTAACATTCCAATCTATTTTAAGTGAATGCAAGCTTTCTAATAAATATTTAATGGATAGTTGTTTGTGGTTTAATAGAATTAGATAATTCTATTAGAATCCTGTTTGGAGATTTACATGTACCATACATCACTGCTGAGGACACGGTTAATAATTTAGGCTAAGTGACTAGTAATTAGAAACACAGAGTAAGCAGGGATGTTTTTTATGTCATCCAGGGATTTAGGTGGGTATGTGTTCGCTGT
Source organism: Ifrita kowaldi (assembly GCA_013398055.1). Classification (NCBI taxonomy): domain Eukaryota; kingdom Metazoa; phylum Chordata; class Aves; order Passeriformes; family Cinclosomatidae; genus Ifrita; species Ifrita kowaldi. Next base: position 70,017 of record VZRS01001943.1, read on the forward strand.
GCAACTGCAACTCAATTCTTAGGTTCTCTCTCGTACAGGAGAACTCATTTGGCAAGTTTGGGACAAGCCTCAAATGTGATAACAAAGCATGAGGCCCCTGGGTTTATATAATATCTTATCCTCTGAGTTAATGAGTTGGAAAATAGTTCACTGTTTATCTACAGTAGATTGAGCAGATGTTGCCAATTCAATTTTATGGAACGTAATCTCTCAGAGATTGTCTTCTGCCCATTACCTTTTCATGGTTTGAATCTCTGCTGTCCTCAGCTTCAAGAGAACATTTCCCACACTGGTCATGGAGTTGTCAAAAGATCAGTGCAGCAGAACTTGGCAAAAGCTAGTTAGTATGGAGAGGTTTTGCAAAGAGAGGCTTTGGAAATTTCTATGAGAGTGCACGAAATTTAAGTTGTAAACTGAATGGCAAGGAAAAAGATAAGCATTTGAGAAAGCACTGAGGAAAGTTAAAATTAAATATTAAATACTACCACTTACTTCAGCTTAGGTTTTCAGGTGAAGTTTCAGAAATGGTTATACAGGAATCTCTATGGACCCTTAACTTAGGGTTAGTATGAACAGCTGCTCACCGCTGCGGTAGGAGACTGCTTGTTGTTTAAACCTGATCTCAGTGAGTGTGGTTTGACAAGAAACATGTTCTCATCTCCTGCAGCAGTCTTGGAGTGTGAGGACAATTGGAATGCATAGCTGAGCGAAGGGACCATGCCCAGCAAGATTTGCATCCCGGCCATCCCTTGGTCAGTTGAGATGAGGAGGCTGTTACTCATCTCATGCCCTGTCCAGGAGGTGAACTCTTGACCTGTCCTCTGGTTATTCACACTGTAATATCACCTTTGTGCATCTCCTGGACTACAGAGTATTCAGTTACCATCTATCCAAGTAGTGTGGGAGATGCTGACTGTATTTCCTGAGGCATTTGTTCTCACATTCATCTGTGTCTCTGAATACTGGAGAGCCAGAATTGGTGTTTTCAAGTTGACCCAGCATTTCAGCTCTGGTGCTGTTTACTTCATTCAGTGTACCTACTAAATGGTGTAGAGCAGCAGGAGCACAATTGTTCTTGCTGAGAGTTTTGTCTCTAAAATCTGGGTTACCTTAAGTTTCACTTTTGTAGGTAGGAGAGTTCAAGAGGCAATAGTACTGCAGAGTCAGCTTGCTGTCACTCCCCTTTTGTTCTCACCAGCTGTAAAATGTGTGTTACATGCCTGATAGACATAATTTGCAGAATTCTTCTTCAAAGAACATTGATCTTATGAGGCTGTGTAGTTAGGATTGTAGAGAGAGTTTGATAAAGGCTAAAAAGTCATCCTTCCAAAAAATGTCATCCTTCCAAAATTCAGTTTTCTTTTTAATTGAAGGTGAGTGGGTCGATGAGCATGACTAAGTGTGCAGATTCGAGGAGTATCATGTCATTGTTCAGTTACACAGTAGTGTCAGGAAGTGTGCAAGAGGACAATTTCACAGGAATCTTCAGCTTAGACATGGCTAGAAAATTATATAGGAATGTAGAGATATGAAGTAATATGAGCTTTTTTTTTTTT
>VZRS01001944.1:0-34288 GCA_013398055.1 Ifrita kowaldi
CCTTTTCCTTTTCCTTTCCTCTGCTTTTAAAAATGAGGGGTCATAAAATTGACTTTATGGCCTGGCTGTAAGGAACATTTGAAAACCAATCACTAATTTAGTTCCTTTTCAACAGAATTTCAAGACATACCTTTCATATCTTTCATGAAAAGACTGACAAAATGCAAAGCAGAATATTAGATAGTTTTCTAGAACTCTGAGTTTCTTAGTTCATAATGATGAAATACTAATTAGACAGGGTTATGAAAAATACTGCAAATTTTAAAAATGAAATCTTTCAAATTACTCTCTCTAGATGTCTTAATTACTGCTTAATTCTTTACATACTTATATGTAAAGAGATTCTTCAATTTCTTAACTGACTGTTTGCCATGGGTTTGGGACATTCTAAGTAAGGTTTAATCAAAAGTCAAAATATAAATTTCTACAGCTGACAGGATATCCAACACGTCTTTTTCTGTGCTAGAACTGACTCCAGGAAAGGAACTTCCTTTTCCCCTATCTAAATGACTAGCGTTGGCTGACAAGTTGAAATTTCAGTACAATTGTTTTTCAAGGTCTAGTGTGAAAGTAGTTGCTCTGCAGCAGTCTGAACAGCTGCATTTTCATTCAGTAGTATATTCCCACAAAAACAGAACAATAGTTTAAATTACACTAGCCACTTCACTGCTAAACAACTTTGCTAAGTAACTGCCCTGCTTGCTCAAAAATATAGAAGAGATGTAGCCGTTTCTTGTGGTTAGATTTTTCATCTTCTTTAACCTAGAAAATGCTCCCAGATTTCCCTCAGGACAGCTTCCATGTGCAGTTATGCTTTGCCATCACGTAATTTTGGAAAGCATTAGAATTTGTAACAAGGTCAACAAATTTGCATAACATTTTAAAATTCATATTTTTTTAACTTAATGTGTAGTTTGATAGTAGTCCACATGTATTTGTTTTTATCTAAAAGTATCAGTGTATCAGTTCTCTTTAGAATTTCTCAGCAAATAATTATTTCTTGTTGCATAACCTAATCTGAATCCAAGGGATCTTGTATTTAAATTTCTAGGTCAACAGGAAAAAAGATTGATTTATTTTGAGGTAAGCATAAGGTGTGTTTAATATACTTAGGTTCCCATATGTTTTTCATTTGGTATCTTGTGGCTATTTTCCTCTATGTTTTAACTGCTTAGAAGTTAAGCTGCGCTTTACAGATATCGTGTGATGATTGGGTGGAGGGGGTGCAATTAAAAATTTACTATATTTCTGGAGAACATCTCCTTTGTCCAGAATTTCCCATGAACTTGAACACCATTGTGCCTTTTACTTACATTTAGAAACCTCACTGGACACTTTATTTGTAGGACAAGCAATGGAATTTAGAATTCAAATATAACACATGGATGATATTGCATAAAACAACTCAAAGACAACCAGAGCAATGAATTCTCTAAATGTGAATTTCTCCAAATGGCTTTCTTTTTGAAAGTTTTTATGGCTAATTTGTCAGAGAATGGATATTTAAATTAACTACTTTGCACTACTTTCAAGTTTTCTGTATCATTATTAATTACACTTCTAATATGTCTAACTTGTGTAGGGAAAACCTCTCCAAGGTAACACTTTAAATCACACTTATTTTAATACACACTTGCAAATGAACTGAAAACAAGGCTCCAACAATTTTTTTCTCAAGTGCAAATTTAGAAGCCACAGTCCAAATCTTTGACACAGACCTGTGCCATCAAAACATCTTTATAAACTCCTTTTTTATAGGAACATGTTGTATTTTCAGTAGTGTATCATCAAATATAACATTCTGTTTCTGAAGTGGTCTAAGATGTAGTCTAATGAACATCTTAGAATAGATGTATAAGATGTATAAGGACACTTGCGTGAATCCAAATTGTGCTAATGGCATCACACAGTGGCACCTGTCTCTGCATAGTATGTGTTTAATTTTTTTTAAACTGCAGTACAGTATGGAAGAATTGAAGATCCCACATTGATCATGCTTCACTCACCCAGGAACTCAGAGATCTATAAAAGCATATCTTTTGCTAAGGCACTAGGTCATAACAACATTACTTTTTAAGAGATTTTGTTAAGAGTTTTTATTCAGTTTGGCTCTGGATGAGACTTTGGTTTTCTCTTTGGCTCTTTAATATTCAGTTGCCATTATGTCCAAATCTGCCTTCTCCGACTGGCTAGTCACATGGTTTATTTCCACTAGTGCCTAATGCTCTGAATCAGCATCTCAAATTACCAGTAAGACAGAACCATGCTATAATGGATCTTTCCCTGTTGTTATTATTATTACTACTGGTATTTATTTAAAGCTACATCAGTTTACCATATGTGTCATACCAAGCAGCAGAGTGTAAACTGATTGGAAAGATTAGATTTCGTTCAGTACAAGCAGGGATATTGCTCTGCAGACACAGTAGAAATTGTGTTTTCTAGCCAATTTTTGTTCCAAACTCATTTTAGTGAACATTAAAGCATATGGCAATTTGAGATATGTATGTGCCTTTCTTGCATTTAAAAAAATTCTCCAGGGAGAAAAAACAAATGCACCACCTCATTTTGAAAACCGTAGGGGCAAATCTCAGTGAGAGCTTCAAAAAGAAATTATATTTTCAAGCTCCCTTTAGTTGTGGGTGCAACTATTAGCTTTGTCAGTATATACTGCCTTATATCCAGTATGCCAGAAAGCTGGGTTTTACAAAACTTCAATACTTCTACTAAAAGTATAAAACTTCTAGAAAAACTGGCAAGATACAGATTAGATGGGTGGTCTGCAAGATGGGTAGGAAACTGTCTGACAGGTCATGGTGATCAGTGTTCAGCATCTTCATAAATGATCTGGAGGATGGAATTGACAGCACTGTCACCATGTTTGCTGATGGCACCAAACTGGATCGTGAGGTGAGGTGGAAAGAACACAGGGACACTAGGGTGGGTTAAAGAGAAACCTGGACAGACTGGAAGAGTGGGCTAGCAAGAAGATGAACACAAATAAGTGCAAAGTCCTGCATTTGACACAAAATAAGCAAGTAGCTAATTACAGACTAGGAGCAGCCTTGCTGAAAGGGATGAGGGGTCCCGGTGAACAAGCTGAACATGGGTCAGCAGTGTGCTGCTGCAGCAATGAAGGTAAATCACACCCTGGGCTGCATCTACAGGACATTACCAGCTGAGATAGAGATGCGATCATCCCACTCTGCTCAGTGCTTGTCAGGTTGGACCTGGAGTACTGCGTCCAGTTATGGTCCCCACAATTCAAGAATGGTGTGGGCAGAATGGAAAGCGTCCAAAAGAGACCCAAGAAGATGATCGAAGAACCTGCTCTATGGGGAAAGATTGAAGGAGTTTGGTCTTTAATCCCCAGAGAAGAGAAGGTTCTGGGGATCTCATCAAAATATCCCAGTTTTTAAAGGGTGGCTACAAGGAGGATGGAGGCTCCCTTCACAAGGAACCACACGGAGAAGACAAGGAGCACAGGGTACAAATTGCATGNTGCTGCAGCAATGAAGGTAAATCACACCCTGGGCTGCATCTACAGGACATTACCAGCTGAGATAGAGATGCGATCATCCCACTCTGCTCAGTGCTTGTCAGGTTGGACCTGGAGTACTGCGTCCAGTTATGGTCCCCACAATTCAAGAATGGTGTGGGCAGAATGGAAAGCGTCCAAAAGAGACCCAAGAAGATGATCGAAGAACCTGCTCTATGGGGAAAGATTGAAGGAGTTTGGTCTTTAATCCCTGAGAAGAGAAGGTTCTGGGGATCTCATCAAAATATCCCAGTTTTTAAAGGGTGGCTACAAGGAGGATGGAGGCTCCCTTCACAAGGAACCACACGGAGAAGACAAGGAGCACAGGGTACAAATTGCATGGGATAGAGGTTTCATCTTGATATAAGAAAAAATTCATTTACAGTGTGAACAACCAATCACTGTAAGAGTGTAAAGTCCCCATCACTGGAGGTTTCAAGATGCAATTAACATTGTATGCTTTTCTCCAAGGATAATTACTTCTCAATTTTTGGAGGAGTTGCATTTTTAAAAAGTTATCTCTTTTTTATTTTTACTTCACACCCTTTCCTATGAGTATGAAGGTACAATGTGCAAGGTCTGCTGTGTTATCCCTGTACATTTTGCTAATAGGTGTTAACTAAAGCAGTGTTCTGAATTTATGCAGAAATACAAAATCATCCGTGTTAATCTATTATTTTTCATAACAAACAGAAGAATCATAGACATATAACAGTCACACTGATGACTCCCACATTTTTCACACAGTTTCCAGAAGGGCAACTGAAATTGCAAAAAGGACCATGTACTGAAAAGTATCTTAGCATGGATAAAAACATCAAGTAGATCAAGTGTATCCTAGAGTTCTCAAAGTTAAAAAAAACCCTACATAATAATTTATCAAAAAATTTATCAGACATGATAGACTAGCCAGTGCTGTTAGAAATTTTCCTTTATATCCCACCTACAAGAGAGCTTTGTTATCTTCATAGAAGTAACTGACAACATATTGTTTCTCTTAAAAAGAATCTTTTCTCAATATTGAATGTGAATACATGAGGTCTCACAATTTTGTAGACTATCCTCAGACAGCATTGGAAATACTCTAAGACATTTAACATACGGAAAGAGAAAATACTATTGCTGATAAATATCAAAGTGGTTTTGAGAGTACATTTAGATACTGTGTTTTCTGTTCAGAAGTGAAGACAAAGGAAAGTTACTCATTTGCTTGACTTACAAATATGGATAAGTGCTAAAACTTGTGTAACTGTACTGTGTGTAAATATTAACCAAAAGCCTGACCATGCAGACAACATTAAATCTTTTCTATTGGTACCCTGATCATTATTCATCTTCTGGTTTTGTGCTTTAAGAAAATAACATCCGTGCAGCTGGTTTTCCAGAGTTAATGACTATGCAACTAGGTCTGTGAATATTTCAAGGTTTTAAGGAAATACTTTAAGGTTGAAAAGTCCTGAAAAATATTTTTTTACTATGTTCACTACTCTTTTGAAGTGCAAAAATATTAAAGTCCAATAACAATTTTTTTCTTTAATTTTTAAATTTATTGTTGCTCTTTTATTCTATTTACAGTGAGAATCCCTCATTAAGGCTATTCACAGAGTACAGGGTTAGTCAGCTGGGCTAATGAAATCCTAATGAAGTAATTGTATGCTATTTGTTTAGACTGACTGTGACCAGGATCAGCAAAATTTGCACCTAAGTTATCTCACAAGACTTATTCAGGGAATCTGTGGCACACTTCAGGAGAGACTGTGAAAGCTGCTAACCTCACAGAATTGTCCCTTGTGTGTAGCCCTGCCAGGGCATACAGCCGGAGGGGTCAAGCTATATCACTTTTTAGTAATTAACTTTTGAATAGAGCTTTGGAAATACAAAGTGCTTCTTAAGTGCTATAATTATCATTTCCCTATATAGCAGCATAATTTAGTTGCAAAGCATGAAGTAAGGAAGTAATATTGACCAAACATTTAGCACTTGGTTATAGAAATTATTGCTGGAGACTATAAAATAAATTGGATTTCAGCTGAAGCCTGCTGGTTTATTGGGTATTTTTCAAAGTTTGGCCATCTCTAGATTACAGACAGAGAAATCTATATATCACCTCCAGCAAATAGACAAACCATATTTTATAAAGCTCAGTGATTGTTGCAAATGAACATGTTGCTCAGCAACCAGATATCAAAACCAGGTGAGTGGACTTATGATGGTAACTTTTGCTTTAAATTTTGTATATTCTTTTCCAAGTGCTTCTGTTGTGACTTTTTCTTCACTTTGGCATGTTTATCCCCTCTTGCAATGAAGTGCTTCTTTTTAACAAGATGCTAGTTAAATTCTGTAATATTTGGAGCTTCTGATGATCCTTGTGCTTTCTAAGACAGCTACTCTTTCAGAGGCATCACTTATTCTGACAATCTGTGATATGCTCTTCTACAAGCTTTTCAAGCTGGAAGACTGGTTTAAGAAAAATGCCATTGAGAACATTATTAAAATATATTTACATTGATAAAAGTGTAATGTTTTAAATATTTAAAAGAATATCTGAAACAAAAGAGTTAATAAAACACCATTCTCTGGTGTAAATATTTAGATGTATCATTTATATACGCAAAACTATAGTTTGCTTCTGAAAACATTGCTGATCTACAGACAAGGTACAGATATTCTATTGATTCCAGAGGGATGCTGCGAGGGTCTGGAATCCTGAAGAATAAACCTGAATTATATGTAAATCTGTGTATGTAAAGCAGTGTTTGGAAATACAAGGGGTTAAGTTGCAGGTGAACAAGGTTAAATTTGATAACAGAATAGTCATTCCCAAGCATATCATCATCAACTTGCAAAATATCATTTGATTGTTGCCAGGCTTCACATGTACGCACATAAAAGAAATACATATATATATATATATATATATGCATACATATGTCTCTCTCTCTCTCCTCCTTATTGCCCTCCCACCCAAAAAATTAATGGGAGGCTCCTGAAGAGACTCAGTCCTTTGATTTGAGGAACTGCCCTGTCGGGAATGCCAACAGGATTAAGCAGGTAACTTAAATGGTGGTGTGATCTTGATCCGTTTATTCTTTGTTTTATATGTAGAAGTCAGAGTGCTTATAAATAAGAAATCTGGGTAGCAAATGCTTCCCGTCCTTCACCCCACCATGACCCAAACCTCCCTTTCCCATGTTCCAGATGTAAACAGAAGATTTTATTCTAAGGAAAGAAGTCACTCAAAACTAATTTTTATTGCTATGCAAATCATACTAATATCAATAACATTTTGGTGAATATTCAAATGAACATCTAAATGATCATGCTGTGTCTTACCTGTTTAGAAGAAAATGCCTCATGCTATGTTTCCAAACAGCACAACAGGGCTGGGGGTGGAATCCAGAAACCACTGCTGTCCCAGCTTAGATGTCCAAGCCTTTGAGGCTTATAATCTTTCATTAGGAATTCTAAAAAATATGCTGAACATAACTTTCTCTGAGGAGGGGAAATACTGCAATTAAACAGCACTTCACAAAGGAGATTGCAATTGTTGAGGCTGCAAGAAGGCAAGAGAAGTCTTGGCAATATTCTCACTGCAATCATTGCATTTGATGTGGGAGAAGTTAGCAGTGGCAAAGTGAATAGCAACCTAACAATATAAGAGGAATAGTAAACTAATACATGTCACATTCCATAGCAATAAATAATGATGTTCTTGAAGCTTCCCCTCCTGGGACTTGCTGCTGTGCACAGGCACACCCACTGTAGCTTCACAGATTTCACGTGATTTTAATATGATTATACTTTACATTACATTTATATGCAGATTTCTACTCCTCTTTCATGGTTCATTGTAGCTGAACTTCAGGGATTAATAGTACATTTGCAGACACTTTCAAATGCCTACGTGATTCCCTCTAAACTTGAAACAGCTAAGCTTTGCTCTCCAGAAAGAACATAACCTTTCCTATTTCCAGTTTTATTGTGACTATAAAGTTAATTTCATTTAATGAAATTTTACAGCTAGAGTTATTCACCATGATTACTGCCATGTGGCTTTACTTCCAGCATTTTACCCTGCCTTGCTCCTGTCTGTTCAATAGAGAGCTCCTGTTTTGCTAGGCTGCTAATACAATCTAATGATGAGAGAGGAAGAGACCTTTGGAAAGGTTTCGCCTTCCGCAGGCAGGCTGCAGCTCTCACAGTGTTTACTGCTTTTACAAGTGACTGTAATGTTTCTCACATTTGCTGTGCCAATAACGAAGCCTTTATTAACACCCCACACTCTTTATAGACTTCATAGAAGCAGATGCTCTGTCTGCTTAAATATTTGAAAAGTTACTCATAAAGTAACATTTATAAACACGCTCACGAGTTAAACTAGGAAGAATACTGTGGATGCAACACCATCACACATTACTACAATAAAGCAGTAGGAATAGTCCTTATTTCTATATTGTTATTTTCCTTGGCGAAAGCTGGATTCATAAGAAGAAAACAACTAAATTGGGGTGCCTAAGTAAGGTGTGAGCATTTGTAATTTCTGTCACAGCAGTCTGTTTTACACCACATCCAAGCCCTGATTGAATCTATGATATGTTTAATAGGTTTTCTCATAGTCTCCTTGATTATTTGGCTATGTGGGCTAAGCCCTGAGGTACTTGAGGAGTAATGCACTATGAAGTTGCTTATTCAAGGAAAAAGGACTTTTGTGTGTGTCTTTTTGTGGGGTAGGAGTGTCAGCTAGACACCTTTGAAAGAAGATTGCAAATAGTCCTCTTTAAGACGAGATTAATGGCTGCAGAATGGCATTTCTAAACACCTTTATGATTTTGTATGAAAGCAGTAATACTTTATGAGGTATGAGACCTGCTGGTATATACAATTCCATTCTTGGATGTCTGACTTGTCCCAAGGTTTCCTTTAAGCCTCTACAGACCTAAGAGATATTTGTCATACTCTTAACCCTGGACATTTGTAATGGTCTGCTGTGTTTAACCTGGCAGGCAGCTAAACACCATGCAGATGTTTGCTCACTCTCCCCAGTGGGATGTGAGAGACAATCAGAAAAAGAGTTAAAACTCATTGGTTAAGATAAATACAATTTAATAGGACAGAAAAAGAAGGTAAAATAATGACAATGATAAAGAATATACAAAAAAAGTGCTGCATAATAAAATTGCTTGCCACCCTCTGACTGATGCAAAGCCAGCCCCAAGCAGCAGACCACTACCCCTGGCCAACTCCTCACAGTTTTATCATTCAGCTTGACACCATATCAAATGGAATATTCCTCTCATCAGTTGGGTTTAGCTGTCGTGGCTGTGTTTTCTCCCGGGTTTTTGTGACCCCCCAGCCTCCTCAGTGGCAGGGCAGTATGAGGAGTCCTTCACTTAGTGTAAGTACTGCTTAACAACAAATAAAACATCAGTATGTTATCAACGTTACTCTCATACTAAATCCGAACCACAGCACTGTACAGCTACTAGGAAGAAAACTATTCTAGGCAAAACCAGGATATGGTCCCTGAGACTTCACAAAGCTCTCCTGTGTATGTCATATTACAGTTAAACCACTTGCCTTTCATAGATTTGTAGAATATTTTCAGCTGGAAAAGAACTTTGAGATCATTGAGCACAACTGTTAACCAAGCACTGCCAAGTCCACTGCTAAACCATGTGCCTAAGCACCACATCTTTTAAATACCTCCGAGGATGGTGACTCAACCACTCCCCCGGGCAGCCTGTTTCAGTTTGGACCTTCACTCCAAGTTGGGCTGAATGTCTCTCCAAGGACAGCTCACAGAGCTTTAGGAATACAATCTATTTCAGCACTGCTCTCTGGATAACCACATGTATAAGAAAAAGGAAAAAAAATGTAGTTGGATCTTCTCCTAGAACACAGAAAAATTTAGGAATTAAAAGTGATAAAGACCCAAGTGTTGTGTCTTTTTTTTTTTCCTCAGAAAGTAAGACAATAAACTGGAATTATTAGCCATTTTTAATAATTTTCTCTCATCTCAAATTGGAAAGTGTTCTTGAGCTGGATTTTTCATGTCTATTTGTGCAAAAGCCCTTCTTGTTAGTTCAGTTGCAGAAGGCTGTAGCAGAGTGAGATCATGTTTGCTGTATTCCTGATCCTGGCAAGACATCTCCATCTTCATGGACATTCTGGCTTTAACTATAGAAATAAATCTTTTGTTCACAGACTCACAAAACGACTGTGGTTAGGAAGGGCCTCTGAGGATTGTGTAATCCCGTCCCTGTTCAAAGCAGTATCAGCTAGAGCTGGTTGCTGAGGGCCATGTCCAGTCAGGTTTTGAATATCTCAGAGGATGCAGACTCCATAAACTCTCCAGGCAATTCCTTTTCTTTGCACCTTTTATGGCTAACCTCCCTGTATTTCAGTTTGTGCCCACTGTCTCTCCTTCTCTCAGCTGTCACCAGTGAGAACAGTCTGACTGCATCTCCTTTACTGCCCTCTGCCAGTTATTTTTAAACATCCTTTGAGTCCTCCAGGTTGAACAAGGGCCTCGCTCTTCCTACTTCATAGGCTCCAGTCCCTTAATCACCTCTGTGGCTCTTTTCTGGACCTGCTCCAGAGTTTCCATGTCATTCTTGTGCTGGGGAGCCCAGGACCTGACCCGGTACTCCAGGTGTGGCCCACCAGTATCACACAGAGAGGAAAGATCACCTCCCTTGACCTCATCTGCGGTTTTAAGAAGCCTTAATATTGATCTATTAAAGTTAAAAACAGTTTTTATTTTAGACTTCAAAAATAAATATTTATTTCAACCAGACTCAAAGTGATTTTCTTCCCTATTAGGAGGAAAGTATTATAGTTAAGGCGGACGGAAGTGAGAAAATCTACACTGAATAGACAAGGTTACATTTTTGCTATGAATGCACTGCAAGTCCTTCTTTATGTTTTTACTTAGTAGCTGTAGAGCTATAGAGATATTTATTCATTCCATCCCATACAATTCCTGAATACATTGGCTTTAGCAATATTTCGATGGTCAGTTAAACCTTGAAGATTCAAGCATTTCAAGGCTGCTATTCACCTATCTTCTTCAGCTAGCTTCCACATAACACTTCAAGTTTATCCTTAAGATGTCTAAAGAATTGGAATAAAAAAAAAATTATTTAAGAATTATCTATGAGATGCAAGTATAGCTACAGAAAATCAATGGATATCTTTAGAAAACACAAAAAACATACATCATATTTAAGTATATCAATATTATCGTTCTCTTTCAATTTTAATGGTCATTATAAATGAGGTATTCCCTCCAAGATTAAATTTTTTCCTCTTCAACTGATAATTAGGAAATATTAAAACTTTATTTAATTTTCTTAGTTTCAGGTACTCAATTTCTGACATTGCTTTCATCACTTTGTCAAAGACAAATATATGAGTTCTGATCCTATGCAAGTACACACAGCTTCTCCTAGGCTAATCTATTTCCACTTGTTCAAAATAAGGTGTCTTAGGAGTGACTGTGGGTTCTCTGGGATACACCTGCAATCAGAACTTGGTCTATTGATCTGAGAAGCAGCTTTGTCCTTACTTATGAAGATCACCTGATATTTTATACAACAAATACAGATTTTAATTCTGTCAAATTTTAGAAGCTAGAAGCTGTATATCCAGTTCAGCAGAGCATTTAAGAACATACTTAAACAAGTATCTTTGGTTCATCATTTGATAACATTTATCTACTAAAGTGCTGGATTGAATTAATCTGGAAATTCTAGAAATGGTCCCTGCCTCCACTTAATTACATCATGTTTCTGTTATAAGGAGTTGCCTAAGAAGGAACAACAAGAGAGGTTCTCCTCACTGTTTTGCCCAGATGCACAAAACACTCACATGCAAGAGTGATTTCTGTACATGTATGGTACATGCATTTATCTTTGGAAAGTGTGAATAAATTTGGAACAAAACTGCCATTTGAGAACAATAAAAAATAAAGCATCATATTAAATTAGGTCTAGCAATAGAAGTAATAGTAATCAATATGACCTTATGTCAGGATAATTTGATTTCATTAATTTGATATCAATTTTGATCAGATTATAGGATTGATAAAAGATAATGGAGTTGCTATTATTTACTCAGACTCCTATCATACTACTGTTCATACTAAGTATTGCTAAATCATTGTAGCATATATCAATACATGAAAAAATTTTGAAAATTACCTTCTCAAAGTTGAAGAACTCAGAAGTCTGGAAACCCGTGTTCACAAGGCTCAGTCCTTGTGCGACAGTCAGAGAGGGTCAGATGTCAGGTACAACAGGTTATATCTAGGATTTGCCCTTATAAACAGGGACTGCTTGACGTGGCAGTAGGCTGAGGGTGGAGAATACAGTTTCATGCCCTGTCCACATCTACTTCTGCATCCATCTTGCGCAGAGCTGTAGAAGAGGAAAGAAGTCACTGCAGGGCAAACACTTGAGATATGAGTCCTGCAAAGCTGGTTGGAAGTGAAATGGGGCTGTGAGGCAAAATGGGGTACATGACCATATATATAGGAATGAACACTTAAATTTGTCAGGTCTAGGTTTCTTCTTTTGCCTGCTCTCTCGTCTCTTAGTAACTTCTTGGAAGTATTCCAGGGCAGGTAAACTATAAACAGCTGACCAAGGAGCACATAGGGAGCAATCAGACAGGTGTTTTCACTTTCACCTGGACAGAAAGTATTTTTTTTGTAAAAGTTCCAGAAAAGAAACTTTGGGTGGAAAAAGCTCACTTTTAACCAGCCTGTGAAAGAGCATACACTAAAGTGTGGCTAAACCAGGCTAGCACTGGGGATATGCCAGAAATCTTACCATATCCCCATAAAGCTTGCTCCTCTGGATCACATCTTGATTTGAAAGTGAGCCAAATCAGGTTCCTTTACCCTTCTTCCTTTTTTCTTTCCTGGGAAATCTCATCTGGGAATGTGGGTGCCCATGTCCTGCAACAGGAGTGTGAAGTTTGGTGTGTCCAGGTGGCACAATTGCTGCTGTGCATCTGCAGTTCTGACAGGGAAGACATGCCCAGTCCTCTGGTCATCTCTGCAAGCATCCATCTCACTGTCTGCATGCACCTGAGTCAGTCTATGCTTTGGCCACGAGCCCAGCACACCTTGACTCTTCATGCACAGTTGTCGCTTCTCTGAGCTATCCAGAAATCCTGGACAAGTGGTAAAGTCATTTTTCTGTACATATTCTATTTCCAGATGGTAGCAGACAACATATTTGGCACAAAATTACTGTGCCCTGAGCTCAGGGGACTGGAACAGGTCTTTGAGCTTAGTACTTTGGGGGTTAGGAGGAAATCTATTTCTACTGGCTAAAATTTTCTCATTTTCTCTTTTACAATGAGATTGTCCACCAATGCCTGGTGAATTTCACTGTTGCACTTCACAGTTTGGTGGCTTTGAAATGGAAAATGTTGGGAAGCCAGAGGTTGTGTTGCCAAAGCAGTCAGCTAAAACTTTTAGCAAAGCCAAAAGACAGGCATAATTCTAAAACAAAATGGATTTTCAGTGCAATGAATATGGAATACAAATATGGACCTGTTTAGGGTGTCTTAATGTGATTTGAGTTAGAAGAAATTACTTGAATATGGATGATATTCGGACACTTGAAGTTTGATTTTCTGACCATTTCTTTATATAGTATGAACATATTTTGAGTTCATCTGGTTTGGGTATTCTCTAGACTTAACCCTCTACTACCCCTGAACTACTCTTTCTAGAATTTCTGGAAGATTTTTATCACTGTGCATTGGAAACAGAAAAAAATAGAAATCAGGTACATTGCTATTAAGTTGTTACTTTGAAAAATGAGAGTTGGTTTAATTGTAATCAATTAGAAGAGTGTGCAGCAATTTCAAGTTGATGTATTATTAAGATGTTCAAGAAACTTATCGTGTGAAAAAATTAGGCAAATTTTGATTTTAAATCATCATCAGTCAAAACCTTAGTTATTTTTTCTGTCTCCCCAATGCACACAGTGACATGTGTGTCTTTGTGAGGTCATATTGCAAGATGCATCTTTCTCATATACATGAAAATGTATTTCTGTTAGCATTTGTCACTGCTGTGACCCAAACACTTTAAAATGGTCAGATTTGGACAATGGTTTCAATTTCCTAAATATTTGACTGATTCCTTCTGCCATTCCCATTTCTTTAATATATTTTGTAGTTTGCAACACTTGAAAAAGACAGCAAAGTCAATGAGAAGAAAGCATGAACTAACTGGCATAATTTCAGCAGGTGATCAAACAGCATTATCAGTCACAAAATGATTGAATCAGACATTAGGACTAAAGAATTTTTGTTTAATTACATGAATTTTTTGCATGCAATTGTATCCTAACCTCATGAAAATTTGTCCTTTGGGCAATGGATACTTAACTATTGAGGGTTATTTTTCAGAGGACTGAACGGTGATCAAAGTAAAAAAAATGCCTAATTTAAACATATGTTAGATTATTAGTAGGTATATTACTCCTCCTCTAAAATGGATTAAACACAGAGTCACAACACAGAAAATAATTTAGCATTATTTTCTCTGAAACTGTACCCTCAGATTATTACATCATATTATGTGCTAAAATGATGCTAGACTTAACTGGTAATGAAGCAGAGATTCCAGCCCAAATATACTTGCAAAGGACACAACTCTTCCTGTACAAATAAAATTATTAAACTTCAAATCATTAAAGGTCATGCACTTTTATTCTCATTTGGATCTTACTGTTCGTAACAAAATATGTTTTCCGTCTTGTCACTTACAATAACAAGTAGTTTGCAAAAGGGCTGCATCACAGTTTTTGTGAATTTTGTCAATATTCTTGACCTCACATTATGAAAAGATGTTTAAGCTTGGAGAAATATTAAAAAACTCTCATCCTAAGAGATGTCTTAAAGAAATCTGAGAGATTTCATTAAGTGAAAGTCTTTGAGGACCACTCTAATGCCTATGCTTTTCTTCTCTCAATTTAACAAAGAAACATGGCAGGGAACATTATATTTCTGTACTGGTGTAGACATCCCTCAAACAAGTCAAGTGTCTGAATATAAAGTATGCTAATCTTATTAAATAAAATTACATCCTGCGACAGTTTGATGCGACTTGCTGTGAAGCAGTTTATCATAAATGTGACATAGACTGTTTCTTTAAATACAAAGAGATACGTATTTGACATATAGGAAACAGTAAGATCTGTATATAAAATCTAAATAGAAAGCTCGCTATGAAGTAAGGATTTGCTAACAGGTAGTAAGTACATAGTTATTCCTGTTCTAATTATATTCTGTGCTATTCAAAGAAGAAATTTGACATCAGTTGCTTATGTCTGAACCAGACTAAAAAGAGCTTAATTAGTCTTAAAAGTGTTCATATTTTCCATGGTCAAAATCAGTTTTTGAATCTTATGGTTTAGTCACTGAAAGGAAGGAACTGGCAAAGGAGAATCTCAGCTTTTCTTTTGAAGGTGTGCATCTATGATCTTTCTCCTTAAGAAAGCAGCTTGGGAAAAATTGATGAACTGTCTCAGACAGTATAGTGTGGCTGAAGCATGCATTTTCCTAACTGCTCATTCCCTTTAAGCTTCCTAATTGTCTCTTTTGCAATGAAAGAAAAGCATGTCTCCAGATCTCTGAGTTAGGAGGAAACCCAAGAGGTTATACTTGTGACGGGCTGGGACACTCAGCCATGCACAAGGAATGTGCCGAAGTTCCTGACCTGTGACTGTCCCTTTTTCATAAACCTTCTTATAGCTTTGAGGAAAATTAAGTGAGCTTCAACTTTGTGCTAGTGCAAGTTCTAGTTCTGCACAGGAAAGCAAGACAGGCATGTCAAGGAATTTTACAGGTTGCTGCTGCACATATTAATTTATGTAGTACTTAAACTCTCATGAAACGGATCAAGAACTGTGTTCTGACCCTGAAGTCCACTGTTATGTGGCAGCTCCATCTCTGCAGTTACAAATGCTTGTCCTCTGACATAGGGTCCTAATCTTACATAATCTGACATAGTTCCTAATCTATTTAATTCCAAAGTTGCTGGTCTACACTAACCTCCAAACCCTGAGTTTTTCCTGGGCAAGTCCTAGTCAACAGAGTTCAAAACTGCCTAGGATTACACTAACAGTTTGAACAATCTTCAGACAGTGCTCAGGCCTAATGAGTTAGCCCTGTTTAGTTTATCAGTTGAGAAAAATGTGAAAGGAGTCATTTATAATGGAAGTTTTCTTTGATAATCTTTTGTCTAATCTGGAACTGACTCCTAAAGGTGAATTGTTTCAAAGGCTGGTTGAGAGCTGGACAAGCTGCAAAACAGTTACTGCAGAATATCCTTTTATTGCCTTGTTATCAAACCATTTCAAAGAGGAGCACGGTTTACCCAAAGTGCCAGAAAGAAAATTTCTTATTCATTAGTCATCATTAGATTACTCATCCACATAAATTCTTGTCTATAAACTGGCTATCATTCATCAGTCAACAACTTTAGCTGTCCCCAGTAGTCCTGTACTAAATGTCTCAGCTGCAGGCTTGGGAGAAAATTCTCCTCATCCTTAACATGCCGTAGAAAGTGGAGTAACCAGAGTTAAAATAAGTGGCACTGAACCTGCAGCAGAATTTTTTTCCCCTCCAAAAATATATCTACACTTCCAAATTCTTCATGCATATCTACTGCTGTGATTCCTATAGATGGGACTGCACTGTGGCTGAAGGGTTATAGCATATCTGAAGAATATCCAAGATTTTGAAAGTCTCTCATTATAATTGTGCTGTCCTACATATTTGATCAATAATCTTTTAAAGCACAAAGCCAGCCACCTGCCGTTGTTAAAAAGTGCTTTTTTTGGGGATGGTATAAAGGTTGTGTAAAGCAGCACACCAAATATCTGCAGCAGTATCCTCTGTTACACCCAAAGGAGTACCCAGGAATATAGCTACCATTATTAGCCCCGGTTAAGCATGCACTTTCTGAATATATTATCGTGAAGCTACCTTTTGAACTTTTCCTCCAAGGATTCTTTGGAGAATGTCTTCAAAAAATCAGTTCTCTATCTTTCTCCCTGCTGTTTGTCTAGATCAGGACCACAAACCTACATGCAACTAAAAATTCTTTGGAAAACACCAGACGAGTATCCATTCAACAGTGTTTGATAAATGCAACCTCTTTAAAATCTGTACTCAATAAATCCCACTGCAAATATCAGGTTATTTTTTTCGTCTTCTGAACAGGTATCCCCCTAGGCCTTAAAAATACTGCAGAAATATTTTACATGATTCATGTGTCACACTGGGTTTGTGTAGGATTAATTTGTAGGAGGTGAAATTGCAG
Source organism: Ifrita kowaldi (assembly GCA_013398055.1). Taxonomy (NCBI): domain Eukaryota; kingdom Metazoa; phylum Chordata; class Aves; order Passeriformes; family Cinclosomatidae; genus Ifrita; species Ifrita kowaldi. The sequence goes on from VZRS01001944.1 coordinate 16,887, forward strand.
CCCTTCTCTGAGCTAGAGGTCATTTCATATAAAAACTTACAGCACCATGGCCAGATATGAGGGCTGCACAATTTTTATGTTTAATGAACACACTAGATTCGAAAATAGAGCTCAGTGGAAGAAAAGATTTTGCACTGATTTCAAAAGTGATTGCAGCTCTGTGTGTTAGCTCACACAAATAACTGTGCTCTTCCTACAGGATGGCACATCTCTGGCTAGTGCATCATCCCTTATCTGGGCACAGCATTCTGGCACCATCATTTGGTAACATATGCAGTTCTGAGCTACATCAAGCAGTTTTTCTGATGCTAATGAATCTTAGGCCAGAACCTTATGGATGCTATTCCTTTCAGCCTCTCAGGTCCACAGATATTACTCTTACAGACATGGCTTCTTTCTTCTCCCAGCTTTGACTGCAGGACTGGAAATCCCAGGAAGTAAAAAAAGACCCAATCTGACAAGGGTCAAGTAATTCCAGATGCAGTGGGCAGTGTCTGGCTTATGAGAGAAAAAGCCCTGCTGATAAGTTTGGGTTTAGTCTCTCAATACTTATGCCTAACAACCCAAACTTATAACTGTTCTCGGCAAATAGAGGGCCAGGTGGGCTTAACATATAGGACTCTTCTGTCTCAAGTTCTTTTGTACCACTTTACAGAAGGAGCTCAGCCAACCACAAAGCCTACATTCTAGCCAGATATCAAGATCAGTATTAATTTCTGAGCATTTCAGACACATTTTAGGCTTTAGTCCTGGTACCTTTTCTCCTTTCTGAGGGTACAAGTCTCAAAAGTCATCATAAACCTGATGCTTCAGCTTACTGAGATCCCACTTCCCCATACATCCCTTCAAGAATCCCACCGCAGCTGTTTTGAGCTTCCTAATTGACCCAGTCTGGCAGCACAACAGGCGGAAAGACAGAAAAAAGGTTTCTGAATTACAGTCACTGTTGGTTTTAAAAGCTCTACGTGCCCATAAGTCTTTGAAAGGATGCAGCCTTGACTTGTACCCTGTGGTAGGTCTCACCTCCTCTAACAGTCTAAAGCAGAAGCTGATTTTTCTGACAATGGAAGTTTTTGCCTCATCCTTCCCCTTCAGAGATTTCTTTCACAACCCACTAGACAGCTCACAGAGAGCGTCTGCTCTCTGACATGCACAAACCTTATTTGAAAGTCTCTAGTCTCTTTAGCTGGGTTTATGTAGAGCCAGTCAAATGAGTGTAGCACAGGCACTGGTTATTGAGGGACATTCAAAAACCAGTCAGTCTTAGCTCACTCATTAAAAATTTCTTACACTCCTTCTCCTAAAAATTATACTGGAAAAAAACCCAAAACTGGTCTTGTCACATCTGGGATACCTCTGCAATACAATGTATCATCAGGGAAATAGCATACAAAATGGAGAAGAAAGCAAAAAGAAGCCTTAACTTTGTATAGTTGTTTGCCAAATCTTGTATGGAACTTGTACATTTATTTTCTTTCTCTGACCGCAGATAATCCACTCGGTGCTGTTTAAAGGCATATACTGCCTGGTCTCAGCTGCTGTGCATTCTCTCTATTTCTACTGTCTCTCAGAGCATTACAGTAGCCAGCAAATTACAACCAGCAATAATTATCCTGTTAAGAGAGCTTTCAAGTATCTGTGAATAAAGAAAAAGGAGATGCAGGAGAGACATGCATATCTCTTTAAAGTACTGTTAGGGAAATTATAGAGATTCAAGAGCAGCATTTCACAACTGGAGAAGTCAGAACTACTAGTAACATTAAAAAAGATAATTTTTTCTTGTCTCTTGCTTTAAAACAGATATTTGCCATACTTGCAAAAAAACCCCCTTCCATTAAATTCAAAGCAGTTATACGCTGTTTCTCTTCTAGGATGCACTAGGGAACCACCAAGCAGTCCCTCTGATTAGAACGGGACCATGAAAATGAGAGTAGGGACTTTGTTTAGTGTCTTAAACATGAAGGTAGGGATATTTAGGGGCTCAGATGAGGAAAATGCTGTTTTAGGTAACTACTGGCTAAGGAGTAGTTAGACCTCTTAATGGTCATCTGGTGTGTAAGGAAAGGCACATAGAATGGAGCTGTTTACTTTAAAAGTCTTTTTAATATTCTGAAGACCTAAGGTATTTTTGAAAAGTATTTGTTCAGTCTGATGAGCAATTATTTTTCTAGATGTTGTGTGGCTTGTGATGATCAGAAGCAGGGCAGAAAAAGCTCAGAAATTGCATCTCTATGGTTGTGGTGCTCATAGTTTCTCTGGGAGTGTTCCTTTTAACAAAACCATGAATACAAGTACTAGAGAGTGAGAATAGTCTCCAGAGAGCTTCCTTGCACAGAAGAGCTAAAAAATACTGAATAACTTCTATAAACAGTATAAGGGATATCAAAAATCTAGATGGAGCTTATTTAAAATTGTGATAAGCCCGTTGACCTACTTGAGGTTCTATTTAACCAGGAACTGCTGTAAAAAGCTGTCCTGGGATACATATTTGAAGCTTTTTTTCTTCATTCCCAAAGACGAACAAAAAATCTTGAGAGATGAAAGTAAATGATATTTTGGATCACTTCAAGCAGTATTTCAGTTTCCAAATAGCTTTCTTAATTTTTTAACCCTATGCATATTTTTAAAACCTAGGTTTTTAAATATGTGATTTTTTTGATAGCAACACCAAAAACTTTTGCAGAGATTAATTCCAATAGCTTATCTTTCCCTATAACATTTCAGTTCAAGTTGGTCAGTGGATATTTTGTTTTATTTTATTTATTTATTTTACAAAAACAGCCTTCCGTCGAAATATCCCCAGCAAGCTTTCCAATTGACCAAACAAATTACAATTAGTTGCAGCCTTATACAACTTAAGTTGATATTGCTCCTAGCTCTGGAGTGGAAGTAATGGGAGTTTTAGCTTGTTCTACTTGGATTACAGCCTTGAACTAGATATAAAGTTCCAAATTTTGCATCTGCTAGGAAAGGCAATCTTATTTTTATTATCTGTTACCTGCATTAAGCATGCACTTTCACTTTTTCAGAGAAAGTGTTGTATAAATAACTTAAGATGTTGTCTTAATAACTAAAGTGATTGCCAGGACCTGATGTATCTTGTAAAAGTAAATCTTCTTTAATGATATGAGCACAATTCCCAAAGGCTGGTTTGCAAATTGATTGTAGTAAACTAAGGTTTTCATTTTATTTTCAGATATTATGTACTTGCTGCCAATAAAAGAGATCTGAGTTTGTTGTATGTTATCCATGTTACTCCCCCAGTTTATGCTGTGTTTTTGTCACTTACTTCTCCAGTTTCTGCTAACCAGTATCACCGCTCTTTTCCTTTCACCTGCATTTTGCATTGCATTCTGGTGCCTGATGTGGTACTTTGTTCTGCTTTTATAACTAACGCTTAATCAATTTATCTTCCGTACTTCACTTATAATCAGTGTGACAGGCTGACTTGGCACCCTGATTTGTTTATAAACTTGCAATCTTCTAATTAGAATCACATAGCAAAATGGTTCAAAAACAATTTGCACAGCAAAAATTTGTAAACTGAGTGTGACCTCTATGGGTATATTAGGAAATAAGGATGATATTTAATTATTTTTTTATGAGAAAAGTTTTTATTACAGCTTAAGGTCTGGACCAAGCTGAGTCTCACCAGTTCTTGTGCGGATAAGCAAGAGGGAATCCTTGCTGCTGGGGGAAGTAGATAAAATTTATTGTTGCATTACACAGGACTTTCTTAGTTATTTGCAATTGCTGTTCCTGATAAAGAAACATTCATGTAGTGTGACTCTAGGCCTCTGTGATCTCTGTTGTATTGGAGTACCAAATACTTTCATCCAAGGACTGAAATTAGCCAGCAGGCTTGGTGTTTGTGGTGAAAGCAGGTGTTTTCCTAAAGCTAAATCTGGAATTCAGTTTGCACTTAGGCAAATATTAACATGCTTATATTAATAAAGTTACACGTGTTTGGATACATGTTAGAAATACGGAAAATAGAGATGAAGAAAAGATCTAAGCATTACTTTGAGGATGCAATTAACCTGTCAAAAAAGCAGATAATGACTAAAGCTTGCAGATAGACTTTCTTTAGTATCTCAGTCAAGATTTTCACAGTCTGAATTTCACCTTTGTGTCTCACTATAATCCTCTTAAAACACTATTCTCTATTGTAATAACAAACTTTCCTTTCAACTCTAAAAATGACTAGAAATGCTATTCCTCTTTTGTTTTGCAAGCCATGTGTTTAGGATCTTGCTTCTTGTTCTTATGTTAGAGTTACTAAATTCCAGATCACATTGATTGATTACAGCTTCTCAGTCCAGTCTGAAGTGCCTGTGTACATGTAATCTTCCGCTGCTACAGCATTCTCTGGTGTATTATGCCTGTCAGGTTGTTGGCAACGCTCTAGTCATAATCTCTAAATCTAGATGAAGATGTCCTGGCCATGGCAGAGCAATCGATCTAGATAACATTTAAACGTCCCTTCCAACCCAAATTGTTCTATGATTACATGAAGTGTCAAGCATTTTCACATTTCTTCAAAGGGTGACTTTTAAGAGATGGCCAAACCAGTTAATAGTCTTTGGTAATGAAAGTTTGTTAGTGCCCAACAGAAGGGTACTCCTATAAAATTAAGATGAAGAACATCAAGGGAATCTGTATTGTGCATGGAGCTGAAACAAACAAACAAAAACCAAAGGAACCCCCAAAATCCTTCCCCCTGCTCATGATTTCTTCCTTCATTCAAACAAAGTATAATTGAATTTAATTAAAGGAATGCACTTCTTGCTACCCTTATACCAGTGCAAACCGTTTGTATGACCTGGCCTGGGAGAAGAGGGGGGGGGAGGGAAGCGACTGTACNGAACCCCCAAAATCCTTCCCCCTGCTCATGATTTCTTCCTTCATTCAAACAAAGTATAATTGAATTTAATTAAAGGAATGCACTTCTTGCTACCCTTATACCAGTGCAAACCGTTTGTATGACCTGGCCTGGGAGAAGAGGGGCGGGAGGGAAGCGACTGTACAACACCCTCAGTGCAGGAAAGGGTGGAAAGTCTGTGCTGGTATCCCAGCCTCTCCTTAAGGTGCCTGCATGTTGAGGGGAGGCATCCTGGCATGGGGTAACAAAAATAACAGATCATTGGACAAAGCATTTGGGGCACCTTTGAAGCTGTTGTCACTTATTTCAGGGTCTCAGGACATCAGACAGGAAAATGGCAGCGAAAGAAAGGATGTGTTATGCCATCCATTCAACAAATCTTTTCCTTCTCTGTAGTGAAAACTTCATAGAAAAATCTAAATATTCAGTAAAGAAACATTTAAACTGGGTTTTGCTACCTTGTTACCTTTAGAAACCCTCACAAAACAGTCTAGAACTTGAGGTACACAGCTAAACCAAATACAGAAAACCTTCTCTTGAATATGTTTAAGATAATTTTGTTCCTTACATGTAAAGCAATTTAAGTCCTCATTAAATTTCCCTGTTTTTATAGGCGTTATTTCTACTCTCAAAAGCTGAAAATTTTTAAAATATATACCCGTGATGTTTTGTGAATACCTATTTTTCTAATCAACGTTTAACCTACTACTTAAAAAATTCAATTTTACGTGTTACTTTCATTCTATAGAGTTTATATCTCAAACTTTCTTGAGCAGAAAATGATAAGGAAGCCAAATTAATAATTTCTTTATGTAATACTATTTCCAGTTTTGCAGACAGGAAAGTCGAGAAGTTAGAAAATGGTATGTACAAGATTTAAGAAGTATAAAGAGAGCACAATCTACCTTATTTTCCACTGAGTATCTTTTCCACAGTGTGAAACACTGGACTTGATTAACACTGAGAGCAATTATAGCTTAATTTAATAAATGAGGAAGAAGAAGATTATCAATTACCAGGGAAGATGCCAAATTTTTTTCAGTCATCTTGGCATGGGAAAGGAATGCAAAGCAGAGACAAAAAATGACTGCAAAGAAGCAGCCAAATCTGCAGCCATTCCAAGTGAGGTTTTCAAAGAAAAAGTATGATTTGAAGTATTTCTTTCAAGAATTATAAATACTTTTTTTTTTGCATAATATCTACAAAACCAGATACTAAGATCAATATTAAAAAAAAAAAAATCAGTATTAAAAAAGACATCATCTGAGCACCTCAAGTGCCAACCTGTTTATAGATAGCAGTTAACTAGGACGTGGTATTTGATTGAAGGAGTGTGCAGTGAAAATAATTAATTATCTAAGAAAATATAGTTTTTTTCCCTACTAGAGCATCTTCTGATTATTTTTGAAGTGCATCTTGACATTTCCCCAGTTATCCATTTACATAGAGCATTTTTAGAAACCCAATTCATAAAGGCATGTAAATAGTCAAGGAGTTTAGAAATTATTTCCAATATAAATAGTAATTTTCTGTGCAATGTTTAGTAAATATTGATTTTGTAGCAATGCTGTATAAACAAGTAGTGGTCTAATTGAAAAAAAAAAGTGGGCTTGGGTTGGCACACACAGATGAGATTGTTCTAATCTTATAACAAGTACTGTTGAAGAATGCAGAAACCAAGGAATTTTAAAGTACTCATATATACAGCACAGTATATACTTGTACACTGTAGAGAGTGCAGCTGTTGTTAATGTGTTACAAAACTGTCCAGTCTCTGATGAATACGGAGCTATTCTCCACCAGTCAGACTGCATGTTTACAATACTCAATACATCTGGCTGACTTTAATTGCATTAGCTTTGCTGCACCAGAGGTGGCATAACTTTCATGTGAGCTAATTAGATTTGCTCAATTTAAACAGACACATTAATGCAGCTCAGCAAGGCTCAATTAAATCTGTTTTCAAAGCAAAGGCACAGTTTGAAGCATTATGGGTAATGCTATGCAAATTGCCATATTGGCAGAGAAGTTGAGTGAGTTGTTTGCAATGCCTATTGGCACAATGCAAGTTTCTCCCGTCAGATTGTGAAGTCTAAAACAGGGAGACATGTGTTCTACATCCTCTTTCTTGGGGCTCTTCAAAATGGTGCATCTGCCTTTCCAAGCAGAGGAAGTGATTTGTGAGTTTGTTTAGAAAACGGACGTCTTAAGATTTCATCCCAACCTTTGTGCCCACTGATTTGTGTTTTATATTCTTTCTCTTAGCGAGGCAACAGCAGAACCTAATAATAATACATCTTCATAATGGGTTTTCAGAACAATTGTATGTTCCTGGTGTTTCAAACTTATTACGCTTACCATCACTCTTACCTTTTGCTAGTGCTCAAGCATAACTATCTATCAACTCATTTTTTTTCAGTTAAGCACTGTGACCCAAAGTGCTTAGCCTTGCAGGTTTACTTCTGAAGGGAAAGTCGCTAGCAAAATGCAACAAGGATGCCATCAGCCTGTCGCTAGGATCACTTTTCATTTTGGAGTCCTAGAGATTGTTTCTCCTCACAAAATCAGGAAAAGAAAGGATCCGTCATGGGAACTCAGGTGAGATAAGCCTGCCCTAACTGATGCTACATTTTCTTCTTCCAAAAAAGGCACACTTATGGCAAAATAAATAGTGTAAAATTGACCATGTTCTTTGAAGTTAGTATTTTTTGTGCCTAGCCCGATGTCTCTAAGCACTTGCATCCCCTCTAGCTACATCTTCATTTATACCCAAATGAATAACACACACTTTTCCCAAAGGGAAGATGAGCTGATTAGGCCATCAGACGACCTTGTTTACAACACAATATTGCTGGAAGACATTGCAATAAAGGGGATCACAGTAAAAGTAACCCTTTTATTTTAATGCTCCTAGTTGGATGCATAAAAGGCACACCATATGCTTGTTCAAACGTTCTCAAAGGCGTGTTATGGACTGCTCTAATGGTTTGTGTTGTTCTGATGTGACATTTATGGAGAGGTTCATTGGTAAAAGCAGTCTCCAGAATAGGTTCTTCAGGATTTTCTAACAAATATGAAAACATTTCATCTCTAGGGTCCATGGTGTGGCTATTAGTGTGTAGTGTATGCAATTCCTTACTATTTTGTGTGGGAATTTGTAACCTATTCCACCCTCTTTTTATGGGCCTATAGAAAAATCACTTTTTTTTGAAGGAAAAGGTCATAAATCTGTTAAGATTTTCTTGACTTTTGCATGACTTTGAAGGGCATTTAAGCTTAGTGTCTAAAATCAGAGCAGCGTTAGAGGTAGCAGCCAATTATTGAAACCCACTGTCTCATATTTTAGATACTTATACACAGTTATGTCTCATTATTGGAGCAGTAATCACAGTACATTTAAAATACGCTGACACCAAGAGGGTCTCAAAAGAGTGAAAATCAGCAGTTTTATTAAACAATATATAGAAGTTACAGCCATGATGGTGTCAGACTAACCAATATGAAGCAGATTGCTCTATGATTAGCCAAATACACAGCACAATTATATTCAAGACATCAATTATAAATAGGAAAGAAAATTCATTTGCCATGCACTTTAGCAGATTCTGTGTTCTGACAGCATATCCAGCATGGCTTTAACTTTAGTTGAATTTTCCGTTCATACTCTCAGAACTCACATGTTTCATTCTCAAACAGTAGATTTTGCAGAAATAAATGTTTTAAATGGAAATACAGTATTTTTCAAAGGCTTTTGGTCAGAATCCCTAGAACTCCTTCCCTTAACTTGATCCACATTCAAAAAACTGACATCTGGCAGAGGGTCTGCTGTACTCTGTTGTAGCTGTCCTCTCTGGCAGCTCTCCAGTAATACATATCCAGGCTATAATGTTTTCAGAATTTTTGCTGTGTCACCTCCACCTCGGGGCATTTGACCTAAGTGATGAAGTAAGTATTGGAAAAATGTAGAATAAACCCTTTATACAACCCAGCCAATATCCTAAAATTTGATAGACTCATCTTGCTCTTGCTGTTTATTTTTGGTTTTTTTTTCTTTTTAATTTTAAATCTCTCCTATAAAAAAAAAATAAATTTACTTTAATTACTATAATAAGGTGTGGATTTGAATTAAGCAGTGAATATTGTTTTTTCTTTCCTTTCCCAGTTTGTTGATTTATCTAGTGACTTCACATTCTAAATTGCCACTAGAATATGAAAGTAACACCATGCTGGAACAAAATACTGGTTTTAAAGAATTTTTGATATTGTAGATTCCAGTGTCCAGATTTCAGATACAATGGCAACTTCTGATGTGTCAATACCTTGAAAACAGAATGCATTCTCTGAAAACCTAAAAGTTAGCTTGAGGTAATTATGTAATTAAAATTTAATAAAGATGGGAAAGAGCAAGAAACTTGCGAATTAGATGTGCTCATGTAATTTGCACTGAATATCACTCCTGAATATTTTTCTGTTCGATATTAAAGTTTTAAATATTTTAAATTTTAAAACATTATTTTAGCGATACTATAAGGTTTATATAATTAATTTATTCTCTCTTTCTGTCTAAAATATCATGTTCAGTGTGAAAAGAATTGTCCTTCACAAAAATTCAACACACAACATGTGAAACCTTACTGCAGAAGGTGAGTTTGGTTATGCGTTTTACAATACTCGTCCTGGAATAATTTCAGGGTGAACACTTGAGATAAAAGGAAGTTTATTTGTATTTGATGCTCTTAATTCTAAACTTGACAACATTTAAACTACATTCCTTTTGAACAAAAAATGACCTTTAACAAGAGTATTCCCAGCTGGAAGCATTATAATTATAATGCTTATTTATTAATATGACTTTTAATGCATAAAAATACTGTGGCAGTTATAGAAAAGTCAATTAGGGCAACACCCTGGAGGATACACTCTGAAAGGATAAAATGCAATAATAGTAACGATTACTTTCATCCAGAAAGGATCAAAATTAGATTATGAGGGTGACTTGGTGTCTCCATCTTTAAAGGCTCAGAGTACCTCTGTTTGATGCCAGTGATTATGTGATTGACTCTTCATGTTCCAATAAATATTTTCCACTATAAGGTGAGTTCATGCCCTCTCTCTTTTAAGGGGAAAAAGAGGATGAAAGCATTTGAGATGAAAAACTCTTCAAAACAGGCAAGCACTTTTGGGTCAAGGAAACTAGAATTTTTGCCTCTCTACCTCTGGAATTTTTTTTAACATGTATTTGAAAGGGGAGTAGCTAAAAGTTTTGTGTTGCACCAGATTTCCTTTCTATGATTCTATGAAAGAAAATGTCCTTGGAACACTGTTTACCTAACCAAAGATTCAACTTCAATATGCTCGTCTTTCACACTGTTTGGAGAGAAATTTCTGTGAAGAACCTCCGTATGTTTTCTCTGTTCCTTTTCTGTTCTAGAAAATCTTCAGATATCTGTGGATTTTTCCTGGTGTCATAGCACTGGTGCCCATTTCAATTGCTCAACAATATTTCTTCATAACATAGAAATGAGTCTTTTATATAATGATGCCATTTCTTTTTTGATCTCAAATCACAGCCCATTGGCCTTCTCTTCTGATATCAACTCCACTTTTCACGTTTTTACAAAGAAAGTCAAGAACTTATGTGCTACTCTGGTATTTACACATGAAAAAGATGGGTAAAGAGAGGTTTTTCAGTATGACAGGCAAAGGTACAAATAGATCCAATGACTTCATTAAATAAGACCCAAGTTCCAAACAGGAAGTACAACTACACATTGAAACAGACTTCTCAAGGGAGATTACAATGCAGTTTTCAAAATAAGATGAAACATGTTTCAAGTTCTGGCACTAATACTGTTTCTGAGGATGCTTGCCAGTTGTGGTATAGAAGAATCGTCAGATAAGACGATTGCATAGATCACTTCTGTCCTTCACGTCTATTCATATGCCAACTCTCCAACTTGCCATGGTCCAAGTGTGGTGCATCATACTTAGAACTCTCTCAGAGAGAAGCCTTTATGGCAACTAGGCAGCTCCTCATTCATCAAATATGAAATGCAGTGGCGATTCTTTTCACATTCTATAGACAATCCTACTTTTTTTTAATGTTTATTCAAACTCAAATTTAAAACCTCTATTGTTTGGGATAAAAATACATTAAAGCTAGGATTTGATGGAACCAAAGTCTTCGAAACTAAAATAATTATTTTAGGAGCTGTGTCTTTGTGAAGCCATTTTAAAATGTGTGTGTTTTGACGTTAGTCCATTACTATTCTTGGTTCTATTGTTTATAGCAAAAAATTCAAACTCTTCAATTGCAAGTATAGCATCATATTTATGCTTATCATTTTGATACATTTATTATCTCTTCTTTATTTAAATCCAGAAAAATAAATGAAATAATCTTGTTCCTCAGAAATCGAGGATTCCATTGGTATCTAATTGTTTTCTGCTTTACAAGCCACATTGTTCTATTCTCTATCATATTGGGTTTATTAGAGTGTTTTAAAAAACAAGCTAGTGTATTTAAAAAGTGTACAATTGTATTTTAAATTCAATTTTCACAAAGTAGCATATGAAAATTTACTGACCAGACACTTATGAGTTTGTTGGTCCTGACTATTTTTTTAAGTGGTATAAGCTATACAGAACTAGAAAAATTAAATATTTTGCTTTTTTTTCTGTTTTGTACTGTTGTTGCAGTCAGGACAGTCTAAAGTTTATGCCTAATGGGAAGGTATTTGGTTTGGTGACCATACAACATGAAACCAAAAGAACACAAACTGAACAGTAATAACAGTTAAAATATTTATTTATTTATTTACCTGGCTATTTTTTTTTCATTTATTTATGACCTGGTTGAAGAACTCTGAGCCTAAAAACCTGTCTGGTTTAGTAAGAAATTTTCCTCTCTGAAAAAGAATTAAAAGCATAAGGAAGAAGACTGGGCTTTTCCGAGTAATTTTCTTTTTTATCTGTATGTGTAGATGCGATAGCTGGCACCTTTGGAGAGGTGAGTTAAAAACACTTTCTCATGTACTGTGCCTCCCTTTTCAAAGTATTTTTTATGAGGTATTTTGCTTGCAGAAGCACATCTTGAGTTGGTGTGTATTTGCATTGGCCTTTTCTGGATATAGTGCCACAAGCCTGCTCCTAAAATCTGTTGGGATCAATATGACATATGCTACATATCTCCTTAAGAAGTGTAGAAATTCTGTGAAAGCTAATTTAAGAAACCATGAATATGGGAAATTTTATCTACTACACTGGTTAAAAAAATGTACAAGTTTACATATAGATGTAACATTTTATAATGTGAATGTGATTCAGGAACTCACATATGCGTGTAATTATTGAAAGCAGCTGATTTTGCTAACTCAAAGCAGTTAACTGGGTGCAGATGTGCTCCAACTGCATGTTCATAAACAAATTCTGTTTGGAGGAGTGGAGGAGTTTAAACCCTATTACCACGAATAGTTCAATTTTCAAAATTTCACAGAAAAATAGAATCCATCATGGTAGAAAGAAGCATTCCCTAAAGAATCATTGTTGTGACGATTCACATTAGTTGCTTTTAGAGACAACAGTTGTGCAAATGCCAGATACAATGAATCTCGAATGTTAAATGTACACTTGAGAGTTCCTAAAGACTATGCTAACACTTCAAGACAATTTGCTATGTATATGAGTATATAAAGAAAGCCTCATTTACACAGACTCATTCTCTGATAAATGGATTAAACCAATTATGTATAATGCTTTTGGAGACATTTTTGTTTAATATTAATTATGATTTTGATATAACATAGCAAATGTCTCCTGGCCTCTGTACAACCTAACTATCTCAGAAAAGAACATAATTTTTAAAGTAATATAGCTCCAGAAAATTGAATGCCATTAAATTATTGCAGTAATGTATAGTATGAAAACTTATAGTTTTGCAAACAGTTGCATAAATGTAAGTTTCATCCTAGAAGTTTTACTGTTCATTTTCCAAGCAGAGCCACTACAAATATTTAAATGAAAAATGGCCACATTTTTAATGTGAGATGATGTAGACTTCCTGCTAGAGGCTACTTATTCTTGTGAGCGGTTCCACAAAAATTAAAAGGCCCACCCTCAGGAGTAAGTTCATAAAGATCAGGACCACCTCCAACAATGCCATTCCTTGAATATTTCAAATTGAATATTTCAGTTTTCAAGGTGTCAAGCTGCTAAGTAATTTCTCACTTATGTTGTGACCTTACAGCACAAGAGACATGCCAGATTCTCTGAAGGCTGCAGATCTTACACCACTCTAAATACCATCAATGAATTGGTTAGGACATAAGTTTAAAGAAGAACTCAGATAATTCCCTAAATACTCTGCAGCTGAAGAGATGGGTATTTGAGATTGCCTAGGCTGAAATGAACTGAACTCATCTAGCATATGTTACAGAATGGAGGCCTGTTTGCTTGAGGAAAGTCTTTTCAAAGAAAAGCTGCTGCAATTTTTTCCCTATATGTTTCATGAGAAATACCTTAAATCAATGCGTCACCTGATTTTAGAAGGACAAACTGTCTGGATTAGATTTATATGTTTGTTACAAATTCAAACAATGATATTTCAAGTGGTAAATGGCAAGTTATTATCTTAAAAATCATGGATAGATAACTTTGTGTGGAACAGAATCCAGCTGGACGAACACAAGTTATGTCATTATTAATACCAGTATCAAACAGATAAAGTTACCAGCAGAACCCATTGAAGTGTACATTTTCAGTACCCATGTTTTTAATATATAAGCACAGCACTTTTTTCTTTTTTTCCCTCCATTACACAAGCCTCATTCAGATTACAGCGCAGAATGAACTGTTAATAAATCAGGTCATGCACTGCAAGAGGCTTTCATGGGACCTCTGTCTCTTCTGCTGCAGAATTTGTGAGCTGGGTGGTTTACCAGATAGTGTCACAGAGTTTTTCCCTGGTCCTTCATTGCACACCCTTGCCTAGAGTTGTGATTTTTGAAAACTCGTACTTAACTATGAACTGTAACTGTAGATTAATAACTACCTCAGTTGTTTCTGAAATCTATACTTCCTTGTCAGGTCTTCATTTAAATTGATCAGTAAGTTCAAAAATGGACAAATGTGACTGTGTGTGCACACACAGGAGCAAAAACTTGTCTTAGAAAATTAGGCTAAGATGGTTTCTTGGTTGTTATGATTCACTGCTACATTTTAAAAATCAGATTGTACTTCTGCCTTTAAAAGAAATAAAGAGAAGCTTATATCAACTGAAATTACTTTGTTTCTGGCTACCCAAAAGTGATATTTGATGCTCAGAAGAGTTGAGGTCAAGGTTTGCGAATCAGGTCAATAAGAACCTTACTTGTATATAAAATGTAAAAATTCACTCTTAAATTAAAGTCAACGTTTTTGCCTCTATTCCCTTTTTTCCAGTTTCCAAATAATAAAATGAGAAGAATAGTATCATCTTTAGCCTCCTTAGAGACATGTGATAAAGAAAAATATATTACATATACAGGAAAATGAACAAACAGGGCCAAATATCCACTTCTTGCCCACAAACATCCAAAACATGTTCAAATCTCCACTTTCTAGAAAAACTGACTTCTTTGGGGATTGAAAAAAAAGTTAAAATTCCAAATAAACTACATATTTCATTCTTCTTGTAGAAAATAAAAGCATAAAGAGAAACAAAAATGCTTTGTTTTCCTTATAGCCGATGTTCTTCCCAGAAAATCTTTAAAATACACTGGATCTTGGGATCCTGAGAATGACAGTCCATATTCCAATTTTTTTTCATATGAGAGACCATTCAGACAGTGACAACCAGTGCTTGGAATCTGGGAACTAGGTGGCTTGGGATTTGATCCTGAAACTCTGAAGTTCTCTGCTCCATGGCAGGGAGAGAAGAGTCCAGGTTTAGGCTCTAAAAGAGGATCAAAATGCATTTAAATTCTTTGGGCTGCACAATATGTTTCAAACATTCACCTACTGTGTGACACAGCTCCATGTTTGAACAGGTACTTCCACTTAGATGGTAGGTTTTAAACTTTGTTTTCTCATCTCCAAGATGTCTTTCCGCTCCTTCAAAGCTGATGGCCAGTCTCCCTCGCAAAGTGTGTGTGCTGTGTGATCCAGAGCTTTGAAGGTGGGGTTATGTCAAATCCACAGGTGGGGAGTTTGAGCTCCAGCAGCAGGCAAGCACTCAGTGGATTTCTATCAGAAAGCTGTCTTCTGGGCCGTTTCATCAAAAGAAATTAACATATTTCTCTGCAAAATTAAAGTTTCTATAATTTAGCTTTTTATTTTTTTTCATTTTCCCATGAAAACTGATGTCATCAGAGAATTCCGACTGATTTTCATCACATTTTGGTATCTAAATACAGAAGGAGTTTGATACCAGTTTCTGACAAGAAACTGAAAATGGGAAAAAAACCTAACAGATTAACAAAATTGACAAAAAATCTACTAAACCTGTTGTTCTACCTATGAAGCCGCAAAGCGTCACTGGGACACATCACCACTCCTGGAGTTGGGTGAGGTATTTCTATGATGACCTCCCACTCTATGCTGTGCCCAGCCGAGGATTTAAGGCACACACCCCCATCCAAGCTGTGTTTAAACCCCTGCAGTGCTGGGTTGGGGTCATATCTTTCAAAATAATTTGTTTCCCAGTATGTGGATCCTGCGAGCCTCAGGAGCAAGCTTTATATCCTCACCTTTCCATCCTTACAACAGGCTCGCCTAAGGCTCATTCTGTGCACAAAGGGATTTGTAATGAATTTTCCATGCTGCTTCTTATGAGTGAGTGACATTTCCCACCTACCCTTTATAGCACCCTGTTCTCAGCTTCAGAATTACTTGCCTGTCACTTTGCAAGTTGTGAAATGATCAACACGTTCTGACCTCTTGACCAGTCAAACACCCTATTTTTCTAGGGAACATATTCTGTAGGTAGCTGAAAATTTGGTCTAAAAAAAAGATAATTAACATTTAAAAGAAAAATAATTAATATTTAATCAGTTTCTGAGAACTCCACTCAACAAAAGCTTATTGTTAACTTCAAGTGGAGTAGCTATCTCCCTTCTCTGACTGCATAACCAGCAGCCTTTGGGTCCTCTGAGTAATCTACTCCCAATCATTTGAAAAGCAACATGTGGCAGATAGGAGGTAGTGGTATGTGGGCAGCCCTTGTCAAAAGTTTCTTGCTTACCAGGAATGCCCAAAGTGAGTTTGCTTTGAGCCTGTATCCTCTATGATCGCCCTCAATCTCAACTGCAAAGACACACACATGAGTGAAGTTAGGTACTTCAAAATGAAGCCCAGGTTTGAGCAATGTTGAGAGAGGGCACGAAGCCCTCTCATTCCCATTTTGGGCAGGAAGCTGATGGAGGTCTTGATAAAATCCAAAGACCTCCATTCAGTCTGGGTTTGAAACCACTCCTGGTCAACCATGTGTAGCTGGCTGTTACAAAGTTGAGTAATTACAGCAGTTTCCACTGAAAAGCAGAGCAATGAAGGGAGAATTCTTTCATCCAAGCACATATACAGCTCTCGGAAACATCACCAAGAATGAGGGACACAAAATCAATCACCAGCTGTCGTCCTCTGTGGCTAGTGCCTTTCCATCTGGAGTAGTTTCCTTTTGCAAAAAAACAATATAAAATTCATTAGGAGGCTTTTATTACAGACACCATACACCACTAAAAAAGATTTGCATTTCATGGCCAACCTTGTCCATTATTACATTCTGGACAAGACTTCATCCTGTAGCTATTTTCTAAGAAAACTCACTGAAGTGAGTCCCAGGAAAGATGCCGGTAGAAAAATATCTTGATAGATACTGACCTGATTTATGCGCAGTACGTAAAGGGGCTTACAAGAAGACTGGAGAGGGACTTCACAAAGAGATGTAGTGACAGGATGAGGGGAAATGGCCTTAAACTGAAGGAGATTTAGATGAGGTATTAGGAGAAACTCTTTACTGTAAGGGTGGTACTGGGACAGGTTGCTCAGAGAGGTTGTGTATTCCCTATCCCTGGAGGTGTCCAAGACCAGGTTGGATGGGGGTCTGAGTAACCCAGTCTAGTGGAAGATTCCCAGCCCACGCTGGTGTGATTGGAATTCAAAGATCTTTAAAGTCCCATCCAAATCAAATCATTCTACAATTCTAGCATTCTGTACATGCGGATTAAGAATTAAGCACGTGAATTTCTTTCAGACTAAAGCTGTTTAGAGCGTTCACAAAACCTGTGGGTAACTCTAAGGTCTTGACAAAAATCTTAGAAGTTTAAGATCTTAAAAATCATAAAAATTGTCAAAGAAATTATTTCAAGACTGAGACAGTGCCAAGCAAGCAGTAGGTGAGAGGATACTTTCAATAATGGAGTTAAGAACTGTACATCACCACACTCAAACAGCGCCATAAAATTGACTCAAAAGAGAAAGCAGGTTCCTGCAGAAAACAATTGTGAATTATGAGGAAAGATGCCTGTGGCGGTGGCTCAGCCCGCCC
>VZRS01001946.1:0-11408 GCA_013398055.1 Ifrita kowaldi
CCATCCCGCGATACCGACACGTCCCGCCCCGCCCGCCCCGGTGCTTCTCTTGCCCCATCCCGCTGCTGAACCGACCCCCGGGGCTACCCCGCCTCCGCCCCCGCCCGGCCCTGGCGGTGTCACCGGTCACCCCCCGGGGCCGCGGAGGGCAGGGCTCCCCGCACGGGCAGGTGGAGCCCCGCCGGGGCCGCTCGCCCCGTCCTGCAAGCGCCGTGGGGTGATTTGGGGCTGGGTCCCTGCAGGACCGAGGTGCCGCCCTGCAACAGGACGGGTCATTCCCTGCCTTCACTGATCTACCACAGCCCCGCCATCCACAAATTCCCCTAATCCCTTTTTTATATTGGGAGCAACCGGTCGGAACGGGCGCTGAATGCATCACCTGGATTCCCCAAAGCCCCATCCCAGTGCCTCCCCGAGTCACCCGCAGCTGCAGTCCCAGGTGTGCTGGGTTCCACTCCTGCTCCCTTGCCCAAATCCTCTTTCTCACCACTCTCTCAGAACCTGCCCTGTTCTCCCCTCAGGGTGGCGGGGTGCAGGCTCACCCCACACCCCACAGCAGGGCCCTGCACGTAGGTGCTGACTCGCAGCAGTACCCGATGAGACCCAAACCACAGAGCTGTGACAAACCAGGCTCCCCACGACCCCAAAACTGTCTGCAGACCCCCCGAGGTGCAGAGCCCAGCAAAGCAACCCCGCGGCTGCTTCTGCAAGAGGTGTCCAGCCAAGCAAAGCCACCCCAGCGCTCCGGGGACCCACGGCACCGTGCCCAAGGAGGAGCGAGTTTCCATCTGAATTCTGCTTTTCCAACACAGCAGGATCCAGAGCCTCAAACAGGCGGCGGAGCTCCCGCTGCTCTGGTCCTCCGCAAACCAGGAGATGTCGACACGTGGGGATTATCCCTCCACCGCCCTCCCCGCACTCCCGAGGAGGTTAATAGAGTATCAGACCCAGGATTTGCATGGGCCTCTTTACAAACACTCAAAAGCTACTGTTCGCATCGCGGGGAGGTCAGCAGCTCTTTAAATCATTCCTCGCTGGGATTACTTCCCTTGCAGGCTCCTCTGTAGTTTTTAATTCATTTGAGCTGCTCTTTTAGCAGCAGAGCCTCTCGTTTCGGCAGCAGAGCGGCGAGAGCAGAGGCTCATAGGAAGCTTTCTATTAAAAATTCATCGCAAACTCTCAGGAGCTCGGCACTCAGTAGGGCCAGGCGGGTGTCTGGATCTATTTTGTAGCTCAGGGAAGGGGATCTGAGAGCAGCACGCAGGGAGGGAGCGTGCAATTCATTCATAAATCAAACAGCAGATGCCGGGGCCAATGGGGTGCGCGGTGGTGACAATTTTTAACCCCTGAGTGTCACTGCTCGAACGGGCTCCCACGGGGCAGGACCGGGCGCAGGGGGCAGAGGCTATTGCGGGAGGAAGCTGCGGGGCTCAGGGGGAGGAATGAGGGGAAACGGGGGGAGGAAAAGGCGGTGGCTGCCCCAGACATAAATCAGGGAAGCCTCGTCTTGGGCAGGAGCAGCTGCCAGAGCGGCCCCAGGACGGCCCACAGGGGGATCCCACAGTGGGGGCCCTGCTCAACCCCAATCCCAACGCTGCAGTTTGAGGTCGCATCCTGAGCCAGGACATCCAACAACCCCACGGCAGCCGCAGCTGCCCGGTCCCACCTCGCTGTGTGTGCACGGCCCTGGCGCCCGAGGTCCTCGCTCGGGGCAGCGGCAGGAGGAGGAGCAGGAGGGAGGCTTTAGCCGGAGTTTCAGGCGCTGGCATGGAATGCTGCCAGCAGGGAAATCAGTTTGAGATTCCCACCGGGCTGCCGGCGGCCAGGTTTCATTCAGCAGCGTTTGAATGACTGCAAAACGCTACGCTGGAGAAATCGCCATCAGTGACACTCCTGACGGCTTTGGGGCTTGCCAGCTGTCCCCATTTGATACCTGCAGGTTTTGCTAGCAGCCCTCACTTCCATCAGCATCCCCAGGGGACACTCCGGGGCGGGCACACCCACACCTGCCCCTCCGCCGCTCGGGACGGCAGCGGTGGGAGCCGCACGCACCCAGCGGGGTGGCTCAGGGGGATACAGGAGCAATCCCGCTGCCCTTGGGGGATTTGTCACCTCCCAAGGGGATCCGGGACCCTCTGTCCCCCGGCACCGGGCGCGCTGCGCCGCGGGTGCGGCACAAACCGCCCGGGCGTGTGCAGCGCCCAGGGATGAGACGGGGTTTTCAAAAGCTGCGAAGTGACTCGGGAACACGAGTGCGATTGACGTGAATGCTGCGGTTGTGAAGTCACGAAAGTGCCATTCTTCATTGTTCGGGGCCGCGATTCTCCTCTCCCCACAACAGCCCCGCGATGAGGAGCACGCTCGGGGCTCACATCCTCTGTGCTATTGATAGCACGGCCGCGCTTTTTGGAGCGTGGGTCCCATCTGCCACTTCCACTCCTTTTTAAAAGATCCTAATGACTGTCAGATCCTCTTAGTTCTTAATTAATTTCAGAGTTCGACTGCAAATAGGAAACAAGGCAGCTTTTGCCCTTACGCATATGAATATTACTGTTCCATTTAATGTGGTTATGGGTGGAATGCTGTTATTCATTCCTGCCTGCAATAAAAGCCACATGTTTTTAAAACTTTGCACTTGAAAAAACTTTTAGGAAAGGGATCAAGTATGCTTTGTATGCATGGCATGAGATAAAAACTGGTCATAAATATTCAAAGAACAGTTAGAGCTTTATGCTTGATTTAAACAAGTGAACAGAGGAGTCCGACGGTTGGGGCGAGAGCAGAATGAAAGCCCAACGCTGCTTCAAGAATGTGCTTATGCACAGAAAAGGAACCATTCATGCAAAGGTTATGGAGCACCTAAGGACACCCCAACTCCTCCAAAAATGCCCAAAGGTGCGGAGCACAACTGGAAGCGCCGGGCTTTGTTCAGAGCTGCTCGGGTTCATAGGAGTTTCTCTCTCTGAGGGGGTTTCGGAGGAGTTTTAGGGAGGGGTGACGCCTCCTCTGCCACATCCTGCAGGGAATGAGGGCTCTCCTTCCTGGAGACACCTCCAGCGTGTCCATCCCCTATGGAAGGCTCCTGGAACGCCTGGAGAGACCTTCCCTGGAGCCCAGCGCAGCCAAACCCACCCGGGAAGGGACGGAGTGCCGGGCTCCTGTCCCACGGCGGTGCCACCGGAGCCCGGGGTGCTGCCAGACCCTCCAAAACCCAAAACGCGACAGGGGGAGAAATTAAAAAAATTCCGAAGGAAAGAAAAAGGGGAAACGTCTGGATGCTGAAAAGAGGAACCGAAAGGCACATGACGGCGAGAAAAGCACGACGGGCGCAGAAAAACAGGGTTTGAGTTGTGACTGCAGGGAGAGGCGCTGGGAGCAGCTCTGTCACGGAAAGGCTCCTGGGCAGAGCTCCAAGGCGCAGGGAAATCCTCCTGCACGTGCTGAGCAAGGCGCTGCTGCAACAGGGCAATGCTGCAGAACGTCGTTTCTTGCCTTGGAAAACCACGGTGCTTTGGTGAAGCCGGACCCAGCGCTCGCTGCCGTCCTGCTGGGGTGGGAAATCCACCCCCTGCCCCCGTACATTGGCTGGAGGGCAGGGGTGCTGCCCGAGGAGCTTTGCTCAGTGCTGTCCCCGGCAGCCTGGCCCGGAATGCTGGGATGATTCCGGGCACGAAGCAGGGGCAGCGCTCCTGTGTGTGGGGCTCCTGCAGGATCCTTGGGAAGGGTCAGCAGCCAGGGATGTGCCTGAGCCCCGCTGGGGTGAGGGAGCTGTGCTGGGCTCTGCTGTGGAAACTTCCCTTTGGGGAAGTCGAACGTGAGGAGAGAAAGTGACCCCCGGGGAATGCAATCCCACAGGCTCAGCCCCATCCCTGCCAAGGGCAAACCTCGTCCCGAGGCCTCCCTGCGGGGTCTGTCCCTCTCTGTGGGGATAGGAGGGGGTGCTGACCCCCCCAGCAGGGTCTGGCAGCTGCCTGAGACGCTGCTGGTGTCAGACAGGGAACTCCAGTTTCCCTTTTGGCTCGGGTCTCACAAAGGTCACGTCTCAGCAGAAGCAGCTTCGCAGCCAGGGGCAAACACACCAGTTCTGCTGAACTGCTCTGTGGGACACCAGAATCGCCAGAGGAACCCAGGCTGCTCACCCTGAGGGCACCAGACCCACCCCAGCTGTGCAGGGCTCCTGTGCATCATCATCACCTCGCTCTGAGGGGATAACGGGGCTCTGCTGTCCCACCCTGACCGAGCACAGGGCAGTGGAGAAACCTCTGGGCTCAACTTCCAAAGCCCTTCCTGGAATCTCCTCTGGCTGTAGGTGGAGAGGTTCCCTCCTTCCCAAAGCTCAGCCTGTGCCTGTCACCCCATTTTCGCCAGGTTCATCTGCTTTTTGCCATTATTCACCACTTTCACACCAAGAATAACCCCGGGCTGTGATTTCTGCTCTCACTGGGCGGGCTCTGGGTTGTGCTGCCTTTGCTCCTTCCTCAGATTCGTTTTTCCTCTACAAACCTTTTCTTACATACCCATCCTTCTGTAAAGGCTCTCATGGATGTGACTTTGCCCAGCACGGCCCATCCATGAGCCTGAAAGTTGCAGAGCAGCTCCAAAAACCCCCTGAGAGGGCTCAGTCTGCAAATCCACCCGGCATTTACACAGCCCCTGCGGCCCAGACAAATCCCCAATTTGGGGGAATTAGTCACAGGCTAAAAACGAGGCAGGAGGTGCTTTTCTGCGTTCTGGCTATGAACTGAGACAGCTCCAGCTCGCTGTTATTTAGGGCTGCTGTGAAGTCACTGTTTGCTCCTCGTCCACCCCCGGCAGCTCGGGAAGGGAGCTCGTCCCCAGCGAGCCCCGCGCTCATCAGCGTGAGCTCATCGGGGCTTTTGCAGAAGTTTCTTACAAAAGTTCCTACGCAAGCAGGAGGTGCCTGGCTCAGCTGGCTGCCACCACGGGAGGCTCCTCACCCAGCCCAGACACGGCCTGGGAAGTCACAGAGGCTCTGGAGCAGTTTGGGGCCAGGGATGGGAAATGGAGAACTTGCCCAGACAGAACGGGGGCAGCTCTGGGTCTCACGTGGGCAGAGAGGGGATCTGGGCTGGGAAACACAAATTTAGGATGTCCTGGGGCTGGGCCACCCTGTACCTGCCCAGCCCTGCAAAGCCTGGGGGGATTGGGAGGTGGGGTTGTTGTCTTCCCCCACACTGGCTCTGGAGAAGGCCTTGGCAGGGCTGGGGAGGTCACGGAATCCTGGACTGGTTTGGGTTGGAGTGACCTTAAACCCATCCAGTGCCACCCCTGCCATGGGCAGGGACACGTTCCATGGTCCCAGGGTGCTCCAAGCTCCGTCCAGCCTGGCCTTGGACACTGCCAGGGGGTTGTTTCACCTGCTCTGACAGGGAGTGGGGCGGTCAGAACCGCACAGGAACAGGGCCAAGACACTGTGGGTGCCCGCTCACCTCCCCCGAGGACTCAGAGCTGGGGCTGCCCCTCCCAGCCTGGCATTTTTTCCAGATTCTGTGGAAAAAAACCTGGAAGGCTCCCTCATTTTCCAAACGGACCCTGGGCCAATAAAAAAAGCTGCTTAATTACAGGGTTCAGGGTAATTGGGCACAAAAGTGCCCTGTAAAACACGGTGTGGCAAAAGGGAGCTGCAGAGCCAGGGCTGGGTTTGGAGCAGCACATCTGATTTAACCTCCAGGCTCCCTGGCTGGAACTTTCTCTGCCCTAATGAGGGAGAACATCACAGCCTCTCCCAAATCCCCCTAAGGAGTTTATTCCTGACCTCGAGTCACTGAAATCGCCGTGCTCTGCTCCTAAATCATCTCCATGCACAGTTTAAGGGGAAGCAGCACAGCCCCTGCCTGGCATTTAATCCGTGCCAGGCTGTGAACGAACAGCTTCCCTGGCTTTTCCATGGATCCAGGGCCCCAGTCCCAGCTCCAGCATCCTCTCGCACCACCCTGGCCGAGCGTGGGATGCAGGGAGCAACATTCCCTGCAGCATTTCCTAAGCGATCCAGAAAGGAACGGAAGCGGGGAATATTTCGGCGTTTGGGACCGAGCGGAGCTTCCTCCGCGGCTTCTTTGGCTTCTCCCTGGGAGAGAGCCCGAGCTCCAGCTGGGATATTCCTGCGGCAGCCGCGGGAGGCGTGTGCTGCTCGGGAACGCTGCCGCTCCCGGGAATCTCCCTCTCGCTGCCCCCGGGGATCGCGGCGCGGCCGCTCCCGCAGCTTTTCCTGCGGGAAAACTCCCTCCAACGCCCGGCCGGACGCACGGACGGAGCCGGCGGCTCCACGCCGGGATGCTGCACCCGGAGCCGCGCAGGGAACCTCCTGCAAAGCCCTGAGCGAGGTTCATTAACAAATTGATTAAATGAGCAGCTCAGCCCGGGCCGTGGTCGCGGGCAGTGGCGCGCTCGGGGTGTTTGTCGCAGCCTCTGTCCGTCCGTCCGTCCGTCTGTCCGTCTGTCCCCGCGCCGGGCTGAGCCCTGGCCGCGACCCAGCAGGAGCCAGGGCAGGCTCCGGGCCGCGGCTGTGCCGCTCGCATCATTCCTGCCGTGCTGTTTGGGCTTTTTTAGGAGTTATTTTAACAAAAACCACGCAGGCGCTACAATCCCATCCCAGCGCAGCCGCCATAAACACGCACGGGGGGGAAAAGCAGCCCCGGAGCCCTAAATCCCAACTTTAACGGGAGAAAAAACCCTTGGAAGGTGTCTCCTCCTGGCTGAGGCACAAATCCCTCGTGGGATGTGAATCCCTCGTGGGATGCTCCTTGCTGGGATGAAGATGGGACCCTCCAGGGTGGCAGGAGGTCCCTTCCAGTGTCACAGGGATCCCTGCACCTCCCCACGTGCAAATACAAACCCTGCAGCCTCTCCTCCCTCCGCCCGGGATTCAGCAATCCCAGTCTTTATGGGACTCTCCTGCCCGACACAGCTTGCTGAATAAAAGCCCAATTTTCAGTGTCTCCCTTCCCAGCTGAGGCCTTTTATTTAATTATTATATATCTCTCCCTTCTCCTCCTATTTGGGTTGTTTTTACATTTCATTTTACAATAGCCCGGGTAATACATTCCTCATGTTCCAAAGGCGCTCGCTGCTTCCAGTGGCAATGGAAAATCCTTGTTTCTGGGTTATTTTCCCTTTTCTTTTTTCTTTTTCTTTTTGTTTTTGTTTCTTTTCCTTTTGATACGTTTACGTTGTGGAAAATACCCCCAGATCACAGGCGTGTGGGCTGTCCCACTGTCTTGAAAATGATAATAATAAATAATAAATTAATAATGATAATAATAATAACAAATGAAAGCATTTTTAGAGCTGAGGAAGAGGGGACACGGCCATGGCTGGGGACAAACAGCCCCCGTGCCGAGGCCTCTCCATGCCCGGAGCTGTCGGGGATGCAGAACTGACTCAGGGCTGTGACATTCGTGGTTTGGTGGCTGAGGCACAGCCCCTGCCCTGCCCCGGCCCCTCCGGAGCTCCCGGGGGAGCAGGGCCAGCCCTGGGCACGAGCCGTGGGGTGCCGGGGTGGAGCGGGGAGAGGCACAAGCACTGGCCTCCAAAAACAAGGTTTATGTCCCAAAAATAGGGTTTATATCCCAAAATTGGGTTTGTATCCCAAAATAGGGTTTATATCCCAAAAATTGGGTTTGTATCCCAAAATAGGGTTTGTATCCCCAAAATAGGGTTTATATCCCAAAAATAGGTTTTATATCCCCAAAATAGGTTTTATATCCCCCAAATAGGGTTTATGTCCCCAAATAAGGTTTATATCCCAAAATTGGGTTTATATCCCAAAATAGGGTTTATGTCCCCAAATAGGGTTTATGTCCCCAAAATCATTGACTGGAGGCAAATTCATTTCTGCCTCTGCCAAATATTTCACTGGGATGCGAATCCAATCTGTGCAACCAGGAACTGGTGCCTCTCTCCTTCACCCACCCCAGTGGAAAGCCAAAAAATCCCTTTTCTACTTTGAAAAAATTCACTTTTCCAAACCAACCTTCGGGATTTTTTTGTTTCACGCCCTAAATATTTGCACAAACAACCCCCCACTTGCACGGATGTGCCCAGGGAAGCAAAGCCGGACTGGGGGCTGGGGCTGTTGTGTCCCCCAAAGCCACGAGGAGCTGAGATGAACATCCCGGGGTGCTCTGCAGCGCTCACCCGAATCCAGCCGGGCAGGAGAAGACACTCCGAGCTCCTTAAAGAAAACAAGGATTTCTTGCCCTAATCCTAAACAAATGTTCCACCATTTGGCCGCGTTCCAGCCTTGGTGCAATCGTTTAATTCTCCCCCATTTAATAAAAAACGATGTCTGAGACAAAGATGTTTATTGCTTTTATGAGTTCCTATTTGTGTGGAAATTGCAGACAGGACGTGAGATTGCTGCTGCTCGCTGGCTTTTTATTTTTAAACAAGCGACTTAAACCCTGACGTTTCTTCATCTGGCTCAGGGAGGGAGAAGGAGAGATTCAAAAGAAGCCTGCAAATGGTTTTTATAAATTTCTCTTCTTTCCCTGCCATGGGACTGCCTTCAATTAAGTGCAGGGAGTACAAAGGACACGGCTGTGATGGCACCGGCTCCGAGCAGAGGGCAGGGACAGGGACGTGGTGCTCCAGAATGGGCTTGGGAAAGCCAGGCTGGATTCACTCCTCCCTTTCCCCCCATCTTATCCCATCCACATCTCATCCACGCCTCCACTGCTCATCCCTGGAATGCCCAAGGCCAGGCTGGACGGGGCTGGGAGCACCCTGGGACAGTGGGAGGTGTCCCTGCCCACAGCAGGGGTGGCACTGGGTGGGTTTCAAGTCCCTTCCAACCCAAACCATTCCACGATTCCCTGCTCCCATTACATCCCTGGCTCCTTCTGCTGCCTCTCCAACACCTCCTGCTCAGATGAAAACTCAGAGGCGGCACCACGACACCACCAAGCCACCACAAAGGTCACAGAACCTTCTGCATCCTCAAAATCTGGCCCAAATCTGCTGTGCAGGCCCAGTTTCTGGGTGTCCTGCCATGCTTTGCTCTTTGGGGGGATCCACGGCCCCCCTGCCCTGCCCTGCTGGTGTCCAAGGCACCTCCCAGCCCCTCACGGCCATGATCAGCTCCAGTTTTTCTCCTGAAGTGCCCCAGGAAGGGAAAAGGTTTCCAGAGCTCTTCCCGACACCTTGGTGAGCACCCAGCTCCTTCCTACACCCCCCAACCCAGCTGCCCCCGGCTGCAGGGACAGTCCAGGAGAGGACAGGGGCTGTGGGATGAAGGCAGGTTCAGTTTTGGGGATGTGAGACCCTGCTGGGAGCTAGAGCTGAGCAGAGGAGGGGTTTGGGGAGCAGTGACCCTGCTCTGACAGGAGGTTTGCCCATCCCACAAGGGCTGAGAGCATCCCAGGGTGCGAGGAGACACCAGGAAGAGCACGTTGGGCAGATTCCTCTCCCAAAGGAGTTCTAAATGCAGCAGAAACGCACAGTTTGGGTATTTGGAGTGTTGTATAAAGTCAATATATAAAATATTAAACTCTGAGGGCAGCCCAGACCTCCCCCAGCTCTTCTCCCCTTCCCTGGAGCAGCACCTGGGGTTGATCCCACCAGCATCCAACACACCCGGATCAACCAACACCCCAACCCCATCCCAGCACAGCCCTGACCCTTCCCAAGGCTGCAGCTGCACGGAGACGGGAAAAATCAAACGGGAACAAACCACACCAAACCTGGAGAACCACGGCAGAAACCCAGGAGAGGAGAAAAGCCACGGCTGCTGGTTTGGTGCCTCACCAAAAAAAACTCACTCAAATAAATACAACACCAAAAAAACCCCTCAAATTAATCCAAAACCCCCAAAGGTGTTTCCTGTGAAAGCACCCGGCCGGACTCACCACGCAGGAAAGAGGAGGAGAAGGTGGCCAAGGACTCGAAGATGCTGTTGGATCCCATCCTCTGGGTCCTGCGGGAGGAAGAGGAGGGCTGGGAGAGGTGGCAGCAAGGAGGAGGAGGATGAGGGGGAGGAAGCCCAGGTAGCCCGGGCTGCTGGAGGTTCTGTGGTCGGCACGGCAGAGCCCCGGCTCGGCGGCGTCACCTGACCCGCGGCGTCAGCGGGGCCTCGGCGGGGCTGCGGCTTTGGGGTGCTGGGCTTTGGGGCTCTTTCTTTCCTGCACATCTTCTTCTAACTGATCATTTTATGGTTTGGAGCTGGGAGGGCTCGCGGGCGGGAGCTGAGGGGGCGTTTGTCCCTAATTAATGAGATTGTTGCCTTACAACAAACCAAGCGAAGAGCCCACAGATCCCTTAATTGGGTGATTGAAGTAACAACCCATTGACAGGCCGTGGTTTTCTGCCTTTCCCCCCCACATTTAGCACCTGTCTGGAGCCTCCCGGCCAGGGACAGGGTCTGTGTGCTGAGACTGCTTCCATATGTGGGGATGGAGGGTTCCTCTTCCCGAGGATTTGGTGGGAATTGGGATTTAGCGAAAAATAGGAAGCACATGCAGCAGAACAAACAGCGCTGGAGCAGGGAAGGTGGAGAGGGATGGAGAGGAGGAGGAGGAGGAGGAGGAGGAGGAGGAAAGCAGCAGGTACAGCTGAGCTCCTGCTCTGCACAAATGGCAGAAATTCATTATTGAATATATTTTTTAAGTAATAAAACCAATGTGTAATGAAGCAATAAAGCCGTAGAACAGGCACAGCAAACTTCCAGGAGCACCCGAAGATGCTCCTTCTGCCAGCACTTTTCCCCCTGGGAATTGGAGCCACCATCAGATGCTGCCCTGCCTGGGGCTGGGGGGGCTTTCACATAAAAAATTTCTCATCCTGCCACTTCCAAATCGTGTTTTTCCCTCTTGTGGGGCTTTAAATCAAACTGCTGCTGGTCACTGCTGCAGTCAGGGATGAGGGGAGTTCCAGGGCTCCGACCTGCAGGGTTTTCCACGTGTTATCCAGGGATGGTTCCTGTGGGGCAGAGCCAGCACCTCAGGGAGATGAATGTGGCACAGGCAATGCACTTAATTACACTTAATTGCACCGAGGGAAGAGTCATGGACATCCCCAAGGATTTAGATCCAAAATTCCTGCCCAAAGTCCCAGGAGTGATTCAAGGCCCCAAAGCCACTTCAGGAGCCCAGGCCTGGCCAGGGCAGGACCCTCTGCCCGAGCCACGAGGCCACAAAGCCACATCCCTGCCCCGGCACCCAGGGCCATGGGAAAGCAGGCATGTGATCCCTGTGGTCCCTGTGATCCCTGCATCTCCACGGCCACGACCCAGGAACAGCTCCCGGCTGTGTGCGAGCCTCTCCCGGCCGGCGCCAGCCCGCTCTGGGAACGCCAGGGCCGGGCACAAAGCCGGCGTTGTGACCCTGCCGCCTCCGGAGCCTGGAGCAGGGATCGGCCAAGGGATCACTGCCATCCCTCCATCCCTGCATCCC